>JANAVB010003200.1:3830254-3953492 GCA_029216955.1 Iris pallida
GGGGGGGGGGGGGTGGAGGGGGGGGGAGGGGGGGGGGGCGTGGTGTTTGCGGGAGGGGGTGCGGGAGGAGGGCGGGGGCTGCTGGGGGGGGGGGGGGGGGGTCGGGCGCTAGGAGGGTGCGGGAGGAGGGGGTCGGGGGGGTCAGGGGTGCGGGGGGGGAGGGGGTCGGCTACTGGGAGGGTGCGGGAGGAGGGGGTCGGGGGGGTCAGGGGTGCGCGGGGGGGGGGGGGGGGGGTCGGCTAGGGCTGCTGGAGGCGCGGCTAGGAGGGGGGGGAGGTCGGCTAGAGAGAGAGAGAGAATTTTGTTTTTTTTTTTTGTGGAGAGAGAGAGAGTTATGGCTCTGATACCAAGTAGAAAATAATAGTTAGATGATTTTATTGATGGACTACTTCACTACTTATAGGGAGTCTAGCTCCTCTACATACTACATATTCCGATGTGGGACTAAAGTCCCTTATTGACTCTCAACAAAGGTTTCTGTCTTCTTGCATCATTAAAGAGAGATCCACAATCCTCTAGGGTTGTATATGTTTGACGAGATTGATATTACCATAATTGATTTTAGTTTTTCCCTGCTTGTATATTTGACAATTGATTCTCTTGTCTGCAGTGAGACGTATCGTTTCTATGATTTACCATTTTGTGTACCAGGTTTGCTAACAACTCTTTGTTTGCTTATGTGAAATTTGATATTTTGTTTCTCAATATATCCCTAATTGTCTGTATTCACTGGGCAAATTAATTATAGAGCATGTTAATGAGAAGAAGGAAGCTCTTGGGGAAGTTCTAAACGGCGATCGTCTGGTTGACGCACCATATGAACTAAATTTCCGGGAGGACAAACAGTCAACGTCTGTTTGTAAGAAAACTTTGTCCAAAGAAGATGTTGCAAAGCTAAGAGATGCAGTCTCAAAGGACTACTACTTTCAGATGTACTATGATGACTTGCCAATTTGGGGATTCATGGGAAAAGTTGAGAAGGACAAGCTGGATCAAAGCGATAATAAGTTCTTGCTCTTCCAGCACATACACTTTGATATCTTCTACAATGATGACCGTGTGATTGAAATTAATCTTCAGAGTGACCCGAATTTGTCTGTGGACATCACGGAGGATAAGGAAGTGGATTTGGAGTTCTCATATTCCGTGGCTTGGAAGAAAACCGATATCCCTTTTGAGAAAAGAATGGATAAGTACTCAAAATCTTCTTCGATGCCCCAACATTTGGAGATCCATTGGTTCTCTATAATTAATTCATGCGTGACAGTGCTCCTTCTTACTGGGTTCCTTGCTACAATTCTCATGCGTGTGCTCAAGAATGACTTTGTAAAGTAAGATATATACTTCTCCCTTTCCTTTTTTTCGGTTTCCTTCTTTTGCGTTTAATCTATGTTTGCATTGCTAAGTTTTGTTAAATGTTTCCTGGAAGATACTCGCATGATGATGAAGCCCTTGAAGACCAGGAGGAGACTGGTTGGAAGTATATTCATGGGGATGTCTTCCGATTCCCTAAGTACAAGTCCTTGTTTGCAGCTGTTGTTGGATCTGGAACTCAGCTCTTAGCTATGTAAGGACTCTGTACCTATGCCCCTTCCATTTCAATATCTTTGTATAATGTCTCTCTCCCTTCGTTCCCCAGGACCATATTCATCTTTCTCCTTGCACTGGTTGGAGTGTTCTATCCATACAACAGGGGAGCTCTTTTCACAGCTCTAGTTGTTATCTATGCTCTTACGTCCGGTATTGCTGGTTATACGGCAAGCTCCTTCTATATGCAACTAGAAGGGACTAATTGGGTATGATTTCATTTGAAGTTTTTTTATTTTTAAACTCCACTGTTGCTCAATTATACACAGATTTATGTTACTTTCCCTTAAATAACTTTTGCAGGTGAGGAACCTTTTGTTGACCGGCTGCCTATTCTGTGGACCTCTTTTCTTGACATTCTGTTTCCTTAACACTGTAGCCATAGCATACAGTGCCACAGCAGCCTTGCCATTTGGCACTATTCTCGTGATTCTTCTCATATGGACATTAGTGACTTCCCCATTGCTTGTATTGGGTGGTATTGCTGGTAAGAACGGAAAAACAGAGTTCCAAGCTCCATGCCGCACGACCAAGTATCCAAGAGAAATACCTCAATTGCCATGGTATAGAGGCACTATTCCTCAGATGGCAATGGCAGGATTCCTTCCTTTCAGTGCTATCTACATCGAGCTGTACTATATATTTGCTAGCGTGTGGGGTCACAAAATTTACACCATATACAGCATCCTTTTCATTGTTTTCATCATCCTCATCATTGTCACGGCATTCATCACCGTAGCTTTGACTTATTTCCAGCTTACCGTGGAGGATCATGAATGGTGGTGGAGGTAAAGCTCCGCCTCTTGTAATTTCTTAATTTCTTATCTTGTAGCCTCTTCACTGCTGACACGATGTGAATCATAGCACTATTTCCCCCTGAAAGATGTTTGGTGTCTTTCTAGATATGAGAATTTTCTAGTTAACAGAAATATTTGCCTTGCGGAAGTTAATACCTGATCTCTGTTCATACTTATATTGCAATAATTGTTGTTTACTCTTCAGATGTTGCATATGTCATCTTAATTCTTTGTGAGTGCTGTTTGTCTTCTGTTTTGTTTTATGCTGTTTTTTCAAACAACCTTATATATGTAATATTTAGCTTGTTCCTACAATTTCCACCTTGTTACACGAAATAAAATACAATATATGGTCTCATGATAAAGTCTATATTAGCTAAGATTGCTTCTGTCAAACACAATTCCTTTTTAATTTAATATGCAATGTCTAGTAACATTGGAAGTTTGGAACTGAACTATATTCATCTCAAACTAGGAGTTCGGCTTTATGAAAAATCTAGGTTTCATAAAGTTCAATCATCAAATAGTTCTATATGCAATGAAAAGAGGGACATCCATAAACTTGCATCATCATAATCCTCATTTCCCAAGAAGTTCGCAACAAGAAGGGGATTGGTTGTGGGCTTGCTTTTCAAGCCTTTCCTCACAAGAATGGGGGTTGGTTGTGAGGCAAATGGCTATCAAGGAAGCTCCAGGAAAGAATTGACAAGCTTTATTACTGCTTCAGAGCACAATTATTGGGTAGAAGTTGCAACAAGCACTTTAAGAAGGACATCTACGGCTGTAGGTAGGAAATAATAGAATGACATGACAGAAGCAAACACCAGGTTTTATATGTTATACAGGGGTTTATTAGCATTTAAGGGGCTTAGGATGCCTTTTGGACCTAAAATTTCAGATCATGAGAAAGATTTGCTTTGCCCAAGGCACTCAACAGTATAGTGTCGAACATAGTTACAAGGCAAATCAGCTACTAGTATTCATCTGAAATCAAGAGAACTCAAGGGGATCATCTGATAACATGAGGATTTGTAGCAATTCCACTAAACCTAAACTCAGTTCAGATTCAAAACTACAGGTGTTAAAACTAATCTGATGCCCTGTGCTTAAATAGCCTTGACATTGTACATTATTTTGCAACTCTTGTGGCTAATGTTCCACTCGACTCCAGTGGCTCTAATTAAACTCAAGGAACCCAACATTTGCTTTTGATTAGAAGTCATGAGCGTTCGAGCTTACTATGTTGGTGACATCGGAATCAAATGCTGGTGTAAGAGTAGTCCGGGTTATCTAAAGATGTAAAGCATGATGCTGCTACAAGATTATGTATTGATGCATAGATCGTCTCTCTTGCGAAGGAATTCTAGGATAGATGCGAGTGTAATGGGAATCAACTAAAGGCTAATTTGCACTTAAATACCCACTATGCAGATTTTGCGGGGGAAAAAAATACTTGGTACTATTTTAATAGGTATTTAAATATCCTAAACTTTTAAACTACCATAATTTTGTAGTTTGGGAATAACGGTAAGCGTCGAAAAACAAGTTTACCCCTCTATACAGTTTAATTTTATCATATCTTCTCTCCCAATTACAAACCCTAATTCCCTAAACCTAACCCTAGTTCATCTTCCCTATTGCAAAACCCTAACCTCTTTTTTTGTAATTTCAAATACCCTAATTGCAAAACCCTAACCCTAATTCCATCAACCTAATTGCAAACCCTAACTCTATCATAATTCAATCTTCTTCCTAAGCAACAGCCGAATGTGTGAGGAGGAGAGTCTAGAGGTGGGGAAGGAGGGGTGCAACAGCCAAATGTGTGAGGAGGAGAGAATAGTTAGAGTTTGGGTTTCCTTAGTAGTTTAAAAAAAAGTTAAAAAATGAAAATGTAATTTTTTTAAGTTTAAGGGCAAAATAGTTCAGGATGGCCATGTGACATGCACATGACCGTCAAGTTTGACGTGAGACTGATGGGAGAGAAGCAAGTTGCAAAAATAGTGATAGTTCCATGGTATATATGTAAGTGGCTATAAAAATAGTTTATGTATTTAAGTGCAAATTGGCCTCAACTAAGTGACTCTGGGTAATCTATGGATATGACGAAAGAAGTAATTATATTCAATTCCTGAGCAAAAATTCATCTGAGAAAAAAGAAGAAGAGTAATGCGTGATAATTGTTTTGATCAACTAGCAATCATCATCGCTATCCTCCAAGCCTTCTCCCATTAGAATGGGGTCGAATATGGAGCATAAGAAAGCTCCATGAGAGATTTGTCGATAGTTTTATGACCGGTTGTCAACCCGACGTCAACCCTATGCAACTAGCAATGACACGTGCAAATTACAGTAATAGTGTACCACAAAACTAAAGTTCTTCAAATATTGAAACTGTATTAGCTATAGAGTTTTGGAGGTGGAAGTTCATTGAAAATATCAAAGGCTAAACAGGATAGGAACTTGGAGAATATTCACGCTTTCTTCTCTGTTTATTTTCTTATATTTTTTTACTGTCTATATATAGGTAACAATAGGTTACTTTTCCCTTTCTAGAGTCTACAGAGTGAGTTTGTTTACTTAGATTATTCAGTCTATTAATATACCCATGCGCTCACTCAAATTTGCCGGATATATGGATGTCCCTGTATCATCTATACACACATCTGGATAGATGCACATCTATACACTACAGTTTAGGTATCTCACAGCTATAGTTTGTAGCTAGTAAATTTCAGTTTCAGAAAACGTAAAGGCCTCGTTTGGTTCGCGGAATCATGGGATTGGGAAAGGAAAGTCATTATTTTCCTATGTTTGGATGCCAAAGGAATTGAGGAGGAAAGGAAAATGGTTCCCAATGGAAAGGAAATTAGGGGAGGAAATGGTTTCATCCATCCAAGCAAGCATTCACTTTCCCACCTTTAAGTATCACTTCCCCTTCCAATTTCCTTGACATTTCCAAACACCGGAAAGGAAAATCGATGGGAATTGTAATTTCCCAAAGGAAAGGAAACACCAATAAATTGATTTCCTTTCCTTTCCGCGAAACAAACGAGGCCAAAGTGTTTGTCACTTTAATTAATAAAACAATGCCTTGCGCATATCCAAGTAATAGAAATCCAAATTGAAAGGTTGATATGTTTCTTTTTCTTTATTAAAAGGTTTTTTTTTTCCGAAAGATCAAGTACATAAAAAGTTAGAATAAGTCAGAGCCGAACTCATGAAAACATTCTGGGGATGTTAAGCCTAATTATTTCCTTTCCGTACAGATCGGTTCTTTGTGGAGGCTCCACGGGCATATTCATCTTCTTCTACTGCCTCTACTACTACCATGCAAGGTCGGACATGTCAGGCTTCATGCAGACATCTTTCTTCTTCGGCTACATGACCTGCATCTGCTACGGGTTCTTCCTCATGCTGGGGACTGTAGGCTTCCGTGCATCCCTGCTCTTTGTGCGACACATATACCGTTCGATCAAGTGCGAGTAGATCAAAATGATGAATCAATTCTCGGTACAGTTGTAGCTCAGGGCCATTGGGAAATCTCAGTGTATTTTGTATCTCAGCAGTAGCAAAGTCTGGTTGCTTGTGGGAGTATTTTCGCCTATACCGCCAAATTTTCTTAGACAGGAACCTAGATGATGTTTCTGTTTTAAATCAATAACATGTATCTTTTGTTCGTCTCAGTTTTTGCCCCCTATAAGTGTGGAAATTATGTGAACTTCTATCATAATGTAATAGTTAGCCAGTTCTTGAGAAAGTAATAGTTTCTGGCTGGAAGATTGACAAATTTCAATTCACTGCTCTTACTTATAAAATTGAAACAATTGAGGATCTTCAGGAGGACGTGTTAGGGGTTAGGGTTTGAGGGAGTGGTTGGTGGAGCTCCGGCGGCCATCGTGGCTGAGCTCTTGCCAGTAGCGTGTTTTTTTTTTTTTAAACTTGAAACTCGATCGTTTCAATTTTATTTTCACCCGCAGGACTCGGGGGCGGGGGGCCAAAACTTGGACACACAGGAGTTATGCGTCTGGAACTAGGACACATTGGCAGTCGGCATTTCAAAGAGGCATTGACTCGATGGTGGTTAAATATTTCTAGTAAAAATCATTTTGCGCATAAAGTTTCATACATAGCTAATGAATGATGTTTCCTTTCTGGGACTTCACACTATAGTGTGATAGTTTGCAGTATCGGCCGATATCCATTCGATACGGCCGATATCGATAATGTTTGACATGTCCCGATTCCATACCGGCACCGGAGATCTCGCTTCCGGTCAATTCGACAAAAAAGTTTAAACAAAAAAACAAAAACAAATTAGCAGCATGGGCGTAAAAACATAGTAAGATTGTAAAAACGTGTAAAAGAAGAAAACTTATATATCGCAAATTACTGTTTCATTCAATTTCAAAACTACTAAAAACAACATATGAAATACTTTGTATCTAAATGTATAAAATATTCTTTCTAAAAGTTTAATAATTTACTTATAATTGTTGGTTTTCCGAATTAAAAAAAGTCCGATATCCAATACCGGTAGAAAATGCCCAATACCGATTCGAATACTGATCCTGCGAACCTTGAGAAATACTATAATTACTATTCCAACATTTATCTCAATTTCAAGCGAGAGAGACAATCACCCCTTGGCGAGGCCGTGGAGGATGAGGCCGAACTGTCGGGTGTGGGCGGCGTAGGCCATGGCGGTGACTGCGGCAATGTAGAAAGGGAAGAGTCATAACGATAGTCTTGAAGAAGCCGGTGAGGAGGCAGCAGAATAGACCAACCACAACATGAATGCTATCTGTCCAAAATGTAGATTGGCAACGACTTTCACATGACATAGAGCAACTTAGGTTCGTGTTCGAATCATATGATTCACATTTTAAGCTAGTTTATATATATATATATATATATATATATATATATATATATATATATATATATATCTTCTACAATACATGAGATGTATCAATATATTTCAAACAATTGTATTGAAAATGCATTGAAAATTGTGAAAGTTGTTTACTTTGACTTTGACTTTATCTGTTACTTTGACTTCAGCTTTAATCTGAACCATTGGATCAACATCCAATGATTCAGATTTGGAATGTATCGATACAAATTTTTACATTGAATGTATTAAAGAATTTTCATATATATATATATATATATATATATATATATATATATACAGAAATGTTCCAAAACCAACCGGTTGGTTTTGTATTATAGAACTACCCTATGTTTTATGATTTTTAAGTTATTTAATCTCAACCATGCAATTTCAATCCAACGTATATAACATAGGTTGGTTCCATAATATAAAACCAGCCGATTGGTCCTAGGGCACTCCTCTCTCTCTCTCTCTCTCTCTCTCTCTCTCTCTCTATATATATATATATATATATATATATATATATATATATATATATATATATATATATATATATATATGAAAATTCTACAATACATCCGCTGGAAATGGATGTATCGATACATCCGAAATCTGGACCGTTGGATGTTAATCCAACGGTTCAAATTAAATTCAGATAAAATAATACAGGAGACATCATTTAATGCTGATTTAGACTTTTGACCTGTTGGTAACTTGCTTTAGCAGGTCATTCTTCACTTTAATTTTTTCAATGAACACCCTAAATTAACTCATATTTACTCTATCTTTCGTCCATCCAAATTAATCTGAACCTTATTATTTTTTTTTTGGTTACAGGCCATGGTAGTCGTGGTGGTGGTGCTGGTGGTGGTGGAAAGAGAAACGGAGATGAAGACGAAAATAAGAATCGGTTCGGATCGCGTCGAACGTCGTCGAGCCCTCCTAGAACAACGAGGAGTACCAGCTGCGTCGAGAAGAATCGGTCCGCTTCGCGTCGGACGTCGTCGAGACCTCCTCGAACAAGGAGAAGTACCAGCGGCGCCGCTCTAATTTTACTGCCCATGCCATTGTCTGAAATTTTATTTTTCATTTAACAATTTAATATTTTGTTAATAAAGCTACATGTCATGGTGGTGGTGGTGAACTGAGGAAACCTGCTTCTGAGGTCGGGCGGATTATTTTTTAACTTTTCTAAAGATAATATTTTCGAGGAGAATATTTTTTTGGACAGAGAATGGCCATTCTCTTTGCTTTTAATACGGAGAATGACCATTCTCTTTGCTTTTAATACGGCGAATGGACGGAGAATGGTACATTTAGGACGGAGGATGATACATTTAGGACGGAAAATGGACGGAGAATACGGCGAATGGCCATTCTCTTTGCTTTTAATACGGCGAATGTACGGTGAATACGGCGAATGGACGGAGAATGGCCATTCTCTTTGCTTTTAACACGGCGAATGGACGGAGAATGGCCATTCTCTTTGCTTTTAATACGGCGAATGGACGGAGAATGGTACATTTAGGACGGAGAATGGACGGAGAATACGGCGAATGGCCATTCTCTTTGCTTTTAATACGGCGAATGGACGGTGAATACGGGGAATGGACGGAGAATGGCCATTCTCTTTGCTTTTAACACGGAGAATGGTCATTCTCTTTGCTTTTAATACGGCGAATGGACGGAGAATGGTACATTTAGGACGGAGAATGGTACATTTAGGACGGAGAATGGTACATTTAGGAAGCCGACAAAAGCTTGTTCTCTCAAATCTCTTCTTTGTGTAAATTAAATCCAAGGAGGACACAATCCCTAATTTTAGTTATTGCTTAGCAGAGTCTGCTTAGTTGTTGTAAAATTGTGGTGTTGCTTCTGTGACACTTTCATCTTTAGTCTCATGTTTTCTATGAATATGTGTTCTGTTTGATTTTGATTTAGTAATCTTTTCGTAATTAGTTTTTTTGTTTCATCTAAAATTTAATATTTTTGTTATAAAGCTACAGGGCATGGTGGTGGTGGTGGAAGGAGAAACGGAGATGAAGAAGAAAAGAAGAAGAAGTTTCGGTTCGCGGCGGACTTCGTCGAGTTCCTCAATCAAGCGGAATTAAACCTCTTATAGAGTTCCTTAATTGAAGTTGATCACGATAACCTTTTGTATTTTTGAAACGGATAGTAGAATCTTCCTCGAGCCCTCCTCAATCAAACGGCTAGTAGAATCTTCCTTGAGCCCTCCTCAATTAAACGGCTAGTAGATTGTTTGCTAGTCTCAAAATTTATTGGTCTTTCCATCTTCCTCACTTTTTGTACTTCTTTCTTGCTATATATACAATAGTTTTCTTGTTTCATAGTACTATTATTCATTCTGAAATACATAGAATAGTTTTCTGAAATACAATAGTTTTCTTGTTCTCAAGATGTCTACTCGTGTGGGGGGAAATGCAGAAGACGTAGAAGATTGGATGCCAAATCCAAATGAAATCTTCATTCCGCGTTTGTTGCGCAAGATTGAAGAACATCTGTCGAAGATTTCAGCTGATGTTGCAAAGATCAATTCTACGCTTAGTTCATTAAAACTTGAACAAGTGAATTTATCTCGGCGTTTAGAGAAGATCGAAGAATCTCCAGCTTTGAAGGAGGCATCTTCATCTGGAGCATTTAATAATGTGAATATGGTTTCCGTTGTATCTTCTTCCGAAGAGGAGGACGTGGAGCTACAGTATCGTAGTAAAGCATTGGACCGATTTCTCGCATTGGACGCTATAGAAGAAACTGACTTTAGCAGTCCTTCTAAAAGAATGCGTAGAAATTTACATCCGGTCACACCATCGAAAAATTTAATAAGGGGTTCAACCTCGAAGCCTAGCAATTGTACTAGTGTTTCTTCGAGATATTACGACTATATTTTTGCAGATGATAGACCTGACGAGTAAGTAATATGAGTTTTGATTTAATTCCAACAGTTTTTTTCTCCTAATTTATTCGATTCTTTTCTTAGAGAAATAATATCATCTTGCAACAAAAACTATGTGTCTCGGTGGGAGATGAAGACCTTAGCTCCTTTAACGAAAATTAGCAATGGGTATGTATAGATAGTATATTTCTTCTTAGATGCCATCTATGTTTACTTCGATTCCATCGATGACATTTTTAATGATTTATTCAGATTGTAGGTATTGTCTCTGCTCTTCTCACCGCGGAGGAACGGAAAAGAACCTCCAATAAAGCTAATGTATGGTTTTTACCAATAAGGATATCGGTGAGTGAGCATTTTATTCTTCAATGCATATGCATTAACAATTTTCTCGTTTGTTTGTCCTTCGTAATGTATTAATTGATGTGTATGTAGAAATTAGCAACGTTACCTCCATCCGACAAAAAGCCTCATGAACTCTGGAAGAAGTTTAAATATTTTCAGGATTACATGGGATCTTTAAGCACTTGTAAAGAGGTATTAATGTATTTATGTTTAAATATTAATCCTAATATTCTGAAAATTTACTAATTTGTTTTACCTAATTATCCTGATTCAGATATACATACCCATTCATTTGGGTGAACACTATACTCTTGCAAGAGTTCTGGTTAAAAAAAAAGACTGTTGAAATTTGGGACTCACTTGCATCTAAAGATGATCCGATTCAAAGCAGAACAGTCATAAAAGAAATAGTAAGCTCATATTCATCAATTTTTATGAATTGGGTACAAAATACGCGGTATACTAATACATATTGTATTCTGGTAATTGTAGCTTTCAAATTTGGATCTCTTTCTCCAAGAAGAGATTTTGAAGTTGAGAGATGCTAGGTTCAGCTTTTCTACTTTTGCAATAAAACGTCATTCTTATGTTCCCCGCCAAGGCAATTCTGTTGATTGTGGGATTTTTGTAATATCATTCATGAAAGACCGATGTAGTCTAGACTACCGTTCTCTCCATATAAGTCTGAAAATATGTCGTCAAAAACTTTAACTTTTTAGAGCAATATTTTTGATGTTATGTTTGTTATATGCAGTTTGATGCGGGAAAGAAAGACGCAAAGCTGCTAAATGGATTACAACTTCAGAGCACAATGAAGAGCTAAAAAAGAAGTCCAATCTGAAATGATTGAATATGGAAGACGATGATTTTTTTTCTTCTTCTTTTTTATCTAATGTATGGAAACCCCTAATGTATTATCTTCATTTGTTTTGTTGAGTTCTAATGACATTTTTGCCAAACGGCTTCGATTCTTTTTGATTAAGCAGAATCATTTTTGTCCTTCAAATTAATATAATAAGCAGAAAGGAGTCTTTTGCCCTTCCATCGAATGATATTTTTACCCTTCTAATTAATTCAAAACACCCCCCGAACCCTTTTATTTAAAAAAAAAAGAAAAAAAAAAACCGTTTCGCATCTTCCTCTTCTTCCATACTCCACTCTGTACTCAAACCTAGGTCATTCTCCTCCAAAATCTTCAAACCTTCCTCCCCATTCGCAATATTCACACCATGTCAGCATCAGCGGCAGAATCATCACCGACAGCATTACCAAATAGAGAAGATGCACCAGTTACAGAAAATCCAAAAACGATAGACGGAGAACAACGGAAACCCTATTCTAAGAAAGTTGCAAAAAAGAAAAAGGAAAAAGTTACTAAACAAAAAGAAGTGCAAGAAGAAGTACAAACAGAAGGTATAACTTTAATTTTATGTTCGCAAATTCTGTATATATTACAAAGAAAATGACGTTCTCCGTCATAAAACGCATTTGAATGTTAAATTCTATTCGCCGTTTAATTTGGAACGAAGAATGTCATTCTCCGTCTAACTTGAAACGGAGAATGCCGTTCCCAGTGTTAAAACCCATAAGAATGGCCATTCTCCGACCTAATTTTTTGTTTTTTTTGTTTTGTAGAAAGAAAATCTGTCAGGAATAAGGATTCAAGACTTTTCCGTTCTACCTTCAAGCTAATGCTAAATCTTATGGAGGAGGTCAATCGAGATGTTGGCCGTTTACCTGAGCCAGTTATTGGTTCCTTGAAGAATATCGGTTTCTGGAATTTTGTCGAGATTTTCTACCAAAACAGAGTCCACGTCTCCGAAGTGGCCAAGGTAACGGAAGGGCTTGAGAATTTAATTGCAAGTTACACAGAAGAAGAAGATGGCGTCGGGTGCTTTGAATTGAGCACCACTGTTAAAATCGCGCCAAGCGTCAAGGATATGGCAGTCATATTCGGTCTACCGCTGAATGAAGAAGCGTTGATGATGTTTCTTACAGAAGATTGATAAAGGAAAAACAACAGCAGCCCACACCACCAGCATCATTGAGCCTGTGTAGAGATCACTTCACAAGATTGCTGGCTAATACTAAGGGCAAACACTCAGAAGTCACGAATAAGGAAGTGAGAGACAAGTTCTTTGAATTGTTACGACGGCTTCGTGGCGGAGATAACGCTGTTAATCCAGATGATTTGGCCAAGCTAATAATCTTCCACTTGTGCCAAACAGTATTCTTCACAAAGTCTGGCGGTTCAAATTTGCCGTACAGATTCTTGGCCTTGGTAGACAGTGTGGACGTCATCAACAGTATATGCTGGCCAAGGTTAATCCTGGCATATGTAATAGATAGCATAAAGAGGAGTAGAAGCAAAACTGAACAGGGGATTACTCAATGGCTTTCCACAAATTGGAAGGTTGCACAATATACTTCCTCTATTGGTTTGCAGAACATAGTAAATTTGTGGAAAGGAAGTTCGTCCCAATTCCTGATTACCCAAGATTTTTCACATGGAATGGGTACAAAATCTCAAACTTCCTCAAGGCCGAATATCACAACAAAATGAGATCGAAGATGATATTGGAAGATCTAGTTATACCTGTTGGGGAAGAAGAAGGGCACAAAGAAGATGAGCCACCTATAGAAGAACTTGAAAAAGAGGGAGAGGAAGAACACCAAGAAGCAGGTGGGGATAATTTTGATGAACAACGGATACCACAACATCATGAAATGGGCGCTGTGATGGACGACTCAGCAAAGGAATTGGAGGATTTGAGAAGACATCATTCTGATATTCTTGCGCAGAATGAAGAACTCAAAGAAAAGTTGAAAGAGATGGAGGCACAAGGAGCGTAGTTACGTGCAGCCAACTTTGAGAATGCCATACTCAAAGAAAAGCTGAAAGAGCTCGAGATAGAACGTGCAGCCAACATTGTGATTGAGGGCACTGTGCACGTACTGGAGGATTTGAGAAGATATTATTCTGATATTCTTGCGCAAAATGAAGAACTCAAAGAAAAGTTAAAAGAGATGGAGGCACAAGGAGCGCAGTTACGTGCAGCCAACCTTGAGAACGAGAAACTCAAAGAAAAGCTGAAAGAGCTCGAGGCACAAGAATCACAACAACGTGCAGTCAACGTTGTGATGGAGGGCTCTGTGCATGAACTGGAGGATTTGAGAAAGCAGAATTCTGTTCTTAAATCAGAGCTACATGCACAAGGTAAAATCTTTTCTATTTCAAATTTCTGATTTGTAATCTTCCAGGAGAATGACTATTCTCCGTGTATTATAACACGAAGAATGGCATTATCCGTGTTATTTGAAACGGATAATTGATATTCTCTATCATTTCGATACTGGAAAGGTTATTCTCTGTGTAATTCCAAACGGAGAATGCTATTCTCCGTATTATATTACACGGAGAATGTCATTCTCCGTGTTAGGTTCACATCATACATTTCATTGTTGTTTGTTTTATTTCAGTGCGAATAACCAAGCAACCCAGAGAAATAAATGAAAGGCTCGTTGAGGAGAAAAGGGAGCTTCAAAATAAAGTTGAATCATTTAATATTGAAGCCAATAAAAAGGATGGGAAAATTGTTGATCTCGAAGCCATGGTTAAAATACTTCAGAGTGAGGAGATTCAAGCAGCTGCTGAACTTGCTGCTCCAAAAGAAGCCAAAAGAAGAGGAGGATCGGGGGAAAAGAGGTTAATAAAAAGCAATACAGTTGGAGAGGCTAATAAAAAGCGGAAGGTTAGTGCCGCTCCGAAATCCGGAGGAGACGCCAAAATGGCTGAATTAAAGAAGAACCATGTCATACTAAGGGAATGCGATGAACTCAAACTTTGGAAATATGCGGATAAAGAGCTGAAGAAGCAATACATCGACATCGTAATTCCCAGAAAGAATTCTCCAAAGTATGTATTCTGAACCCTTTTTTTCTTTTGTTTTTTCTAGACTTTTTTCACAATTATGTAATGAGAATCTATCTTTATTAATTTAATCTAAACTAAATTTATGTGCAGTGATATTATATACACATTTTATCCGGAAAAGGGTGAAAAAGGAGTTTCAGTCCAGCTGTCGACAGTAGACATGCAAGACATACTCAACTATGACGACATGGAGGCTGGCATACTGGACATAATAATAAAGAAGATGAGAGAATTTCAAGGCAGTAAAAGGTGTGCCCCGTCTAGTTCAAAGGACGTGCCATTGATCCAGAAGAAAAAGCCGACGCCCCAATCACATAAGTGGTCTGCATTCATGATGGCTCACACATTGGTAAGAATTCAAACATAAAAATCTATATTCATGTGTACACCGATGAAAAATGACAGAAAAAATTACTCATGATATTGTGTATTATTTTTGGGAAACCGACCATCGTTAACCGTGCCAATGAAAAAAATGCAAAACCCGGCGCCTTTGAAGACGTCCAAACAGAGTTAGTAGACTTCGTCATGGGTTTGGAGGACGACATAGAGTTGCTATTCATCCCACTCTTTAATGCATCCATCAAACACTATATTCTGCTCACATTAACTTTATCTCCTACGACTGGACACACTACAACTCCTTGAGGCAAAACACGTACAATACGTGCAAGGTGGATGCAGAATTAATGAAAAAAACCTTAGAGCCTATCGTCAGGAGAAAAGTTGATAAGATGAGGGAGAGATGCCCGACGAAGATGGAGTATGAGAGCAAAGTACTGAATTGTTCTCCAAATTGCCCACAGCAACGGGCACCCAACTGCCTCTTGTACATGGCGTACTATATGAATATGTTGACGACTTCTCCCTTCGAAATACCGGTAGGAAAAGACAATGAAACTCACCAGAAGATGACAACGATGAGGTTGGCATGGGCTAAGGAGTTGCTTTCAAGCAAATATGTAACACGAACCAATCAATGACATTGTAAAACAACAATTTAATTATGATGTAATTGGGCAAGGAACTTCTGACTTTTATAAGCTCTGCTTTTATTTACATATGAAACAACTCGAACTCATGCGCCAAGTTGCAGTCATTTTTATAATAAGCTCTCCCAACTTCTGACTTTTATTGGCAAAATTTAACAATGAATCTGCCATTTATACCAATGAATCTGCCATTTATATGCCATTAATACCAATGAATTCTTCCATTTATATGCCATTTATTCCTAATGAATCTGCCCCTTCGGTTTATATTCTCCGTTTTATTTGGAACGGAGAATGGAATTCTCCGTTTACTTGAAACGGAGAATAACTTTTCCGTTTAAATTAAATCGTTTGAGGATTCTATTCACCGTTTATTTCGGAACGGATAATAACATTCTCCGTCTGTCTTGAAACGGAGAATAACATTCCAAGTGGTAAAATACATTAAAATGTTCATTCGCCGTTTTTATTTAAACGGAGAATGACGTTCTCCGTGTCTTCCGAAACGTAGAATGTTATTCTCCGTTCAGTTTGAAAAGGAGAATGAAGGTGAGCTTGATGAGAATATGACGAGGTTGGTATGGACTAAGAAGACTAAAATAATTTTAATAGGGCCCACATGTCATACATAGGGGATATTAAAACTTTGATACCCCCTACTGTATCAAAATTTTGATACCCCCTATGTATGACATGTGGTCCCCTCTTGCTTTGTAAAACGTGTAAACATATATATATACACATAAATTTTGAGATGGCCCACATGTCATACATAGGGGGTATCAAAACTTTGATACCCCCTACTGTATCAAAGATTCAAAGTTTCTCTCCTGTATCAAAGTTTTTTTCCCTTTTAAATGGGACCCATACATAACTTACAAAAAAAGTATAAATAAAACAAAATTTTGTTATAGTCAAGATTTGAACCAATGACCTCTTGAATACAAGTCTAGCATTGTAACAACGACACCACAATAGCATTATCCATGTTTTATTAAACGGAGAATAGCATTCTCCGTTTTGAATTACACGGAGAATAGCATTCCTCATGTTAAAAATACATTAGAATGTTCATTCTCCGTTTTAATTTGTAACGGAGAATTATATTTTCCGTTTTGAACTTCACGGAGAATGCCGTTCCCAGTATTAAAACGATTGAGGATTCTATTCGCCGTTTAATTTGGAACGGAGAACGGTATTCTCCGTTTATTTTGAAACGAAGAATAAGATTCCCAGTGTTAAAAACACATTAGAATGTTCATTCTCCGTTTTAATTTGAAACGGAGAATGAAATTCATCGTGTCATTTGAAACGGAGAATGTTATTCTCCGTTTTGAACTGCACGGAGAACATATTTTCTCCATTTTTGATGTACTACGTTTTGAAATTGGAATTTAATGTTCTCCATTTTTATCTAATTGTCTTCTCAAACTTTTGCATTGGAGAACATATTTTTTTAACTAATTGTCTCATGTGAATGACATCTTGCCACATAAGAAAGACATTGTCTTAAGTCAATGACGTTTCATTTTATTCCATTTGCTCATTGTCACTATTTCGCTTTCGTACTTTACAATTACAATAACCGTGACCCGATTTTTTACAAAATCTACATACTCTAGGCTTCGGGATAGGATGACTTTCTGTAGGCTGGCTTGATTTTCCTTGAGAAGGCCTTCCTTTTGTTGCTACCGGATTTGGCTCTTTTAATGCTTCATGCACTCCATGAACTGCATCAGCTACCATTTGTTCTTCTTCGCCAATATCGGTCACCATTTCTTTCAACTCCATCAGAACAGACGACATCAACTCCGTTCCCCTCTCTTGAATTTTGCTTAATTTTTTACAATAGTATGTAAACAGATTAACTTGTTCATTAATAGCACCATACCTTCTGCTCTCAATAATGTCTGGGTAGATGAATCTTCTTTCTGAGCCAGGTCCGAAGCGATAACTCTCTTTGCAATCCTTGAGCCAACGAGATTTTATCAAGTTCTTTAGAATATCTCCAATTTGCAATCTCTTCATTGCTGAAAAAATATGCCTACAAGGAACCCCCTTGGTCTCCATCCACATGCATTCACAATTTATGATGTTGTCGGCCGGATGAAATGTAACCTTCCGGTTGACACTGTTTGGCGACAAATACTTTTGGACAGTGCAAACTTCTGCCTCTCTTACGATGTGATGATGGAGAACAGTATATGCATCAGAACGTGTGATTTCCTTCCTTACATCTATAAACACCGTTTAGTGTAAATTGCGACAAATTTACCTTCTATTACGGCCATGCTAGTTTGATTCACAACTGGTGTTGAGAATTTATCATTGACATGCTTACCCATCTGGCCGTAACGTAAGGTCGCCAAACCGTGGTCACAATTTTTAAGGGCCTTCCAAAGTGGCAGCTTCTCATTCAAAAACCTTTTCAGAAATGCGTTCATAGATTCACATCTATTTGTTGCAGTAGAACCGCCAAAATAATTACCACGTAGGAATGTGTCCGCCCATCGCTCCCTCGTTCTGTACAATGCAGTGGTCCACTCATTGTTTTCTACATTATAATCTGTTAGCATCTGCTGCCAACGGTTTTCAAATTCTTCGACTGGATAGTACCTGTTTAGAAAACATGGACAGTAACTAAAGTTCTGATATTGTAACAACAACATACTTCAAAGTAAAGTAGCAAGTGTGCTATGTACCTTTTAATCAGAAGACTCAGTTTATTGTGAAAATCCTCTCGGTGTACATGTTTGGCAGCATTGTTAAGGATATGCCATGAGCACGTTCGATGAACTACGCTGGGCATTAAATCCTCAATTGCTTTATTCATGGATCTGCAACCATCCATGAGAACTGTCACTGGTAATTTGCCATTCATACACTCTAGGAATTTTTCCAGAACCCAAGAATAAGTCTCTGCAGTCTCATTATGGATCATTGCAAACCCAAAAACACAAGTCATCGCATGATTGTTTGTACCCACTAGAACCACCAACGGTATTTGACTTCTATTTGTTTTATATGTTGAATCGAATGCTAGTGAATCTCCAAATAATTCGTAATCGAATCGACATGCACCGTCAGCCCAAAAGAGATGGGTCAATCTGGAATCTTTGTCTACCTTGTAGTCGTAGAAGAAATCTGGGTCACTGACCTCCTTTGATTGAAGAAATGTAAGTATTGTCGAAGCATGAACATCGTCTAGTGCTCTACTATCTTGAGCTAGAGCGTTGTATAAATCCTTTCTCGTCCATCCAACATTATCCCAGCCACCTTTCTTCTGGACAATTAAATTCCATATCTCTCCAGTCCCCATCCCTGATTGCTTCATAAGCTAATTTCTTCCATCTCTGTGGGTGTTATCGTACGATGGGATCTCAAAAAAGTTGTTTCATAATCATTCGCCAGGTTATGGTTGTGATGTACATAAAATTTTTTGACGGACCACATCTTTGTTTTATGGGTGTACCTAATATGAAAAATTGCTTTACAACCACTTCTGCTTTCACTTCTTGGCTCACGAACCCTGTTTGGAGCTTCCTTGTATTTCTTGTGTCTGAATCCCGTATTCGAACAACACCAACTACGGATCGTCACCATCCCAGATTTGTTTTTCTTTACCTCGTTCTTTCTAATACTGAAACCATATGCTTTTGAATAAATCCGGTAGAATGTCCCTGCTTCTTCAATAGAGTTGAACTGTAGGCCAACAATATCTTCTTCTAAGAGCATGGTTGGATCTTTGTTAATGTTGGCAGATTGCAATATTTTTTTCATCGTCGCTGCATCGAAATCCAATGGAGATTCATCGTCGTCCCTAAGAACAGAATAAAACAAAATAAACATGAGAAATAGATGTAAAAATATAATGCATTTCTTAAATCCATTAGAAATGGGGATGCGAAATAACATTTCGTTGTTTGCGTTGATGTCTTCATCTTGTTCTTTACTGTCTCCTAAGCTAACATCTTCCAAACTTTGCTCATCATCCAAATCATCTGACAGTCCTCTTGAAAGGAGGCTTTCTTCATCGACTAAATCTTCCATACGACGATCACTTTCTCCATGTGACGTCGACATTGAAGAAAATAGAGTGTGTTAGAAACCAGCAGAAGAAACGAAGGACAAGAAACAATACAAGAAGAAAGAGTAATGCTATATTCGTACCTCCAAATTGACCCTCTAATATATAGCCCTCCCATCTGATGTGGCATGTTAAATAATAGTGTGTCATCTGACATGACTGATGACATGGCAAATTTTAATCCAAAAAGTTAACTACCCAATTTTCTCCATAATAATTTAACGTTAATATCAATGTTAATTTAATGTCAATATTAATTTATGTTAATATTAATGTTAAGGTTAATGTTAATATTAATATTATTGTTACTGTTAACGATAATATTAATATTAATATTAATGTTAATGTTAATGTTAATATTAACTTTAATATTAATTTTTATTTTTAGTTTTATTTAAAAAAATTTTGCCACGTCAGCTGCCAGATCAACATATCACGTCAGCTGCCACGTAAGGATGGACAGTTTGAAAGTGTAATTTGTATGTACAAAAAGCATTATTCAGGAAGAAACAACTTCCAGCAAGGCAACAACACAACCTTTTCGTCTTCCTTGTAACTCCGCCACGTGGCCCTCTTTTGATGGCTCATGAAAAATCTTGATTGATTCAAGGAGCAAGCATAATTTTAAGAAAACAACTTCCAACAACACAACTTTCTCGTCTTCTGGGTACATGTATTATTAAATTGTGCAGCTAATAACGCATGAGGAAGCATGCAACAACAATCTCCACGTGGCCCTCTTCTGTAGGATAACGCATGCGGCAGCATTTAATGTTACGAAAACCTTTTGTCGTGTTATGTCTTGTGTATCCTACGTGGCATGAGGCAGAAGACAATAACTTGCATAGGCGGCTATATTCACAAATGACAATAAGTTTAAAAAGTCATCTCCAAGGCAAAAAAGTATTGAGAAGACAATACAAAGTAATTTTTTACGACTTCCAAGACAACTTTTGCTCTTCTAATGATATGGTATCAGTGTTTATTTATTACTAAATTGTGTAGGATAACGCATGCAGAGCATTTAATGCTACGGGATCTGTTGTGTTAAGGAACACAACATGTGAGAGAGAACCCGAGAGAGAGAGAGAGAGAAAGAAAGAGAGTGTGGGAGATGGGATAAAGAGGAAGGATCGAGCTCGACTAGATTTTAAACTTAAAATTCAATTTTTGGTTATCATTACTAATAACTAGTTCGCACGTAAGAGTTTAGACGAACACTAACCGAGCTCCGAGCAACGTGACATCAGCTAGCTAGGCTTCTAATACCGTGGCATTCATGTTAATTTAAAATTTACAATATTATTGAAACTAATATGACTACTAAAATTTAAAATAGTTTTGGATTTAACATTTACTTCAAACTAGTTAAAGTTAAAATTAACTTTAATTGCATTCTTTTTTATTTAAAATGTAATTGGAACTACAATTAATATTAACATTCGCTTGTCCCGTAGTTTAAGTCGTATTTCACCGCTTCAAATGGTTTCCAAGTCGCCTATATCTTTGTCTTGTATTTCATTATACTGTCTCTTATAGTATTTGTCAATTCATATGGAACTGCTGTTGGTGTTTGTACTTGCTCATTTTTTTAACAGGATACCGTTGACATATTACAGATGATTCTGAGACTGATTGTCCGATCTATTATGGGGTCGAGTCTGATGGAGTAGACCCGGGCTGTGGCTTATTAGTAGAGCCACGTGACTTTGCTCACCCTGAGTAGTGTAGCTTAGTTAGGTTTGCCTGGCCTACGAGCTAGCTAGTACTTTTTAGACTGTAGTAGTTTTTATATATTATGTGATTCTCTGGGTTGTTTGTGTATAGCTCTGGACTTGTGTGGATCTTGGACTTATTTCATGTTCTCATCATTCGTATTTTCCTTTCCATACTATCTACCTTAGTTTTACATTTGTAATTGAGACTGTATTGCTATGTCACCTCCATTGGGAGTGTATATGCTGTACAGGTACATTTATCTGTTTAGTTGTAGTATTTATAGATGACCTAGACAGCGTTCTACCGCCGATGCTGCGACGTAGGCTGGACGTAACCACGTACTCGTGCCCCTAATCAGGGTGCGGGTCGTGACAGAAACACCGTGACCTTCATATAGATAGGGCCGGCGGACTGAGATTAGCGCTGGGTGCAGGCGCAGGGCCTGCCACCCTTATGCATATGTTTAAGTTTACGGTTGGTTGGTTGAGTGAAATGATATGATTTCTTATGTAAAGTTCTAACCTTGCAGGCTAGGCGAAATGGAACATAGATGAGCACGATCACTATGTTTATGTTAAGATTATGTCTAACTGTATCTGCCGCAGGGACACGGTGGTAGATAAGTTCAGGATATGTTCGGCTCGAGGCGGGGCTCGGCTTGGACGTGCCGAGGCATGGAGTCCTTAGCGTTCAAGAGGAGCTACCACATTGGCGTTAGGACTTGCGACATGGAGATGTTCAGCCGAAGACTACTTGTTGGCTATAAAGAGGCATAATATATGGAACAATGTACTCCTTTGTGAGATAGAGAGATCATGAGCGTTGTAGCCAATTGGCATGTTAAGTTGGGCTATTCAAAGCCATTGTAACCTTCAGTTCATTATCAATAAAAGAGATTCTTGTTGTATACTACGTTTTCCTTCCGCTGCTTATGTGACTTAATTTGACGTGTCTTGACCTATTTTGACTCAGTATGACTTAATTTCACTTCCAAACCATTATATTGATACAGTATTCCATCTATAGGTCCTCGAGGCACTGTTCTTGGACTTAGTCGACTTATCCATCACAGTACAGGCGAGTACATTCTCTGATAATATTTCTGTTTTATGATATCGTCTTTGTTTCTAGTATTTAGTGTAGATTATCCTTGTTCTCTTGACACATTGTTCACACGGATTGATATTTGTCTGGATCCCGTCATAAGATGTTATTCCTCTTATATATGGTATACACTGGGCAAGTCTTTATTGTTTATTGTTCATTGTATAGATATAATTCCTGCGTAGGCTCGCGACCTCCTTAGAGAATACGTATCATGACGTGTCATGACTGGATCCACTATATTAGTCAGGGATGGGGGTGTTAGCGTAGATATGTGATCAATACCTCACAGATATTATTGTATCATCATTGTATAGTGTTAATCATACACTCATGTATGATTAGCCAGGCCAAATATTGTATCAAGTTCTAAGCCGATCACATGTTGAAACTAATACTAAACTCACATAGATATAGCTCCAGATTCTTGTACATGATTTATACTGTTTTTCCTGTTCTTACATTCAGATTACAGTCTTGACATGCCTTACGATGATTCATGTACACATTATTTACCTCGTAGATTCTCTCTATTTACTGCTACATTTTCAATATCGTCTAACTAGAACTGTTATTGAGATTTATGCTCGTTCCATCCTGACTGGATATGTTGACAAAATTTTACAGATTATGGCGAGGAGGATTGTCCTACCTACTACGGTCCGGTTGACGTAGTGGACGTAGACTTGGAGACCTTGGTTCAGCAGGGCTTAGCTCCGCCCGACGAGCCTCTAACTTAGTTTAGTTAGACATGACATTTTGGACTGGACCTTGTCTCCAGCTTGCTACTAGTGTTATTATATTATATTTTGGATTGTATTAGAGACTTGGACTTAGACTTGTATATTATTTGTGTTTGGACTCGACAGGTTATATTTTATCGTCATGTTGTCTTTATGTTTCAGTCTTAACTTATTATCTTAGAGTTGTGATTGAGTATTCATATATTATCATTGCTTGTCCTCCGTTCGGAGTTGACCATATTCTCGACAGGTTTTCATATTATATATAAATTGTTGTTAGTGTAGAAAACCTACAGCATTTCACGCCGTTTTTACGGTGAGGGCTGGGCGTTGTTACGTACACGTGCCCTTATAGCGGGTGCGGGTCGTGACATTATGTTATCAATTTGAGCTATAAACACTATTGTGAATCTGTTATCTTGCCTTGCACGAGCGCAACTCCAGGCTCGTACGGCATCACGCCCCAACGATGACGATGATTCGGGTGAAAACTTGATAATGATGAAGACGGTAACTCGGTCGACAAACGTAAGTATCGAGGTATGATCGAATTTTTTTTACAGTAGCATTAATATTAAATCTACATTGGCTTTTCTGTTAGTTTAAAATTTACAATATAATTAAAACTAATATTACGAAAATGCTATTTGCTCCCAAAAAATTTAGGTGATACCATCTTCCATTATGTGGCATATGACATGGTTGCTAACATGACAGCTGACATGGCAAAATTTAACAATAAAATTAATATTAAAATGAACATTAATATTAAATAAATAATTTAATATTAAATTAACATTGATTAATATTAATATTAATATTAACATTAATATTAATATTAAAATTAAAATTAACATTAGCATTAGCATTAACATTAATATTAATATTGACATTAATATTAACATTAAAAAAATTTGGATAATTAATTTTTGGGGTTAAAATTTGCCATGTCAGCTGTTATGTCATCTGCCATGTCAGATGCCACATAATAGGAGATGTCATCACCCAAATATGTTGGGAGCCCAAATGACTAATTGCTAATATTAATACAGTGGCATTACCGTTATTTCCCAATAGATTCGTGCCTTGTTCGGTCACACCCCTCCACGAGCGGGTTACATACACCCGCGTAAACGAGGGATTAAATAGCCTTTTCCAAAGAAGAGAACCCATCCGACTAGTGAGAAACAAAGGAAAGAAGAAGAAGAACAGTCGCAATGGAGAGGAGCAAGATCAACTGCAGTGGATGGGCCGTCATCCCTACCGAGATTCTCTCGATGATACTGGTACTGTCGGGGATGCCGGCGGACGAGGTAATATGCAACGTGGCCCCAGTTTGTCGTTCGTGGTGGAAGGCGCTCAACGGTCCCTTAGACTATTGGTCTAACGTCGACTTGGTACAGTGGTGCCGGAGGACCCAGCAAACCGCTGAAATTAGTTTGACCATAATGAATCTCGTGGCTCGCAGTGGGGGATATCTAGGGTCCTTCTTCGCGTACAAGCTCGACGAAGCAGCCTTCTCTTTTGCATGTTTAAGGCCAGTGCAATATTTTATTTGGTCTTATTCTAATACTTTATTTTTTCTATTACCCAATTTTACGTATACTTTTGTTAATTTCTATTGATGTTTTCCCATTTTTATAATACAGTGGAAAATTTCTAAGGGTGCTGCGCATTCCAAAGTGCGACGTGAGTGATGAAACTTTCGTGAGACACTTGGAGTTTCTCCCTGTGCTGGAAGAACTCGACATTAGCTACTGCCTCTATATCACGTCGACTGGAATATCTTCCGCCGAAAAGTATTGCAAACGTCTGGTCAAGCTGAGTAGGAACATGCCCCCTCCAGATTTCAAGCTCAGGAACATGTTCGTGCTGGACACAAAAAACGAGGCGGAGGGAAAGGTCGTGGCTGATTCGATGCTGCGTCTCGAGCACCTACATATGGGATTCGGCATGTTCAATGGAGACACGCTGCGATCTATCATATGCAACTGCAAGGGTCTTCGCGTGCTCGACATACGTGGGTGCTTCAACGTGATCTTCGACGATGAACTCTGGAAAATTTGTTATTCAATACAGACGTTTAAAAAATCTTTTGATAATGTAATCCCAGTACCAGGAGAACCTGTGTACGAGTGGTATAATGATTTATATATATATATATATATATATATATATATATATATATATATATATATATATATATTATATGTTTTATCATTACTGGGGTGAATGGTGAAAACATTAGCATGCATGCATGCATGCATGCATTTCTTTATATATATTTTTCACTAGTCTACATACAAGATATTTTTTATGAGTTCGATTCTCCATTTTGAGCAAATTTTACTTTTGTCAATACTAATTTTTTACATGATTATTTTTTTACAAATAAAATGGACTGTGATATAATGACGCCTAAGACGGCTCACTTCTGAAATTTCGACATTTTCCAACACAGATTTTATCATTAATACAACATCTCAGTGTAATCATATCCAAGAGATTTCGCCATTTCCCAACACAGATTTTACCTTATTCAAAATGAATTCTGGCGGTGCAAATTCCACTCATATTAGTGGTATCAGTACCATTCACCATAATTAATGGTGATCGATACGAAAACATTAGTTTCTTTTTCACAACCCTTTAAAATCTATTTACACAACCAAACAGCCAAACTAATTCAACTTCACGAGCCTTCAAAACCAATTTATATAGATTCAAAACAAAACTAAACAGCCAAACTATTTAAAATTCACAACCCTACAGAACAGTCCTAAATGTACCATTCTCCGTCTTATATGTACCATTCTCCGTCCTACATGTATCATTCTCCGTCCTACCTCCGTCCTAAATGTACCACTCTCCGTCCTATATGGACCATTCTCCGTCCTACATGTATCATTCTCCGTCCTACATTCACCATTCTCCGTCCTAATGTACCATTCGCCGTCCTAAATGTACAATTCTCCGTCCTAAATGTATCATTCTCCGTGTTAGAGGAACGGAGAATGGCCATTAACAGCCAAACAGCCAAACTAATTCATCTTCACGAGCATTCAAAACCAATTTATATAGATTCAAAACAAAACTAAACAGCCAAACTATTTAAAATTCACAACCCTACAGAACAGTCCTAAATGTACCATTCTCCGTCTTATATGTACCATTCTCCGTCCTACATGTATCATTCTCCATCCTACCTCCGTCCTAAATGTACCATTCTCCGTCCTATATGGACCATTCTCCGTCCTACATCTATCATTCTCCGTCCTACATTTACCATTCTCCGTCCTAATGTACCATTCGCCGTCCTAAATGTACAATTTTCCGTCCTAAATGTACCATTCTCCGTGTTAGAGGAACGGAGAATGACCATTAACAGCCAAACAGCCAAACTAATTCATCTTCACGAGCCTTCAAAACTAATTTATATAGATTTAAAACAAAACTAAACAGCCAAACTATTTAAAATTTACAACCCTACAGAACAGTCCTAAATGTACCATTCTCCGTCCTAAATGTACCATTCGCCGTCCTAAATGTACAATTCTCCGTCCTAAATGTACCATTCGTCGTCCTAAATGTACAATTCTCCGTCCTACCTCCGTCCTAAATGTACCATTCTCCGTGTTAGAGGAACGGAGAATGGCCATTAACAGTCCCAAAAATTGTTCCATACTAAGTTAAAAGCATATAATAGCACCCAAAAAATGTTAACAATAGAAAAATTCTACAGAACCCAAACACCATACTCGAACCTAGGCCTTCCATGTAAAAGCCAAACTGCACAACCAACTAAGCCTGGAATAAGACATCAATAATGCTAAGTCTACTACCAAATGCTTACAACACTCTTCCAACCTTCACCCATTGCTGACATATGGGCCATGGCCCACATGTCAGCAATGGGTGAAGGTTGTAAGAGTGTTGTAAGCATTTGGTTGTAACTTTAGCATTATATTTCCAACTTCCAATAAGGAAAAAAAAAATTGAATATCCCCAACTTCCAATAAGGAATAAGAAGAGTCGGTTAGGAACGTGTATATATATAAATAGGGGTCCCCATTCATCTGATTAGGTTGAACATTTAACATGGCTCCAAAAAGATCATCTGGTTGGAAACCATTGCCAGAGCCTTTTTCCAGTCGTCGCCGAGCCTCTTCGCATGGAGCACCCTCTACGTCGCCTCCGGCCCATGACTGGCTGGCAGCGGCTGCGGACTTCCTGACCTCCTGCGGGTTGTCACTGGAGGTCATCGCTCGACCTCTTCATCCGGCGCCCAACTTTGACATGTTGCCGATCACTCCGGAGGAACGGGTTTCTCTGGAGAAGAGGGAAGCGTTTTGCTGTCTGTGCCATAGGGCGGGTGTGCGCACCCTGCAGGACTTTGCGGAGATCCTCCGCGAGGCCAGTGAGGGCTAGACCCTTTTTTTCTTCGTTTTTTACAGTTTTTTGTCCTCCTCTTGTATACTTCTCCGGAGAACGTTCCGACGACGAAGCTGGGATTTAATGAAATATAATATTTTGTTAACTCAATTTGGTTTCGGCTACAATCTAACTTTTACAACCTTCTTACAACTTACACCCATTTGCTAACTATAGCATTGCTCTTTATAATTAAAAAATCTTGTTACGTCAAATCAATATATCAGCGACGATATCTCCATCAATGACTTGTTACGTCATAGAATTGATTATGCTGCCAGCGTCAATCTTGCCGTCAAATCTATCTTAAATATGATTACAAAGTAAAATAGAGGACAACTTTGAGTGTTTCAATTTTACTCTTTTTAAGTACATTGTCTTCTTATTTTCAAAAATTTAATCAAATATTCGAAAAACACCGTAATATTGAGATTAAACTTCACATTCTTAAATATGTTGTCAAATTTTTTTAAATAAATATGTTTCCACCACGTTTTTTCTGCCAAATTTTTCAATAATTTATACGGAACACGTGGATATATACTAGTAATAATAGTAATAAATTTAATTTTGGAAAAGAATTTTTTAAAATTATGGTCTCAAAATCCCAAAGGTTTATGTAGTGATTTCACATGGATATATACTAGTAATAATAGTAATAAATTTAATTTTGGAAAATAGTTTTTTAAATTTAATAGTAATAAATTCGACCGTCTTATACTAGTAATAATAGTAATAAATTTAATTTAAGACTCAAAACTATTCTAATTTTTTCCACTTCCCAAGGTCATATAAGACAGTCGAATTTTTCTTCTTCTTCTCTCAAACCCTCTTCCTTCTCCCAAACCCTCTCCCAAACCCTCTTCTAATCAAAATGCCGCCAAAGAAACAACGACCGTCGCCGAAGGGGAAGGATCCACAAAGGGATACGATACAGGCCCGAAGGGCAGAACTTGCAAGGGCGACAAAAACCAAGATTATGGTCGCTAGGGCAGAGGCCGAAAGGGCAGCGGCGGAAGCAGCGGCGGCGGCAGCGACGATGAAAGCGGAGGCGGCAGGCAGCCAAGCCACGTGCAAAAAAGGCTAAAAACACTCATTGCTCGACAAAGACCAGAAAATCTATCTTCGATACAGAGTCATCAGAAGACTCAACTTATGAAGATCGAAGGCATACTCAAGCGAAGGCTAAGGTGGCAACGGATACAGAGTCATCAGCGTACTCTGTGGATTTTGAATCCTTATCAGAAGAGAAAAATGAAGAGGAAGAGCAACCATCAAATAAGTCCCAAGCTGGAGAGGAGGTAAAAAAAATTTAAAGACTCTAAAACTAAGAAGATTTACATTAAATATTTCAAGAAAAAGGCTGTTATGCCTGAAAGATCAATTAAGATGGATGATGTCGAAGACGAAGCTTTCCTGGATATATTGAAATTCTATCAATTGGAGAAACTGAACAAATCATGTCTTGAGAAAATTTTCCAAACAATAGTAAGAGAATTTTACTCAAATCTTCCGGCTGAAATTAAAGAAAAAGAAGAGGATCAACCACTGGTGTTTCTGAGAGGAAAACTGATTAGGTAAATGCTGCTGTCATCAACGAATTTTATGGATTTGATCCAGTTCCTGAGTTTGATATGAAAGATATTGATAATGTTTCCATGACGGATGCAATTCATGAGATTACAGGTGTTTCAATGGGTGCCAAGACCCCTCAAAATGTATACAAAGATCAATTAAAAATTTTGTATAAATTGTTGTATGCCTACGTATCTCAAACACTCAACCCTACTGGACATGAGTTTTCCATCCATCCCGAGAGAGTAAAATTTCTTTATTATATGGGGAAGAAAAAAAAGGATGGATATAGGTTCCTACATGTTCAGTAGAATGATGCATCTCGTGGGAAAACCAACTGCAAGGACAGCTCTCCCTTTCGGAGGATTTGTATGCTCGATGGCTAATAAACATTCTGTCCCAAGCTTAGCAGGGATTATTTATATTAAAAACAAAGGCCCCATGAGAAAACTAACCTTCACTCGAATGTTTGGAAAACGGGCAGCAGCTGCAAGCAAACCATCAACATCTGGAAAACCATCAACTTATGGAATCAAAAAACTAAGGACAGGGTTGATGATCTATACAATTTTGTTGCTGCAAACTTTGAGAATGTCTTCAAAGAGATGAAGACTATATCCGACAACCAGAAATTGATTCTGGATAAGATTAACCAGATAGAGGTTGAATTTGCTGACCAAGAATAAGATTTTCCTTCCCTCGTGAAGAAGGTAAATGGGGCTAGCCCAAACTCTTATGTAAAAATACACACTGTGCACATTGACACTTTAATGCTAGCCATCACTTTGATACTTCCATTTATGTTTCTGGATGTCATTTCTACATATAAAGTGAGTCCATACTGACTATAATTTTTTTTAATCCGTCCCTCAAGGTGTAGGTGAAGGATATTTTGAGAAAGAAGAAGAAGTAGGAAAAAAAAACAAGAAGAAGAAGATGGAGACGGCTATGAAGATTCATCTTTTGAGTTTTGAAGGTCTCTTATTTCAATTTGGAAGTAATATTTGACTTGTAATATGGTTCTGAATATTTGTTGGTCATGGCGGACAAACTAAATTTTGTGTTTGAAATATTGTAAGACTAAACTTTTCGCTTGTACTAAGTGCATAGTTCGTAATTTGTTTTGAAAATGTAATATGGTCTTGAATTTAGAGTAGGTCTGATATTTATTTGGATTATTGTATTGTGAATTATGCAGGTTCTATGTTTAATTACTAACGTGGATTGGGCAGATTACTGTAACGTGAATTATGTAGTTTATTGGACTTGGAATGAAGTATACTTAATTTGATTATGATTTTTTGGTTGAAGCGTTTATTTGGTTGGCAGTTGGCCTCCATAGATGATATTGATATTTTGGTGTATTCCTTTGATTTGAAGATGTCTATCACAGATTTCGTGAGTCCTGGGTGCATTGCTAGGGTTTACAGGTGGCCTCATTACGGATGCATTCCTGGGATCACTGAAACTTTATTTGATTGTAATGTGTTTTACTTTCTGTAAAAAATTATTACATCGATGCCATCAGTATGAATTCGATGCCAGTGCCTGTTCATCCCTTGTTATTGCTGAAGCAAAATTGTAATCCTGTCTGTTCATCCCTTGTTATTGCGAAAACATAATTGTACTCCTGCATGTTCATCCTTTGTTACTGCCATCAGTACATCGATGCCATCAGTATGAAGTTGATGCCAGTGTAATGCATAATGTAATGTAAGAAAAATTTTCTTTGATAGTAGGTTAATTATATTCAAACATTCGCAAGAAATTTTGTTCAGCCATACAGTGGAAGCCTGATAAAATGATATTCGGATTATCTTGAAAATGATTTAATATTAAATGAATGTACTATGGTAAATGATATTAAAAATACTGTAAATATTTGGTGAAAAAAATATGAGATACTTGAACATTTCCAGTCCTAAATGTACCATACTTTGTTAAAAGCACAGAGAGTGTCCGTTCTCCGTTTTCAAAGAACGGAGAATGGCCATTCTCCATGTTAAAGGAACGGAGAATGGCCATTCTCCTTGAGAATGGCCATTCTCCGTGTTAAAAGCAAAGAGAACGGCCATTCTCCGTCCATTCGTCGTGTTAAAAGCAAAGAGAATGGCTATTCTCCGTCCATTCGTCGTGTTAAAAGCAATGAGAATGGCCATTCTCCGTCCATTCGCCGTGTTAAAAGCAAAGAGAATGGTCATTCTCCGTTTTAAAAGCAAAGAGAATGGCCATTCACCGTCCAAATAAAATATTCTCTTCGAAAATATTATCATTAGAAAAGTAAAAAATATTTCGTCCGATCAATACAGATTTTTTTTAAAAATATGTGAGCAGATGATCCGCCCGACCTCAGAAGCAGGTTTCCTCAGTTCACCACCACCACCGTGACATGTAGCTTTATTAACAAAATATAAAATTATTAGATGAAAAATAAGATTTCTGACAATGGCATGGACAGTAAAATTAGAGCGGCGCCGCTGGTACTTCTTCTTGTTCGAGGAGGTTTCTACGACGTCCGACGCGAAGCGGACCGATTCTTCACGGCGCAGCTGGTACTCCTCGTTGTTCTAGGAGGGCTCGACGACGTTCGACGCGATCCGGACCGATTCTTATTTCCTTCTTCATCTTCATTTCTCTTCCCACCACAACCACCAACACCACCACCACGACGGCCTGTAACCAAAAAAAAAAATTACGAAATATTAAATTGGATGGACTTTTGAGAGAGTAAATATGAGTTAATTTAGGGTGTTCATTAAAAAAATTAAAGTGAAGAATGACCTGCTAAAGTAAGTTACCAACAGGTCAAAAGTCTAAATCAGCATTAAATGTTGTTTCTACACTATTATTCAATCCGAACCATTGGATCAACATCCAACGGTCCAGATTTCGGATGTATCGATACATCCATTTCCAGCGGATGTATTGTAGAACGACCCATATATATATATATATATATATATATATATATATATATATATATATATATATATATATATCCCATAATTTATAATCCTCTCCAAATTTGGAGAGTCCACTTGCAGGCCCACCATATTTACTTTTCTCCTTCATTCTTTTTTGGAGTGTTGCCACTTGTCAATTATGAAAGAAAAATAAGGAGAAAAATAAATGGAGTGTTGCCACTTGTCAATTTGGAGTGTTTATTTAGGCCTTTGTGTTTGGTTGGAAGGATGGAAAAGAGAAGAGATGCATTATTCTTTGTTTGGTATGGAAAGAAAAGTGAAAGAAAAGAAAATAAAAAATATGGGTTTTACCAATTCTATCATCAACTAAAACACATATTTATCATTTGATTTCATTAATAATTTTTAAATAATACAATTCACATGGGGGTACAATTGTTAATTAGTATAAGTCTTCACTTTTCCCTCCATTTTTCCTCCCACTTTTGGGATTATTGGTTTTCTTAAGTTAGGAAGGAAAAACAATCCCTCCACTTTTCCTTCCCTTCACTTTTCCTTCCATACCAAACAATAGAAAATGAATCCTTCCCTCCACTTTTCCCTCCTCCATTTTCCTTCCTCCCACTTTTCCCTCATACCAAACACAGCCTTAGACTATACCATTGTGTGCCAACATGAAGGAAATACTCCAAAATTAATTATTGGAGTATGGTTTGAAGTAATTTGGAGTATGATTTGGAGTGTTACCACTGTGGATGCTCTAACTACCTACACGGGTGAACAAAACACAGAAAGTTTTAAGAGTAAAACTCAATTTATTGATAAGTTCTTTGTTGAGAAATTAAGGCTGAAATTACATTTGCATAGTAATCGTGAAAGTTAAATCAAAGTATGCGTCTCCAGCCAGCGAAGTGGTGTTCTAGGGAACACCCATAGGGGAGAAGGCCAGGGGGGCTGCTCGAGACTAAGTTTGCCAAAGGAAGATTGGCCATCGCCAACCTCCTCCTCCTCGCCAGAGTCCGATCGCCGCCGCCCTCCCCAACCTCCTCCTCCTCCTCGCCAGTCCGATCGCCGCCTCCCTCCCCAACCTCCTCCTCCTCCTCGCGATCGCCGCTGCCATCCAACGGCACCGACACCCAGCCATATTCGCAGGTGTAATCCCCCGGCCTCGGCACCTGCACCGGCACCTCCACCGCCACGTACACGCAGTTGCTCCTCCTGCCCCACCTCGCGGGCTCGCTGCACGCAGCGGGGCAGCTCCCCATGGGGTCGACGAAGATGCACCAGTTCCAGTCCCCCAAGCTCTCCACCTCCACCCACTCCCCCTCCGTCTCTAGCTTATACGCCTTGACCCTCCTCCTCGCCTCCACCTCCAGCGGCGGAGCCATGTTGAGAAGCAGCAGCTCCCCGCCACACTCGACCAAATGCTGGCTCGAGATCCACGATCCGGACGGTGCCGCCGACGCTCCGACCAGCTTCCATTTCGGCTTCTTCGTCGACGAAGAGGAGGAGGCAGCAGCAGCAGCAGCGCCGCCTCCGCCTAATTGGAGGACCAGAAGTTGCGAGGAGAGCGAATCGAGACAGTAAAGTCGGTCGCGGACGACCGCAAGGGAGGTCATCTTCCTGCCACTGAAGCCGGGGTCGAGCCGGGACCAGGAGCCGGAGCCGTCTTGTACGTCGCGGTAGCGGAACAGCAAGGAGGAGGCGGTGAGCAGGAGGAGGCCGGTGCCGGTTATCAGGGCGAAGCGGAAGCGGCGGGGGAACTCGGGCGGGGCGCGGATGCTGTAGAGCTTTCCGGAGAAGACGTTGGCGACGACGACGCTGCGGACGGCGTGCCTGCTGCCGAAGGGGACGAAGACGAGGTGGCCGCGGGAGTAGCCGGGCGCACGGGAGGGCTAGGGTTTGCGAGGGGATCCTGCATGGGAAGTTGTCTGGGGTTCTGATGTTTACTAGGCGGTAGGCGAGGACAGGGGAGGGGAAGAGGAGGAAAGGGTGGGGGCAGGCGAGGGAGGGGGCGACGGAGGTGGTGAAGGCGTGCCAGTGGCTGCACACGGAGGCGAAGGAGAGGAGGTCGAAAGGGTCGGGGGAGGCGGCGAGGCGGTCGACGACGGAGTGGAGGGGGAGCGCGGGGAGTTCCAGCCAGTTCCGGGAATGTTCCACGGAAGTGGTGGCGGTGGCGGTGGCGGTGGCATGAACTACCTCCTCTTCTTCTTCTACATCCACAGCTATCTTCTGCTTCTCCATGTTTCTTTCTCTACGTAGAAAAAAAATAAACTAAATACCTGAACGAGAATAAAAGAGAGTACTACATACACGGAAGCACGGAAGAATTTAGACAAACTAAATACCAGAACGAGAAAGAAAAGAATTGGAACAGTATATATATATATATATATATATATATATATATATATATATATATATATATATATATATATATATATATATATATATATATATATATATATTATCTTGATAATTCTTATACTAGTGTCAGGCACACAATATTTTAAAAATGTTAATACCATTCTGTAGCAAAGATAATATACAAATAAAATTATTTAAAAAAAATATTTTCAAGTATAGTCCGAGCTCTCTAGCCCAATTGTGTGTGTGAGTGTGATTTCAAAAAAAAAAAAAGTATACAAAATATATTTTTTTTGTTTATGTTTAAAAACATTTACTACATGTTAGTGTGAATTAAAAAAATTTACGCTACCATTTCATTAGATTTTGTCATTTCATTGTTATATTGGAATTTGGTTTAGCATAATTTTGGCCAAAACAAACAGTTTTTTTTTTCAAAAGAAAAAAAATCTACATTCACCAAAAATCTAACTTATTTGTTAAAATGATATATTCTCTTTTATCTTCTTACTATCTACCTAATATTAGATTAAACTAAATTAAATTTAAACTAAGTTAACTTTTAAATTATAGATGAGACTATTACTATTATAAAGAAACTAATCAATTTTCAATATTGATAACATAAACTATAAAGTCATGAATAGTTTCTCAGATACAAAACTATTATAAAGTGTCAAAATCACAATAAATATATGAGATCATAACATCAAGTAATAAATCGTCCAATAAGTATCATTATAAGAAAAGTGAGAGTATATAATTCATACACACAGAAATTCATATAAAATTTATCTCGCAAACTATGAATGACTTCAAGAATCAATTCTCATACATAATTTGATACCATTCATTCCAAAATTAAGCAAATATTAGATTGAAGTTAAGCGAAATTTGTTTTCATTCATTGATTAAACACCGAAACAAATTAAGCACATAAGAATGAAATTTAATTTAGTTTGATAAAGTTTAATCCAATGTAACTTAACTAATGCAAACTAAAATTCTAATTAAATTTTATTTCATAACTTAAATATAAGTTTATTCTTTCTATATAAAAAGATAACTCTAGAATGGAAGAAAAAAAAAATCATAGAATTTCTTTATTTACAATGTAAAAAAGTTGGTTAATAAGCACAGAAAAAATAGAAAATGTGTTTCATTTTCTTTCTGAGATTGTTGTATAACATAAAGCACAAAGCATAAGAGATTTGATGTCAAAATAATTTAAATAATAAATTATATCTATTTAAGAAAATAATTTGATGTCAAAATAATTTAAAAAAATTGTTTCTATTAAAAAAAAAAAAATAACCTGACAAATTGTCCCAAGAAGTTTGAGAAACTTTGATTTCTTTTCCGATTGGAGGTTAATGCACGTAAGGGAGAGCGGTTTTAATCAGGAGCAGCAGCAGATGCTATATGTTCCGGTTTGGAGGAGGTTTTAATAAGGGGTTGTTTGGTTCGGAGGGGGTGGCTTGAAAGTGGAGACTTTTGAAGAGAATTGCAGTAACTCAATCGTCACTTTCACAGCTCGCTTGTTTGGTTGCGTGAAGAGAGTGAGAGGAAAGTGGGGAATCTCTGACCCCCAACAGTGTCTTGTCCCCTCCCAGAGTTACTTTCCACCTACATCACAAAAGTGGAGTAACTCTGGTGGAGGTCTCCGTTCCTCCTCACTTTTGGCAGGCGAGTTGCTTGGAGAAATGGACTTCTCCCCTTCCCTACTGCGGTCACCTCCTTCCTCCCGCCAGCGACTTCTTCCGTTGAGGTAAATTTCTTTCCCTAGTGTGATCGAAGCTGTGATGGTAAGCAAAAATTGGAGATTAATTTTTTTTTAAATTGATTCATGTTCAGATCTGCTTGTACATACCAGATCTAGAGATTTTTGTTGGGTTTTCTGTTATTTTTGCGATTCATACCAGATCGAGGCTGTGATGGTGCAACCTTTGAGTCTACATTCTACAAATTGACAATGATGATTGTGCCCTATGTTGGTTCAGTTTCCAATTGGTTCAGCTTTCAGTGGGTTTCATATATTTTTCTTACTGTTGCTTCTGTATGAAACAATGTATCAGCTTATGTGGTTTTCATATTGGGCCCTTTGCTGTTCAATTTGTTCTGTTTTTCATTTTCTACTATGAGCTATGATGAGGAAGCCACACTCTTCTTAGGCTTTTGTATCAATTTTGTGTTTTTTGGGCCTGTGGTGTATCATTTTTGGTGACTGGAATGCAGACAAATCTCTGAGCCCAATCTTACCACAACTTGTTGCTTCTTGATATTTCTTGTTCTATATCCTGTGTGTCTCTTGTGTATCAGTATTGTGGAATGGGTATCTGTTGATTGGGTATCATACTGCAAATGTATGTTGATTTGTTTGGAATTCTTCTGTATCAATTTGGTGTATGTTGTTTTGTTTGTAAAATTGTTTTGTATCAGGTTTGTTTGATAAATGGGTAAAATTCTTTAAATTCTTTTTATCAGTCTTGTGTATGTTGCTTTCTTTGTAAAATGGGTTAAATTCTTCATATTCCAAGTCTACTGATAGGTTTGAGTTATGGGACAAAATGAAGAACTGTGTTGCTCGGTAAACACTACTAAAATAACCCAGATTAGCGACGTCAGGAGACGTCGCTAAATACGTCGCAGTACGTCTCGCTAACAATGATTTGCGATGTATTTAGCGACGAAAAACCTACGTCGCTTATAGGCAAGTCGCAGATGGTAATTTCGTCGCCGAACGTCGCTATTTGCGACGCGGCGTCCATTGTCGCTAGACATCGCAAAATGAGCGACAGAGAGCGACGTATAAGTACGTCGCCAACATTGCGACGTAAAGCGACCACTAGCGACGCTTCAAAAGTTTGTAAATGATGACGAGGCATGGCATCCACGTGGCCACGTGGGCAACGTAGCGACGTATAGTAGCGACGTCAGGAAACGTAACGTCGCTAGTTAGCGACGTATAGCGACGTCTTTGTAACGTCGCAGTACGTCGCAGAACGTCGCTATACGTCGCTAATGTTAAAAAAAAAATTTTAAAAATATAATTGATATTTTTGTTATGCTGTGTTTCTGTGTTTACAGTGTGTGTGAAGTGCAGTGTTCGAACCATCGACAGTTTCGCTTACTGTTCTATGTTTTATCTTGGATAGAAAGAGCAACAGTTCAGGATGCACTTCTCGGAGCTTCCTCTTCACGTCCTTCACCTTCTCGGGAACCTTTACGACGTCCGAGAAAGTGAAGGACGTGAAAATGAAGCTCTCAGAAGTGCACCCTGAACTGTTGCTATTTCTATCCAAGATAAAACATACAACAGTAATCGAAACTGTCGATGGTTCCGAACACTGTATTTCACATTCACTGTAAACACAGACACACATCATAACAAAATACACAATATATTTTTTTAAAATTTCGGCAGCATCTCCTTTGTATATCAGATCATCGCTTATAACCCAGCGTAGGTATATTTGTCATCCCGTCGCAGATATCACAAAGTAAATATCACAATAAAAATAGGAGGCAGTGCAAAGTAAATATCACAGACACCCATCCTCACAAACATCCAATAGAGTCAAATAAAAATGAAAGATGATAAAAAGTCTCCCACCAAGTGTATAAACAACAGTGTATGAATAAACAATTTGCCCATAGGGCCAATACATACAAGTCATAAAAAAACCAATAAAATCACTGCGGACCCCTGCCGCGCAACTGGGATAGAATGTAGTCATTCTGCTCCTGGGTGAGCTGTACCGTAGGGGCAGTAGGAGGCAGTACAATGTCTGGAGTCGGCGCCGGAGGCAGTGCAGTATCTGGAGTCGGCGCCGTCGATGGACCCGGAGGACGTACCTGCTCCAGCTCTCGCAGTCGCTCACCATGCGCAGCAAGGGCACTCACCACCTTCTCAGTATACTGAGCGACTGAGAGAGAAAGGCTCCTCTGCGATCCGTCCAGCTCGACCTGTCTACGCTCCGTGCGCTGCGTAGACTCGGTGAGCGTCTGCAAGTTGGCAGCTGCAGCCTGATGCAGACTCATCAGCTCCTGTATACTGCGCTCGACCGCATCAAATCGTCCGGTGACGATCGGAGGGTCGGATCATCGCTCGACCGCATCAGAAATCTGCTGCTGCAACTCGCGACGCAGCTCCTCGATCTGACGACGAACATCCTCAGCTCGTGATGACGCCTGCGTAGCCGGAGACTGCGCACTGACCGAGGGGGCCTGGGATGACTCCGAAGCCAAATACGCGCCGTAGGATCCCGTACCGTAGTACGTACCCTTCTGAAGATCGCCAACGGCGGGCATCCAGAGCTCGTCCGGCGATGGCTCTGCAGGCGGCTGGGAGGAAGTACCAGCCCCTCCCTCTGCTTGCGCACTAGCAGCAGCAGCAGCATCAGCCGCCTCCTTCTGTAGCCGAACAAACTCGGCCTAGAACATGTTTGCTAACGTGTAAGTGTTTACTAAAGTCTATATTGATATCTATTTTCCTGTTTTCTAAATTATAGTCAGTTAATATTAGTTGAATAGAACGTACATATGCCTGCGTCGCCCTCTCGTCAATGAAGTCCCCAGCCCTCCGATGGGTGACCAGGAAGACGGTCACCATGTTCGGGTCCTCACCCTTCTTTACCTGTTAAAATATATTATCTATTATTAGTATTAAACATTATATCGAACTATATATAAATTAATGTCCGTCATAGGAAACGTACCAGATGACGAAAATACTCCGTCATCGGAATGGAGCCACCACACCACTTACCGGCGCTCGACCGCGCCACCTTGGCCTTCTCAGACCGCTCCTGGTACTGGCGCTCGCTGAATCTAGCCTTCATCGCAGTCCACTGCTCTGGCGTAATCCAACCCTGGATCGGACGTCCGGCGCGATCACGATGCTTCTGGTCGTCGATCGCATCACGGATGAGCTTGGCTATGACGGCAGAAAATTGGCCCTCGATCCTCGTCGTCCGGTGTGGTGGATAGAAATAGGTCCTCTACAAGAAGTAAAATACAAAAGTTGTATAATATACACAAATGATTATTAAAATTTAAAAATAAACAAATTTTTTACCTTGAAGTGGGCGAACCAAAAGGCCTTCCTATCTGCGGGAGCATCTGAGTAGTTGAGCCAAGGCCCACCATAGTTCTGCCTCACAAATGTCCCCAGCTGTCTCTGTACTGCAGAAGGCCGATATCTATACAATAATAATTTTTCATGAATATATATGTACATATAATCATTTGAGAAATATATAATAATTAATTAACTTACTTCATAGGCCCGTCCGTCCAAATCTCCATACGCGTCTCGCCCGGGGGAGCGCATGGAGGGTCGCTCTCACCTCCTGCCTGGGCAGGATCAGTCTGATCGCCGTCCTCCATATGATCGACGTGGGCTCCCTCCATAGAGCCGTCGACAGTAGGAATGCTGGACGGGGGATCAGGGATGCTGGACGCGGGATCAGGAAGGCTGGACGACGAGGGAGGAGTCGCCAACCTGCTAGAACTGCCCTGTCCCGGTAATGGATCGGGAACAGGAAGGCTGGACGACGAGGGAGGAGTCGCCAACCTGCTAGAACTGCCCTGTCCCGGTAATGGACCGGGAACAGAACGATACACTGGCGTACTCGGAGATGAGGATGAGGGTACGGAACTGCCCTCTCCATCCCCAGTCCGAGGCTGACGGGGCTGCCTAATATATAATCCTCCGCATCGTCCAGATGGTCTAGTCATACCTGACAATAAAACATATGACAATAAAACAAAAAAACATATTTATATGATAGACATCACAGATTTTTGAAAAATACCATAGTCAAAAGTGTCACTGAAGTGTCAATAAAAGTGTCAATAAAGTGTCACTGAAGTGTCACAGATTTATATGATAGAAGTGTCACTAAAGTGTCAAATATGATTATAAAACAAACGTACAGATTTAATCCTCTTCTGAAAATTTATCTAGTTCGTTTAGCTCATCTACTTCTTCTTCTTCTTCTTCTTCTTCTTCTTCTTCTTCTTCTTCTTCTTCTTCTCTTCTTCTTCTTCTTCTTCTTCTTCCTCTACATCTTCACTTTCATCTGCATCTTCCTCTTCAGATAATTCTACTTCTTCTACACAATTAGATGTGTAATAGGAAACTTCCGTCGTGTCCACTTCTATAATATTTGTTACAAGAGGTAGTTCATCCTGTTGATAAGCTATATCGTCAACCTCAAAGGTATTTCTAGCTTTGGTCTTGCATACTGCCCACCGGTCCGACCTTGTTGTTCCCCGTTTAGGATAACTTGTGAAGTACACGAGCTGAGCCTGACTTGATAGGACAAATGGTTCATAGGCTTGATATCGACGCCGATAGTTTATATCAACAAGACCGTGCTTGTCTACTTTCCAACCTTGACCTTCAATCGGATCGAACCAATCACACCTGAATAACACAATCTTAGCAGGCTCTATTCCATAACTATATGTCAGCTCCACAATCTCCCGTAACACGCCATAGAAATCGTTGCCCGCATCAACATCTTTGTAGTTCGAAGATCTGATACACAAACAGCTATTTTTGGTGGAATCGAGATCCACAAAGTTGTCTCTGATCGGGCAAGTTGTTGACTTGAACCTAAACCCATTAACACAGTAGCTTGGCCATATTTTTGCAGCATAAATTGGTCCCTTGGCTAGCATTCTAATAGACTCATTCTCAAGTCTTGCGTATGGACGATCGACCTAAATACCACGAAAGAAGCAATTAAGCTCATTCTCAATCAAGTGCATATACAAAAAGGTAATTACAGAGTTCTCAAGTCTTACATATGCACTCAACCATGATGGAAAATAACGCCTCATTTCTTGTTCTAGTTCTTCTTCTGTTATGTGTGGCCTACCCGACCTCACATCATCATTAAATATGCTGAAAACAACATCGTTCAATTAATGTAATAGTATAATAATTAACACTATTAAAATAATATAGACGTATTAATTACTTACCCCTCCAGTTTCTCTACTTCCTCCTCGTCGCAGTTGAGTAATACATACACCTGAGCAGCCCTTAGCTCATCATCGTTCAGATATCTCTTTTTTATCTTACCCGATGGCTTTCCTGGAGCATTGAATACCTTCAGTATTGTATCATTACTTTCATGATCTCCCTCGTCGTTTCTGGAAGCTCTCGTTCTATTAGTTACAACATGAGGCTTGAAATACATCGAACAAAAGTTTGTAATCTCCTCGAGAACATAGGCTTCACAAATAGAACCCTCGACCCGTGCCTTATTTTTCACCTTTCTTTTTAGGTGATTCAAATGTCGCTCGAACGGGTACATCCATCGATATTCGATGGGTCCACCAACACGTGCCTCATAGGAAAGATGAATCGGCAAATGCTCCATAGAGTCGAAGAATCCAGGAGGAAACACCCTCTCTAGCTTGTATAGTGTTACCGTAATGTCCTTCTCTTGCTTTTCTAGACGATCAACGAGCAATTTCTTAGAACAAAGATCCCTGAAGAATATGCTAAGCTCCGTCAATGGATCCCAAACTGTCTGCGGTAAGAATTCCCAAAATACAATCGGAATTAACCTCTTCATGCATGAATACGTGACAATCGTGGCTCTTCATACCCGTCAATTTGTTTTCCTTCGGATCGACACATCTTCTCAGATTTGACACATATCCGTCTAAAAATTTTAGGCCCTGGATCCACCGACAAAGTCTCACTTTATCCTCCTTGTCCAGCGAAAAAATTGACTTCGGAAGGAACTGTTTTTCATTCTGCTGTATCAAATGCAACGCAGGGCGTTTGCATATTTCTTTTAAGTCCAACCTGGCCTTGGAATTGTCTTTCGTTTTTCCCTTTACGTCCATCACAGTATTAATTATGTTATCAAACACATTCTTCTCAATATGCATGACATCAAGATTATGTCTGATCAGATTGGTACTCCAGTATGGCAGATCCCAGAATATGCTCCTCTTTGTCCAGTTATGAACTCTACCAAATCCATCGCACTTGTACCCAGTTGTAGGATCTTCGATAACACTTAGAAAATCTTTAACCTCCTCCCATATCGTGTCTTCGCACCACCTTGGCGGTGGATCACCCTTCTCTACAACGCCGGCACGGAAAGCATTCATGTTCCTTCTGACAGATGATCTTTTGGCAGAAATTGCCGATGACAATCAAAGAAGCACGGCTTTCCGCCGTGTTTCAAGCGGAAAGCCTTACTACGGTCCATGCAATACGGACATAAGAGACGGCCATGAGTGCTCCATCCAGATAACATTCCATAGGCCGGAAAGTCGTTGATGGTCCACATAAGGGTTGCCTTCATCTGAAAATTCTGCTTCCTGGAAACATCGTACGTGTTAGCGCCTACTTCCCATAACTGATTCAACTCATCTATCAAAGGCTGTAAGTACACGTCAATGTTCCTCTTGGGATTGTTCGGACCAGGAATTATAACGGTTAGAAACATGTACTGAGTCTTCATGCACATCCAAGGCGGTAGGTTATACGGAGTAACAATCACAGGCCAGCACGAATACTGGGATCCCGAAAGACCAAAAGGAGTAAAACCGTCAGAAGATAGTCCCAACCTGACATTTCGCGGATCTGAAGCAAAATCTGGATACACTCGATCAAAGTGCTTCCACGCTTCTCCATCAGATGGGTGATCCAACACTCCTTCAATCTGTTCTCACATGTGCCAACTCATATTTTCGGCCGTCTCTTTCACCATAAATAATCTTTGCAACCGCGGCGTTAAAGGCAAGTAGTGCATTGAATCGGTCGGTCTTCTTGCACCGGTAGACCTTCCTGTACTAGTTGTCTTATAGCGATCAGCACCACAAAATCTGCACACATCTGCGTCCTTGTCGTCTTTGTAGTACAGCATGCACCCATTGCGACAGGAATCGATTTTCTCGTATCCCATCCAGAGCGATCTCACCATCCTCTTAGACCGGTAGAAGTCTTTAGGCAACTTAGCATCCGCCGGCAAGATCTCTATAATCAACTCCAACACTCGGTTGTAGCATTCTTGCGACATGTTAAAGTCTGACTTAATGCTCAACAGTCTTGTAACCACCTCCAACGGTGAATGATCCTCACAACCAGGATACAATGGAGTCCTTGCATTCTCCAGCAACTCCATGAACTGTGCAGCATCGGCGTTCGGTGCCTCCTCAGGTGCATCATGAACGAAACTAGGCCCCACAGCGTCGAAAACCATGTTCACGCACCCGTCGTCGTATGCATAATTATCTGAAACAAAATTAGGTCCCGCATGCATATACGGCTCAACGTAAGGCTCCGGCTCTGATGCTAAAGACACAAGTTCTCCGTGTGCGGTCCACTGATAGTAACTAGGCGTGAAACCCCTCGAGTACAAATGATATGTCACTTCCACTTCTGGATAATATTTCACGTTATGACATTTCACACACGGATACTTAATTTTGGTGCCGTCCATGTACTGAGGGAACGCCTTAGCAAACTGCAGGAACTGCTCTACTCCCGCTATGTATTTATCCCGCACACCACACATATCATCAGGACGACGATTGTACATCCATGAACGATTCCGCAAGTAGTAATTCATATCCATTTGAAAATAATTCTGCAAAGATGGACACACATTATCCAACAGGCACAAATTCGTATATAATGTCTTATTATGGGACACACATTAGTAGCGGACAGTTACTAATAACAATGATATTGACCGATACCGATACGGTTTGGCATGTTCCGATCCGATACAGACCGATACCAAATATTGACCGATACCGACATTGGCATGTTCCGATACTATACAGACCGATACCGATACCAAATATTGACCGATACCGACATTGGCATGTTCCGATACCGATACTATACAGACCGATACCGACATTGGCATGTTCCGATACTATACCGACATTGGACAGTTACTAATAACAATGATATTATCCAACAGGCCGATACCGACATTGGCATGTTCCGATACTATACCGACATTGGACAGTTACTAGACTACACTTCACTTACACCTCTGGATGACTTTGGCTCAAACCAGCCAAAGCTAGTTCAACGAGAGCTCCAAGAAAAAAATGGCTCTCCTCCCACAAACCACAATGGAAACTATACTTGAATAATGCACTCTATTCATTTGGGACTATTCCAGGTGTCCAAATTATAAGCAACCCTATATACATGATACGAATTTCCAACATGTGACATTCATCCATAGCTACTGTTTAATTGTTTCATTCGGGGTTCTATTATGTGTGAAATGCAAGACGCAAGTTACATTCCGGATGGACTTTTATATCAAATTGGCGTTTCTAAAACACTAGTCCAAAACATGGAAATCTTTTATTTTCTTGTATCTCTGTTTGTTTGTCATGTATATTTAGAATCTGTCTAGGACTCTAGACTAATGACATTCTTCTTGATATTGGTTTCAAGCACATTAAAAATACACTTTCTCAGCTACTATCTCTCCCTCGTTTTAGGCATACTTTGATTCTTCACATCTTCCAGACCTAATTTAGAGCATATATATATAGTTTAAGAAAATCAAGAAATAGCAGCTTAAGTCATTTATAATTCCAAGAAAAGGTGTGGTATTGTGATTGAAATGCATTTTTGCTAAGGTCCAGAGTTCCGATCACATTCTATCATTATGTTACGTTTCATATCTCAAGGATTTTTTCTATCTATACTACTATATAATAAGAAAAGTTGAGGCTTCACCGTAATTTTTTTTTGTTCCAAACATATCCTTGTTTATGTTTACTGAGTATAATTGTTCATTAAGTTTAAAATGGACAAGTAGGTAATTATATATAGGAAAAAATTAAAGAGAGATTGTTGTTTATTCTTTCCGAGTAGTATGAAATGCACATGGAAATCTTTTATTTTCTAAATGCAAGACGCAAGCTGTAAGGGAAAATCCAAAACCTGTCCAAGGATCGTGTCAGTGTCCAAGGGTCGTGTCCGTGTCAGTGTCAGTGTCCAAAACACGCACACACAGTGTCAGTGTCCAAAATTTCGAGTTTGTGTGTGCGTGTGTGTGTGTGTGGGTGGGTGTGTGTCATATTCTTATTATTATTATTATTATTATTATCAATTATTATTATTGGCTTCAAAAAAAAAAAAAAAAAAATTATAATATAAATAAATAAATAATAATAATAATAAATTTAATTTTTTGAACTTTTCATAGCTTGACATATGTCCCACACTAGAAGTATGGAGAAGTGTACACCTCACCACTCCCATTTATTTCCTTTCCCTCCCCCACACACAAACACACACACAAACACACACCAACACCACCAGCACACTCACCCCCTCTCTCCCTATTTATACACACACACTCACAAGAGAAGGAAAGAGAGAAGAAAAAAAAAAAAAAAAACAAAACACTCCCCCCCTACACTCACCCGACCCTCTCTCTCTCCCTCTCTTCTTCTGCTGCTGCTGCTGCTGCTGCTGCTGCTACTGCTGCTGCTGCTGCTGCTGCTGCTGCTGCTGCTGCTGCCGCTGCCGCTGCTGACCGCCGCCGCCCGCCGCTGCCAGCAACCGCCGGCCACCACCACCACTCCCTCTTCATCTCCCTCTCCCTCTACTCCAACTTCCCAAGAAGGGAACCCTAGGTAAATTTTTCCCTCTTCTTCCTCAATTCCTATGTTGTAGTTCAATTCCAAACTAGGTTAGATCACTAACAAAGTAATTTGTGCTTTTGGGTTCCATCTAGGGTTTGTGAAGAAATTTGGATCATTCCCAACCCAAGGCAAGTCCTCATCCTCTTCTTCTTCTCAAGTCTTCCATTTAGGCTAATAGAAATTTTATTTATCCCTTTATTTTCATATTAAAATTCTGAAATTGTAGTTCATAAATAAATTGGTAATACCAGAAAGTTGAAGCATATGGTTAATCTTCCAAAAATCTGAAAGTTTATATCATAAGATTTGAAAATGTAATTTAGGAATAATATGTCTGAATTTTTGGTTAGTTACAATTCTGAATTTAATAATATTTAAATTAGGTCATGATATATTAAAACTGTTGCAAACACTAATTTCTAGCAAATATTTAATTTGACATGAACAAAAGTATTAAATGGTATGATATTTCGGACAAGTGAATAATCGAATAAGACACAAAGTAGAGAAATCAATTCGAACACGGATTTTGGACTTGCAATTTTGGACGTGAACTATTGAACATGAATTATTGGACTCTCCATGAACGAAACAAACACAAATGAACATACGGGACTCTCCCATGGTAAGTGGTCATAAAAATTTTGGAACTGAAATACTGGACCGTACGCCGGAAGGTAAAAAGGACCCTGTTTCTCTCTACTCACTATGTAGTAATTCAACTTTGTGTATATCTATAGTTAGAATTAATTCCCGTCTATTTTATCTTCCTGCTTCATGCAATTATTATGAAAGAATATCATTTGATTTTAAATTCCGTCTTACTATATATATACATACATGTATATATATCTACATACATATATATGTACATACATATACATATATTTTTTTTTTTTTTTTTTACATACATATACATATATATATATACATATATATATAAAGATATATGTCTACATACAAATATATGTACATACATATACATATATATATATACATACATATATGTATACATACATATATATATATATATATATATATATATATATATATATATATATATACATATATATATAAAGATATATATCTACATACAAATATATGTACATACATATACATATATATATATACATACATATATGTATACATACATATAAATATATATATCTCTACATATATATATATATACATACATATATACATATACATACCTGTATACATATAGTTATATATATAAAGTCTTGCATAGATGGAAGAATTTTGCTCTATGCGACAAATTGCAAAGCTAATAGCAAACCGCAAATTGAATTATTGCTAAAGGAAAGGAAATCAAATGCTTGCTCAGGTATAAATCTCCAATTCCTTTTGTACTTTATTTCCTGCGTGGTTCCGGTGTTGAGAGTTGCTCCACCGAAGGGGTCGACGAGCCCAATTATTATTTGCGTGGTTCCGGTGTTGAGAGTTGCTCCACCGAAGGGGTCGGCGAGCCCATATTTTTCTTAGCATTTATATATGTTTTTTTTGTAAAATTTCGGGGCTCCTAAATACAAAGGAGACTCTGCCGAAATTTTTAAGAAATTCTAAGGATAGTCAAATTCTGACTTTCAGAAATTTTGGAAAATTCTCATTTAGGAAGCATTGGGCGGGGAGAACAACTGAATACCCTAGATATCCCGTAACATAATAACCATAAAAAGCTGATCAGCATTCTACATCTTTTTAGATGTCCGTACTCCTAATTGCAATAGAGAGTACTAGTCCAAGGGAGACTCAGAAATTACTACATCTATTTGACAGTAACATCAATAGATGTCCGTACTTCTATTTTCAATAGAGAGTACTAGCCCAAGGGAGGCTCCGAAATCACAGCCTGATCCCAGGTTAACGGGATTGTTCACGGGAAATATCTAGAGATTCATTCAGAGTATCGTTCTCAAATTGCATTGCATTAGATATCATCCTACTCCAAGAACAACTCTGCCCTTTACATGGGAGTAGTTTCCTGTATGCTCAAGGGAAGCAAGTCTTATACAAGCTCAAGGGAAGCTCGGAAATCTTATAAAAATATGGAGTAGTATGATATTTACATTTAGTTAGTTAACAAAGGTATATATATATATATATATATATATATATATATATATATATATATATATACATATAGGTTTGTACAATATATAGGTAGTACGAGTTGACTTATTCTCGTCTTTGGAAACTGCATATTTCATTTATGTTTCATTTATATTTTACCGTCCTTGACCGAGGACTTGCTTGTCGTTTCCTAAAACGACCTAGTTTTGTTCACTAGGTGAAGAAGAAGAAGACATCTCTACCAAAGTATCGCCACAATACCTCGAGGAGTAAACCGTTGCTTGCAGCTAGGACTAGTATGTTTTTTCCAGTCTTTATGCAATCTGTTTTTGTAATAAAATTGTATAAGAATTGTTGGAAAAGCTCCATGTAAAATATGCTTAATGCTATGTAATTTCCGATATTTTCCATTTTGCTGATGTTTACGGGCGACAATCGCGGATTCGGCGCGTAGCCTGGGATGTGTTATGACGTCACCTTTTTCCATCTGGGAAGCGGGACGTGACACGTCTTTTAGTGGTGGCCCATGCAGGTCAGCAAAATGGAAAATACGAGGAATGGAACCTAGGTATACATAGACATAGGTTCTAGACTTACATAACCACCATGCCTTAGAAGTTATTAAGAAGACAGTATAAGTAGTTAGTAGCCTCTTCCTTTACAGTTCCTCTCTAAAATCTTAGTCTTAGAAATACTAATCTAAGAAATTCCTGGTGTAGATCATGTCACGGTTCGTACCCTTTGCAAGGTTAGGAAATGGCATCCACTGCCTAGACGAGTATTATGCATTTGTAAGAAAAATGTGGCACGTAGCGCCAAAGGGGATGATAGAAGCCTATGGGGTCCACTATGAATTGAAATATCCAGTAGTGACAGACATAGACGACGAAAGAAAGGAGTACTATAACTCAGTGCACTACTACATCCTGATCAAGGCGGAACCCTCTGGAGACCCAGAAACTGACCGTAACGGCACCTTAGAAGAATGGCTGCAGACTCACCCCGACGTGAAGATTCACAATATAAGGAAGATGTGGATTTAAGGTCACTAAGTATAATTAATGTATGAATGTAAGTATATAAAGAGTGCAAGTAGTTAGGAAGGAGTATGAACTTATAAATGATATGTAAATACCTGATATGTATGCTTTGAATATAGTTAGAATGCAACCTACCAAATATGTAAGTCCTGAGGCTTATGGTACTATAAAATGTATAAAAGTATGTCTTTTCTAAATTCATACATTTCCTATAGGTAATTCTTACTTAAGGGTATAATAAGTATAGGTATGGATCTATTCATGTCCAGCTTAGAATGGGATGGAAGTGATTACTCCCTATATCTGTACCAACGGTATGCTAGAGCCATGTGGAGCGCGCCCGGTTGGTACGACGTGCATGTCTACCAGATATTCTATGGAGTCAGGCGTCCCATCATCCGAGACATCGAGGATGGCGCTGAAGTTGATTTTGAGAATATCACATATTGCCTCTATGTTCGGGATCCAAATCGCTTCTATATTGCACTGCATGGTTATGAGGGAACCCTAGAAGACTTTGAAAGATTGCATCCAGAAGTAGAAATCCTTGCTGAAGACAGAGTTCTCATCGAGGCAGTAGAATAGGAAGCTGAAACCTGTGCAAGTGAAGAAGAAGGTCTTTTGTTAGTTGTACTATATGTTGGATATGTACTAGTATAGAGTAAAATAGATCACCATGTCACATTTTGGGAGGAATGGGTGACATGAATAGATGTAGTACAAAAAAAAAAAAAGGAAGAGGGGGTAAGGTAGATATGAAATGAGAGTGGAAGTATCATTTTGTACCACTCTCATTCAAAAATGAAATATGAATGTGGTTGTAAATACACTTGTGTTATAGATAAAACATTTCGGATGATTCCCTAAGCATTGCATTTTCAATTTCAGGATATGGACCACCCCGATCGGCAAAATAGTACGTCCCCGCAGGAACCAACTGTAGCCGACATGTTTAATCTATTCCAGCAATTATTGGAGTCTAATAATCAACAAGCCCATGCTGCTCAGGCTACCAATACTACAATATTGGAGCAAATGCAGAACTCCAATAATACAAGGGACAGAGCCTTAAAAGACTTCAGGGATCTAAAGCCGCCTAAGTTTCGGGGGACTGAGAACGCAATAGAAGCAGGACAATGGCTGAAAACCATCGAGGGTCTAATGAAGGCTGCAAAGCTTCAACCTGAGGACATGGTGCCAGCAATTCGCATCCAGTTAGAAGACATCGCTGGATATTGGTGGAGTGCTGAATATCCGGAAGACTCTGATGAAGATATGACATGGGCGGAATTCAAGAAGAAATTTGAAGGGAGATTCTATCCTAAATCAGCGCGGATAGAATTAGAGCGACAATTTAACTACCTTAAACAAGGAAAACGCACCGTTGATGAGTATGCTGTGGAATTTTCCAGACTCAGTCGATTCGCCCCTCACATGATAGCTGATGAAGAAACAAAAATTTCTAGGTTCTTGGAAGGGCTTGGGACCCAATTGAAAAGTAGGGTCGCGTCCTATCGGTGCCAGACCTTTTCTGAAGTAACAGAAGCTGCTCGAGACCAAGAAAGGATACTGAAAGAAGAACAACCTTTCCGGTCTCCACAACCTAAGAGGAGTTTTGAGGAGGGGGCATCCTCCAAGAATCATTGGCAGGGACCACCTAAGCGTCCGCAGAATGGCAACCCAGACAAATTCATTATCTGCGACTACTGCCGGAAGCCAGGACATAAAAGTAATGTATGTAGGAGAAGGTTGGGACTTTGTCTAAAATGTGGAGCAGGGAATCATCAAACCAGTCAGTGTCCTCGATTTCCTGCGATTGGAGCAACCACACAAGGCTTCAACCAGGGATACCGACCGCCAATTCAGGAAACCAAACCACGACCGATGATTCAGGCACCACCACAAGCTGTCAAAACCAATGGAAATCAACAAAGGCCGCCCTATGCCCCTCAGGCATACCAGTTCCAACAAGCACAACGGGCAGTTCAAGCCCAGAATAACAATAATAAAAAGAGAAATAGGCGAGGCCAAGCGTTCGTGATGGGAGCTGAAGATGCAAGTATCCCAGGAGAAGTGGTTTCAGGTACTATTCTAGTTTCCTCATATCCAGCTTCAGTATTATTTGATTCCGGAGCCACCCATTCATTTATAGCATCTTCTTTTATATCACAACGTGAGATAGAATCTCAACCTCTGACTAAACCATTAAAAGTCCTCACGGGAAATGGGGTAATAGAGGTTAGTCGAGTATGTAGTAAATGCCCCATAAAACTGGGTGGAGGAGCTTTTCGTACCCGGTTGCTTGTTTTTCCGACAAGCAATTATGATGTAATATTGGGTATGGATTGGCTGACTGCAACTTTAGCTAACATAGACTGCGGACAGGGAAAAATTTTATTCCAACTCCCTGACGGAGAGTCGTATGAATTTGTAAGGGACCAGAATGAATTCAATGCAGATGAATTAGTAAAATTTGAGTTACCCGTAATGTTACATGAATCAACAGAGCAGATATTCCCAAGGGTAGTAGAAGAATTCAAGGATGTGTTTCCAGATGAATTGCCAGGGTTACCCCCAGATAGAGCCGTAGAATTCTCTATAGATCTAATACCCGGGGCTGCACCCATAGCCAAGAAAATATATCCAATGAACAAAGAGGAGCTAGCTGAGTTAAATAAACAAATAAAGGAATTGTTATCAAAGGGATTTATTCAGCCTAGTGCTTCGCCATGGGGTGCACCAGTATTATTTGTGAAAAAGAAAGATGGTACCTTACGCCTGGTGATTGACTATAGGGCCTTGAATGAGGTTACCATTAAAAACAAATATCCCTTACCTAGGATTGATCAACTGTTTGACCAGTTAGGAGAGGCAAGAGTATTTTCAAAAATTGATTTAAGATCTGGATACCATCAGGTAAAAGTGAAAAAGGAAGACATTCCAAAAACTGCATTTAGGACTCGGTATGGGCATTACGAATTCTTAGTTATGCCATTCGGGTTAACAAATGCGCCAGCTATATTTATGGACCTGATGAATCGAATATTTTATCAATATCTGGATAAATTTGTAATTGTATTCATTGATGATATTCTTATATACTCCAAAAGTGAAGAAGAACATGAGAAACATTTGAGAATTGTACTGCAAACCTTGCGGGAGGAACAGCTATATGCCAAGCTTAGCAAATGTGAATTTTGGCTGGACCAAATACCATTTCTAGGACATATTGTCAGCGGAGAAGGGATTTCGGTAGATCCGAAGAAAATAGAAGCAGTTAAGTCTTGGCCAACACCAAAGTCCGTAGCAGAAGTTAGAAGCTTTTTAGGACTAGCTGGTTACTATCGAAGATTCGTGGAGAATTTTTCAAGGATTGCAGAACCTTTAACCCGTCTTACCCGGAAGGAAGAAAAATTTATCTGGACGGAAAAATGTCAAGCAGCATTTGATGAGTTAAAGGAAAGGTTAATTACAGCCCCAATACTAGCACTGCCATCTGGTTCAGGTGGTTATGAGATATATAGTGATGCATCAGGCAAAGGCCTGGGGTGTGTGCTAATGCAACATGGAAGAGTCATAGCATATGCATCTCGACAGCTGAAGACACATGAAAGAAATTATCCAACACATGACCTTGAACTTGCTGCTGTGGTATTTGCCCTTAAGCTATGGAGACATTATTTATATGGGGAGAGAATTAAAATATATACAGACCACAAAAGCTTAAAATATGTCTTCACACAAAAAGAAATCAATATGAGACAAAGACGATGGCTAGAATTGCTGAAAGACTTTGATATGGAGCTAGAATATCATCCAGGAAAAGCCAATAAGGTGGCTGATGCTCTGAGTAGAAGACCCGAAGCTTTCCTTATGAATATACCTAAGGAAATCCTCGAGGATCTAAGAAAAATGGGAATTGAAGTAGTATGCCCGGTAACTGATGGGATATGGCAAAATTTACAAATACAATCCTCCTTAATAGATAGAATTAAAGAAGGACAGCAAAATGATTCAAAATTGCAGAAACTTTGGAAACAAACAGAAGCAGGACTCCAGACTGGTATAAGGAGGCATCCGGACGGATCGCTAAGATTCGGAGATCGGTTATGTGTACCCAGTAGAGATTTGAGAACGGAGGTCATGACAGAAGCCCATAACTCACAATATTCTATTCATCCGGGCAGCACTAAGATGTATAAAGACTTGAAACAGACATTTTGGTGGCACGGAATGAAGAGAGAAATCGCCAGGTTTGTATCTAAATGTCTTGTGTGCCAACAAGTGAAAGCAGAACATCAGAGGACAGCGGGACTTCTCCAACCATTACCTATCCCCGAGTGGAAATGGGAGCATCTTACCATGGATTTTGTGACAGGACTGCCTAGGACCCAAAAGGAAATAATGCTATTTGGGTCATTGTAGATAGACTCACTAAGTCCGCTCGTTTTCTTCCTTTTCGAGTTGGACAGTCAACAGAAATACTGGCAGAGATGTACATGAAACAGATTGTCAGTCAGCATGGAGTACCCGTAAGTATAGTGTCAGATAGGGATACCCGGTTTACTTCACACTTCTGGAAAAGCCTGCAGGAAAACCTTGGTACTCAATTGAAATTTAGTTCTGCCTATCACCCCCAAACAGACGGCCAGTCTGAAAGAACCATTCAGACACTAGAAGATATGCTGAGAGCTTGTACCTTAGATTTTGGGGGAGCTTGGGATGATCATCTACATCTGGTAGAATTTTCATATAACAACAGTTACCATGATAGTATCAAAATGGCTCCTTTTGAAGCACTGTATGGTAGAAAGTGCAGATCGCCGGTATGCTGGACCGACGTAGGAGAAAGACAATTGTTAGGGCCAGAACTGGTGACGCAAACGGTGGACATAGTCAAAATAATCAGAAGTCACTTGCAAGCAGCCCAGGACAGACAGAAAATGTGGGCTGATAAGCATCGAAGAATATTGGAGTTTCAACCTGGAGATCATGTTTTTCTGAAGATTTCACCAACTAAGGGAACCATCAGATTTGGGACCAGAGGAAAACTGAGTCCGAGATACATTGGGCCCTTCGACATACTGGAAAAAGTGGGGAATGTATCATATCGGCTTGCTCTACCCCCGACACTAGAGGGAGTCCACAATGTATTCCATGTTTCCCAATTACGAAGATATGTGTCTGATCCAAGCCATATACTCGATCATTCAGAAATCACCGTTGGACCTACACTACGGATCGAGCAGAGACCCGTTGGGATCTTGGATCGAAGAGAAAAGGTACTCCGCAATCGGGTCATTCCACTAGTACGAGTCGCGTGGAGCAAGGATTCGCCTGGAGATTCAACTTGGAAAAAAGAAGAAGACATGCGGAAGCAATATCCGTATCTATTTCCTAATCCAGGTTAGCAATCAATCGTTGTACTAATTATTTCAAATTCCGAGGACGGAATTTTTCTAAGGGGAGTAGACTTGTCATATTCTTATTATTATTATTATTATTATTATCAATTATTATTATTGGCTTCAAAAAAAAAAAAAAAAAATTATAATATAAATAAATAAATAATAATAATAATAAATTTAATTTTTTGAACTTTTCATAGCTTGACATATGTCCCACACTAGAAGTATGGAGAAGTGTACACCTCACCACTCCCATTTATTTCCTTTCCCTCCCCCACACACAAACACACACACAAACACACACCAACACCACCAGCACACTCACCCCCTCTCTCCCTATTTATACACACACACTCACAAGAGAAGGAAAGAGAGAAGAAAAAAAAAAAAAAAAACAAAACACTCCCCCCCCTACACTCACCCGACCCTCTCTCTCTCCCTCTCTTCTTCTGCTGCTGCTGCTGCTGCTGCTGCTACTGCTGCTGCTGCTGCTGCTGCTGCTGCTGCTGCTGCCGCTGCCGCTGCTGACCGCCGCCGCCCGCCGCTGCCAGCAACCGCCGGCCACCACCACCACTCCCTCTTCATCTCCCTCTCCCTCTACTCCAACTTCCCAAGAAGGGAACCCTAGGTAAATTTTTCCCTCTTCTTCCTCAATTCCTATGTTGTAGTTCAATTCCAAACTAGGTTAGATCACTAACAAAGTAATTTGTGCTTTTGGGTTCCATCTAGGGTTTGTGAAGAAATTTGGATCATTCCCAACCCAAGGCAAGTCCTCATCCTCTTCTTCTTCTCAAGTCTTCCATTTAGGCTAATGGAAATTTTATTTATCCCTTTATTTTCATATTAAAATTCTGAAATTGTAGTTCATAAATAAATTGGTAATACCAGAAAGTTGAAGCATATGGTTAATCTTCCAAAAATCTGAAAGTTTATATCATAAGATTTGAAAATGTAATTTAGGAATAATATGTCTGAATTTTTGGTTAGTTACAATTCTGAATTTAATAATATTTAAATTAGGTCATGATATATTAAAACTGTTGCAAACACTAATTTCTAGCAAATATTTAATTTGACATGAACAAAAGTATTAAATGGTATGATATTTCGGACAAGTGAATAATCGAATAAGACACAAAGTAGAGAAATCAATTCGAACACGGATTTTGGACTTGCAATTTTGGACGTGAACTATTGAACATGAATTATTGGACTCTCCATGAACGAAACAAACACAAATGAACATACGGGACTCTCCCATGGTAAGTGGTCATAAAAATTTTGGAACTGAAATACTGGACCGTACGCCGGAAAGGTAAAAAGGACCCTGTTTCTCTCTACTCACTATGTAGTAATTCAACTTTGTGTATATCTATAGTTAGAATTAATTCCCGTCTATTTTATCTTCCTGCTTCATGCAATTATTATGAAAGAATATCATTTGATTTTAAATTCCGTCTTACTATATATATATACATACATGTATATATATCTACATACATATATATGTACATACATATACATATATATATATATACATATATATATAAAGATATATGTCTACATACAAATATATGTACATACATATACATATATATATATACATACATATATGTATACATACATATATATATATATATATATATATATATATATATATATATATACATATATATATAAAGATATATGTCTACATACAAATATATGTACATACATATACATATATATATATACATACATATATGTATACATACATATAAATATATATATCTCTACATATATATATATATATACATACATATATACATATACATACCTGTATACATATAGTTATATATATAAAGTCTTGCATAGATGGAAGAATTTTGCTCTATGCGACAAATTGCAAAGCTAATAGCAAACCGCAAATTGAATTATTGCTAAAGGAAAGGAAATCAAATGCTTGCTCAGGTATAAATCTCCAATTCCTTTTGTACTTTATTTCCTGCGTGGTTCCGGTGTTGAGAGTTGCTCCACCGAAGGGGTCGGCGAGCCCAATTATTATTTGCGTGGTTCCGGTGTTGAGAGTTGCTCCACCGAAGGGGTCGGCGAGCCCATATTTTTCTTAGCATTTATATATGTTTTTTTTGTAAAATTTCGGGGCTCCTAAATACAAAGGAGACTCTGCCGAAATTTTTAAGAAATTCTAAGGATAGTCAAATTCTGACTTTCAGAAATTTTGGAAAATTCTCATTTAGGAAGCATTGGGCGGGGAGAACAACTGAATACCCTAGATATCCCGTAACATAATAACCATAAAAAGCTGATCAGCATTCTACATCTTTTTAGATGTCCGTACTCCTAATTGCAATAGAGAGTACTAGTCCAAGGGAGACTCAGAAATTACTACATCTATTTGACAGTAACATCAATAGATGTCCGTACTTCTATTTTCAATAGAGAGTACTAGCCCAAGGGAGGCTCCGAAATCACAGCCTGATCCCAGGTTAACGGGATTGTTCACGGGAAATATCTAGAGATTCATTCAGAGTATCGTTCTCAAATTGCATTGCATTAGATATCATCCTACTCCAAGAACAACTCTGCCCTTTACATGGGAGTAGTTTCCTGTATGCTCAAGGGAAGCAAGTCTTATACAAGCTCAAGGGAAGCTCGGAAATCTTATAAAAATATGGAGTAGTATGATATTTACATTTAGTTAGTTAACAAAGGTATATATATATATATATATATATATATATATATATATATATATATATATACATATAGGTTTGTACAATATATAGGTAGTACGAGTTGACTTATTCTCGTCTTTGGAAACTGCATATTTCATTTATGTTTCATTTATATTTTACCGTCCTTGACCGAGGACTTGCTTGTCGTTTCCTAAAACGACCTAGTTTTGTTCACTAGGTGAAGAAGAAGAAGACATCTCTACCAAAGTATCGCCACAATACCTCGAGGAGTAAACCGTTGCTTGCAGCTAGGACTAGTATGTTTTTTCCAGTCTTTATGCAATCTGTTTTTGTAATAAAATTGTATAAGAATTGTTGGAAAAGCTCCATGTAAAATATGCTTAATGCTATGTAATTTCCGATATTTTCCATTTTGCTGATGTTTACGGGCGACAATCGCGGATTCGGCGCGTAGCCTGGGATGTGTTATGACGTCACCTTTTTCCATCTGGGAAGCGGGACGTGACACGTCTTTTAGTGGTGGCCCATGCAGGTCAGCAAAATGGAAAATACGAGGAATGGAACCTAGGTATACATAGACATAGGTTCTAGACTTACATAACCACCATGCCTTAGAAGTTATTAAGAAGACAGTATAAGTAGTTAGTAGCCTCTTCCTTTACAGTTCCTCTCTAAAATCTTAGTCTTAGAAATACTAATCTAAGAAATTCCTGGTGTAGATCATGTCACGGTTCGTACCCTTTGCAAGGTTAGGAAATGGCATCCACTGCCTAGACGAGTATTATGCATTTGTAAGAAAAATGTGGCACGTAGCGCCAAAGGGGATGATAGAAGCCTATGGGGTCCACTATGAATTGAAATATCCAGTAGTGACAGACATAGACGACGAAAGAAAGGAGTACTATAACTCAGTGCACTACTACATCCTGATCAAGGCGGAACCCTCTGGAGACCCAGAAACTGACCGTAACGGCACCTTAGAAGAATGGCTGCAGACTCACCCCGACGTGAAGATTCACAATATAAGGAAGATGTGGATTTAAGGTCACTAAGTATAATTAATGTATGAATGTAAGTATATAAAGAGTGCAAGTAGTTAGGAAGGAGTATGAACTTATAAATGATATGTAAATACCTGATATGTATGCTTTGAATATAGTTAGAATGCAACCTACCAAATATGTAAGTCCTGAGGCTTATGGTACTATAAAATGTATAAAAGTATGTCTTTTCTAAATTCATACATTTCCTATAGGTAATTCTTACTTAAGGGTATAATAAGTATAGGTATGGATCTATTCATGTCCAGCTTAGAATGGGATGGAAGTGATTACTCCCTATATCTGTACCAACGGTATGCTAGAGCCATGTGGAGCGCGCCCGGTTGGTACGACGTGCATGTCTACCAGATATTCTATGGAGTCAGGCGTCCCATCATCCGAGACATCGAGGATGGCGCTGAAGTTGATTTTGAGAATATCACATATTGCCTCTATGTTCGGGATCCAAATCGCTTCTATATTGCACTGCATGGTTATGAGGGAACCCTAGAAGACTTTGAAAGATTGCATCCAGAAGTAGAAATCCTTGCTGAAGACAGAGTTCTCATCGAGGCAGTAGAATAGGAAGCTGAAACCTGTGCAAGTGAAGAAGAAGGTCTTTTGTTAGTTGTACTATATGTTGGATATGTACTAGTATAGAGTAAAATAGATCACCATGTCACATTTTGGGAGGAATGGGTGACATGAATAGATGTAGTACAAAAAAAAAAAAAGGAAGAGGGGGTAAGGTAGATATGAAATGAGAGTGGAAGTATCATTTTGTACCACTCTCATTCAAAAATGAAATATGAATGTGGTTGTAAATACACTTGTGTTATAGATAAAACATTTCGGATGATTCCCTAAGCATTGCATTTTCAATTTCAGGATATGGACCACCCCGATCGGCAAATAGTACGTCCCCGCAGGAACCAACTGTAGCCGACATGTTTAATCTATTCCAGCAATTATTGGAGTCTAATAATCAACAAGCCCATGCTGCTCAGGCTACCAATACTACAATATTGGAGCAAATGCAGAACTCCAATAATACAAGGGACAGAGCCTTAAAAGACTTCAGGGATCTAAAGCCGCCTAAGTTTCGGGGGACTGAGAACGCAATAGAAGCAGGACAATGGCTGAAAACCATCGAGGGTCTAATGAAGGCTGCAAAGCTTCAACCTGAGGACATGGTGCCAGCAATTCGCATCCAGTTAGAAGACATCGCTGGATATTGGTGGAGTGCTGAATATCCGGAAGACTCTGATGAAGATATGACATGGGCGGAATTCAAGAAGAAATTTGAAGGGAGATTCTATCCTAAATCAGCGCGGATAGAATTAGAGCGACAATTTAACTACCTTAAACAAGGAAAACGCACCGTTGATGAGTATGCTGTGGAATTTTCCAGACTCAGTCGATTCGCCCCTCACATGATAGCTGATGAAGAAACAAAAATTTCTAGGTTCTTGGAAGGGCTTGGGACCCAATTGAAAAGTAGGGTCGCGTCCTATCGGTGCCAGACCTTTTCTGAAGTAACAGAAGCTGCTCGAGACCAAGAAAGGATACTGAAAGAAGAACAACCTTTCCGGTCTCCACAACCTAAGAGGAGTTTTGAGGAGGGGGCATCCTCCAAGAATCATTGGCAGGGACCACCTAAGCGTCCGCAGAATGGCAACCCAGACAAATTCATTATCTGCGACTACTGCCGGAAGCCAGGACATAAAAGTAATGTATGTAGGAGAAGGTTGGGACTTTGTCTAAAATGTGGAGCAGGGAATCATCAAACCAGTCAGTGTCCTCGATTTCCTGCGATTGGAGCAACCACACAAGGCTTCAACCAGGGATACCGACCGCCAATTCAGGAAACCAAACCACGACCGATGATTCAGGCACCACCACAAGCTGTCAAAACCAATGGAAATCAACAAAGGCCGCCCTATGCCCCTCAGGCATACCAGTTCCAACAAGCACAACGGGCAGTTCAAGCCCAGAATAACAATAATAAAAAGAGAAATAGGCGAGGCCAAGCGTTCGTGATGGGAGCTGAAGATGCAAGTATCCCAGGAGAAGTGGTTTCAGGTACTATTCTAGTTTCCTCATATCCAGCTTCAGTATTATTTGATTCCGGAGCCACCCATTCATTTATAGCATCTTCTTTTATATCACAACGTGAGATAGAATCTCAACCTCTGACTAAACCATTAAAAGTCCTCACGGGAAATGGGGTAATAGAGGTTAGTCGAGTATGTAGTAAATGCCCATAAAACTGGGTGGAGGAGCTTTTCGTACCCGGTTGCTTGTTTTTCCGACAAGCAATTATGATGTAATATTGGGTATGGATTGGCTGACTGCAACTTTAGCTAACATAGACTGCGGACAGGGAAAAATTTTATTCCAACTCCCTGACGGAGAGTCGTATGAATTTGTAAGGGACCAGAATGAATTCAATGCAGATGAATTAGTAAAATTTGAGTTACCCGTAATGTTACATGAATCAACAGAGCAGATATTCCCAAGGGTAGTAGAAGAATTCAAGGATGTGTTTCCAGATGAATTGCCAGGGTTACCCCCAGATAGAGCCGTAGAATTCTCTATAGATCTAATACCCGGGGCTGCACCCATAGCCAAGAAAATATATCCAATGAACAAAGAGGAGCTAGCTGAGTTAAATAAACAAATAAAGGAATTGTTATCAAAGGGATTTATTCAGCCTAGTGCTTCGCCATGGGGTGCACCAGTATTATTTGTGAAAAAGAAAGATGGTACCTTACGCCTGGTGATTGACTATAGGGCCTTGAATGAGGTTACCATTAAAAACAAATATCCCTTACCTAGGATTGATCAACTGTTTGACCAGTTAGGAGAGGCAAGAGTATTTTCAAAAATTGATTTAAGATCTGGATACCATCAGGTAAAGTGAAAAAGGAAGACATTCCAAAAACTGCATTTAGGACTCGGTATGGGCATTACGAATTCTTAGTTATGCCATTCGGGTTAACAAATGCACCAGCTATATTTATGGACCTGATGAATCGAATATTTTATCAATATCTGGATAAATTTGTAATTGTATTCATTGATGATATTCTTATATACTCCAAAAGTGAAGAAGAACATGAGAAACATTTGAGAATTGTACTGCAAACCTTGCGGGAGGAACAGCTATATGCCAAGCTTAGCAAATGTGAATTTTGGCTGGACCAAATACCATTTCTAGGACATATTGTCAGCGGAGAAGGGATTTCGGTAGATCCGAAGAAAATAGAAGCAGTTAAGTCTTGGCCAACACCAAAGTCCGTAGCAGAAGTTAGAAGCTTTTTAGGACTAGCTGGTTACTATCGAAGATTCGTGGAGAATTTTTCAAGGATTGCAGAACCTTTAACCCGTCTTACCCGGAAGGAAGAAAAATTTATCTGGACGGAAAAATGTCAAGCAGCATTTGATGAGTTAAAGGAAAGGTTAATTACAGCCCCAATACTAGCACTGCCATCTGGTTCAGGTGGTTATGAGATATATAGTGATGCATCAGGCAAAGGCCTGGGGTGTGTGCTAATGCAACATGGAAGAGTCATAGCATATGCATCTCGACAGCTGAAGACACATGAAAGAAATTATCCAACACATGACCTTGAACTTGCTGCTGTGGTATTTGCCCTTAAGCTATGGAGACATTATTTATATGGGGAGAGAATTAAAATATATACAGACCACAAAAGCTTAAAATATGTCTTCACACAAAAAGAAATCAATATGAGACAAAGACGATGGCTAGAATTGCTGAAAGACTTTGATATGGAGCTAGAATATCATCCAGGAAAAGCCAATAAGGTGGCTGATGCTCTGAGTAGAAGACCCGAAGCTTTCCTTATGAATATACCTAAGGAAATCCTCGAGGATCTAAGAAAAATGGGAATTGAAGTAGTATGCCCGGTAACTGATGGGATATGGCAAAATTTACAAATACAATCCTCCTTAATAGATAGAATTAAAGAAGGACAGCAAAATGATTCAAAATTGCAGAAACTTTGGAAACAAACAGAAGCAGGACTCCAGACTGGTATAAGGAGGCATCCGGACGGATCGCTAAGATTCGGAGATCGGTTATGTGTACCCAGTAGAGATTTGAGAACGGAGGTCATGACAGAAGCCCATAACTCACAATATTCTATTCATCCGGGCAGCACTAAGATGTATAAAGACTTGAAACAGACATTTTGGTGGCACAGAATGAAGAGAGAAATCGCCAGGTTTGTATCTAAATGTCTTGTGTGCCAACAAGTGAAAGCAGAACATCAGAGGACAGCGGGACTTCTCCAACCATTACCTATCCCCGAGTGGAAATGGGAGCATCTTACCATGGATTTTGTGACAGGACTGCCTAGGACCCAAAAAGGAAATAATGCTATTTGGGTCATTGTAGATAGACTCACTAAGTCCGCTCGTTTTCTTCCTTTTCGAGTTGGACAGTCAACAGAAATACTGGCAGAGATGTACATGAAACAGATTGTCAGTCAGCATGGAGTACCCGTAAGTATAGTGTCAGATAGGGATACCCGGTTTACTTCACACTTCTGGAAAAGCCTGCAGGAAAACCTTGGTACTCAATTGAAATTTAGTTCTGCCTATCACCCCCAAACAGACGGCCAGTCTGAAAGAACCATTCAGACACTAGAAGATATGCTGAGAGCTTGTACCTTAGATTTTGGGGGAGCTTGGGATGATCATCTACATCTGGTAGAATTTTCATATAACAACAGTTACCATGATAGTATCAAAATGGCTCCTTTTGAAGCACTGTATGGTAGAAAGTGCAGATCGCCGGTATGCTGGACCGACGTAGGAGAAAGACAATTGTTAGGGCCAGAACTGGTGACGCAAACGGTGGACATAGTCAAAATAATCAGAAGTCACTTGCAAGCAGCCCAGGACAGACAGAAAATGTGGGCTGATAAGCATCGAAGAATATTGGAGTTTCAACCTGGAGATCATGTTTTTCTGAAGATTTCACCAACTAAGGGAACCATCAGATTTGGGACCAGAGGAAAACTGAGTCCGAGATACATTGGGCCCTTCGACATACTGGAAAAAGTGGGGAATGTATCATATCGGCTTGCTCTACCCCCGACACTAGAGGGAGTCCACAATGTATTCCATGTTTCCCAATTACGAAGATATGTGTCTGATCCAAGCCATATACTCGATCATTCAGAAATCACCGTTGGACCTACACTACGGATCGAGCAGAGACCCGTTGGGATCTTGGATCGAAGAGAAAAGGTACTCCGCAATCGGGTCATTCCACTAGTACGAGTCGCGTGGAGCAAGGATTCGCCTGGAGATTCAACTTGGAAAAAAGAAGAAGACATGCGGAAGCAATATCCGTATCTATTTCCTAATCCAGGTTAGCAATCAATCGTGTACTAATTATTTCAAATTCCGAGGACGGAATTTTTCTAAGGGGAGTAGACTTGTCATATTCTTATTATTATTATTATTATTATTATCAATTATTATTATTGGCTTCAAAAAAAAAAAAAAAAAAAAAAATTATAATATAAATAAATAAATAATAATAATAATAAATTTAATTTTTTGAACTTTTCATAGCTTGACATATGTCCCACACTAGAAGTATGGAGAAGTGTACACCTCACCACTCCCATTTATTTCCTTTCCCTCCCCCACACACAAACACACACACAAACACACACCAACACCACCAGCACACTCACCCCCTCTCTCCCTATTTATACACACACACTCACAAGAGAAGGAAAGAGAGAAGAAAAAAAAAACAAAAAAACAAAACACTCCCCCCCTACACTCACCCGACCCTCTCTCTCTCCCTCTCTTCTTCTGCTGCTGCTGCTGCTGCTGCTGCTGCTACTGCTGCTGCTGCTGCTGCTGCTGCTGCTGCTGCCGCTGCCGCTGCTGACCGCCGCCGCCCGCCGCTGCCAGCAACCGCCGGCCACCACCACCACTCCCTCTTCATCTCCCTCTCCCTCTACTCCAACTTCCCAAGAAGGGAACCCTAGGTAAATTTTTCCCTCTTCTTCCTCAATTCCTATGTTGTAGTTCAATTCCAAACTAGGTTAGATCACTAACAAAGTAATTTGTGCTTTTGGGTTCCATCTAGGGTTTGTGAAGAAATTTGGATCATTCCAACCCAAGGCAAGTCCTCATCCTCTTCTTCTTCTCAAGTCTTCCATTTAGGCTAATGGAAATTTTATTTATCCCTTTATTTTCATATTAAAATTCTGAAATTGTAGTTCATAAATAAATTGGTAATACCAGAAAGTTGAAGCATATGGTTAATCTTCCAAAAATCTGAAAGTTTATATCATAAGATTTGAAAATGTAATTTAGGAATAATATGTCTGAATTTTTGGTTAGTTACAATTCTGAATTTAATAATATTTAAATTAGGTCATGATATATTAAAACTGTTGCAAACACTAATTTCTAGCAAATATTTAATTTGACATGAACAAAAGTATTAAATGGTATGATATTTCGGACAAGTGAATAATCGAATAAGACACAAAGTAGAGAAATCAATTCGAACACGGATTTTGGACTTGCAATTTTGGACGTGAACTATTGAACATGAATTATTGGACTCTCCATGAACGAAACAAACACAAATGAACATACGGGACTCTCCCATGGTAAGTGGTCATAAAAATTTTGGAACTGAAATACTGGACCGTACGCCGGAAAGGTAAAAGGACCCTGTTTCTCTCTACTCACTATGTAGTAATTCAACTTTGTGTATATCTATAGTTAGAATTAATTCCCGTCTATTTTATCTTCCTGCTTCATGCAATTATTATGAAAGAATATCATTTGATTTTAAATTCCGTCTTACTATATATATATACATACATGTATATATATCTACATACATATATATGTACATACATATACATATATATATATATACATATATATATAAAGATATATGTCTACATACAAATATATGTACATACATATACATATATATATATACATACATATATGTATACATACATATATATATATATATATATATATATATATATACATATATATATAAAGATATATGTCTACATACAAATATATGTACATACATATACATATATATATATACATACATATAAATATATATATCTCTACATATATATATATATATACATACATATATACATATACATACCTGTATACATATAGTTATATATATAAAGTCTTGCATAGATGGAAGAATTTTGCTCTATGCGACAAATTGCAAAGCTAATAGCAAACCGCAAATTGAATTATTGCTAAAGGAAAGGAAATCAAATGCTTGCTCAGGTATAAATCTCCAATTCCTTTTGTACTTTATTTCCTGCGTGGTTCCGGTGTTGAGAGTTGCTCCACCGAAGGGGTCGGCGAGCCCAATTATTATTTGCGTGGTTCCGGTGTTGAGAGTTGCTCCACCGAAGGGGTCGGCGAGCCCATATTTTTCTTAGCATTTATATATGTTTTTTTTGTAAAATTTCGGGGCTCCTAAATACAAAGGAGACTCTGCCGAAATTTTTAAGAAATTCTAAGGATAGTCAAATTCTGACTTTCAGAAATTTTGGAAAATTCTCATTTAGGAAGCATTGGGCGGGGAGAACAACTGAATACCCTAGATATCCCGTAACATAATAACCATAAAAAGCTGATCAGCATTCTACATCTTTTTAGATGTCCGTACTCCTAATTGCAATAGAGAGTACTAGTCCAAGGGAGACTCAGAAATTACTACATCTATTTGACAGTAACATCAATAGATGTCCGTACTTCTATTTTCAATAGAGAGTACTAGCCCAAGGGAGGCTCCGAAATCACAGCCTGATCCCAGGTTAACGGGATTGTTCACGGGAAATATCTAGAGATTCATTCAGAGTATCGTTCTCAAATTGCATTGCATTAGATATCATCCTACTCCAAGAACAACTCTGCCCTTTACATGGGAGTAGTTTCCTGTATGCTCAAGGGAAGCAAGTCTTATACAAGCTCAAGGGAAGCTCGGAAATCTTATAAAAATATGGAGTAGTATGATATTTACATTTAGTTAGTTAACAAAGGTATATATATATATATATATATATATATATATATATATATATATATATATATATATATACATATAGGTTTGTACAATATATAGGTAGTACGAGTTGACTTATTCTCGTCTTTGGAAACTGCATATTTCATTTATGTTTCATTTATATTTTACCGTCCTTGACCGAGGACTTGCTTGTCGTTTCCTAAAACGACCTAGTTTTGTTCACTAGGTGAAGAAGAAGAAGACATCTCTACCAAAGTATCGCCACAATACCTCGAGGAGTAAACCGTTGCTTGCAGCTAGGACTAGTATGTTTTTTCCAGTCTTTATGCAATCTGTTTTTGTAATAAAATTGTATAAGAATTGTTGGAAAAGCTCCATGTAAAATATGCTTAATGCTATGTAATTTCCGATATTTTCCATTTTGCTGATGTTTACGGGCGACAATCGCGGATTCGGCGCGTAGCCTGGGATGTGTTATGACGTCACCTTTTTCCATCTGGGAAGCGGGACGTGACAGTGTGTGTGTGTGTGGGAGAGAAGGAGGAGGAGGAATTAGGTTAGGGTTTACCGCCGGAGAGGAGGAGGAGGAGCTCGACGCGCGGGGGGGGGGGGGGGGGGGGGGGGGGGGGGGGGGGCGGGAGGGAGTCGACGGGGGGGGGGGGGGGGGGGGAGTCGACGGGGGGGGGGAGGGAGTCACCGCGGGGGAGGGAGTCGCCGGGGGGAGAGGGGGAAAAAAATTTCGAGTTTCGATTTTTTCAAGTGAGGGGGAAAAGGGAGTCATGTGCCCTAAGTAAAAAAGTTAGCGACGTCCACTGTTGACGTCGCTAACCGTCGCAATAATTTTAATATAAGCGACATATTTTCTTAATATGTCGCTGAACGTCGCTATTCAGCGACATACTTTATCTAGTGTCGCCGAACGTCGCTATTCAGCGACGTATTGCGACGTCAATAGGAAGGAGTCGCTATATTATATAGTTAGCGACGTAATTTCATTCCGTCGCTAAACGACGTCGCTAATAGAGCATATTTTAGTAGTGAAAATTCTTTTTGTGTATGCTGTTTTCTTTGTCAAATTCTTCTTGTGTATGTTGCTTGGTCAAATGAAGAACTGTGCTGCTGATAAATGGGTAAAATTCTCTCCTGTATGTTGGTTTATTTGTAAAAAAAAAATTTGTAACTGTGCTGCTCGGTTATAAAATGGGTATCATGTTATAAATTCTTTGTATTTCTTGGATATCATGTTATAAACTTGGTATGCTTACTAAGGTAATCATATCTCCAACTTTGTACTATCCAAACATTGAAAGTCAACGTTTTATTTTCTATCTACACTTTCAAGTGCTATCCAAACGCAATAAATTAAAACTCTCCACTTGCTGGGGACAAAAACTAGTGTATCCAAACAAATTTTGGAAACTCAAATGCATTGCGAGTGCCAAGCATTACATCGTATGGAAAGTGTCACTTTCACACTTTTTGGGACTTCCCACGAACCAAACAGCCCCTAAGAAGGAAATATGGGGGAGAAATATGGGGGAGGGGTTCATCCGAAAAAGCTTCCGGGAAAGGCGGGATTTAAAACCGAAAAGTTTAGCCCATCAAATCTTTTTGATATCTTATATAAAAAAAAAGTAAAAAATGTATTAAACCGGATTTATCTTTCCTTAATTTTGGAGAAAAAGAAGTTTAGTGATAATTTGTTAATATAGATTCATTATGAATTATTTCATTATTTGGAGAAATATTTCAAAATTAGAAATCTTTTTAATTTATTTGGTACATTATTGATTATTTAGATAAATCTTTTTAATTAATTTGGTGTATTATTTGATTATTTGGAGATTTTTTTTAAAAAATTATTTGGAAAAAATTATTTTAACTATTTGATTGTTCTTCCTTTTTAACCATGACTATTTCCTTCTTTTAATTCATGACTTTTTAATAATTATTTTTACTATTTGATTATTATTTTCGACAATGTCTAATTTTTAATTGGCATCGGAAATAGGATACTGCTTTCAATGACATATCAAAACCCTCAAAAAAATCTATAGTATTTCCGACATTAATATCTATGTTTTCTCGTAAATATAAGTTTATTTTCGACAACATCAAATTTTTCTCATAAATAAAGCATTATTTATGATTAGTTGCAATTGCCCTTGCAATTACGCAACTATTTGCGATGGGTCCAATTTGCCCTCATAAAAAATAATACCCTCTTTCGAGAGAAAAAAATTCGGTCCAAAATAGTGTTGGCGTCAACAACTCCAGCCAATAATTAGGCAATTTCGACAAAAAATAAGTCCTTTTACGAGCGTAATTTGTGCGTCGGAATTAATATGAACTTTCATGAGATACTTCCGACGAAACGATTATTTTTGTCGCAAAAGTACGTTTTCCGAGCACCGTCGTAAATGAGGGTTTTTTTTTTTGTAGTGACGAGATATTACAATCACTTTTTAAATTCAAATTAGTAGGGATGTAAATTACTTTATTATCCATATATAAATATATTTTAGCTAAGTATGTATATAATCCAAATACTCCTAGCATTTGGATTATATAATAGTTATAGGTAATTCATACACATAGAAATTCAAACAAAATTTATCTCACAAACTATGAATGACTTTAAGAATTAATTCTCATATATAATTTGATACCATTCATTCCAAAATTAAGCAAATATCAGATTGAGATTAAGCAAAATTTGTTTCCATTCATTTATTAGACACGGAAACAAATTAAGCACATAAGAATGAAATTTAATTTAGTTTGATAAAGTTTAATCTAATTTAACTTAAATCTAGTACAAATTAAAATTCAAGTTAAATTTTTATTCTAATTCATAACTTAAATACAAATTTATTCTTTCTATATAAAAATATAAAAATGTAATATTTTTATTTTTGGCTTTCCGTACAAAATCAGAATATTAGCGTAATGAAGATGCCAAAAATATGCTTTCTGTATGTCGATGACATCAAGAATAATTCGATAGAATCTTAATGCCTGATTCTTTACCTGCGGTTTGAGTTATGTAAAGATTCAGTACGTCGATGACATGCATCATATGAAATAAACCTGAAAGGATGGCACTTTGTCTGTGATCGAATTTTTTTTATATGCTAGACTCATCATGCATGATGCTCATAGAAGGGAAGGGTCCATGGTGAGTAGAAATCCACTACTTTTCCAGTTCAAAACTTTCAATTCTGAAAGTTCTTGCTTAACCCTGATTCTTGTTTTGATGTGGATAAAATTATCTGTTTTAGTATTATTGACCAAAAGGGGGTTGATGACAGAATTGGTCTAGTCATGATTAGATTGAAGATTGTAAAGTTTTATAACTTCAACATGGATAGAATATGTCCATCTCAACTATAGCCTCAACTTTGTCCTACCCAGTTCATAAGACGGTTCATTGCAAGTTAGAAGACCTCTTTCATTTGTTCAGACATATTCTGAAAAAGATATTAGTACATAGAATTAAATATATTCAGTAATATTCAGTAAGAATCGTAGTAGAGAACAAAGAATATCGGATCCACTATGCGGAGTCTTGGTTGCAAATAAAATTTAATCATATAACTTAACTTGATTTTGTGTTTGAAAAATTGTAAATTAAAATTTTCGGTTGTACTAAGCACTGTTGGGGTGCATAAAGCTCGTAGAGTGCATGGAGCTTTCAAAGACGATGAATTTTTTTTTTTAATATAATGGCGTGATGGCGTGCATAAAACTTTTAATGGCGTGCATGAAGCTTTTAATGGAGTGCATGAAACTGTAAACGCATTTCACAATTACGGTAATATAGGAGGGATTTTTAGTAAAGTTTAAAGGTTAATAGGACTTGCTATAGATGGTAAAGCAAACCGGCCAGATAAACACCTTTCACATTTTTCAATACAATTTTTGCGATGTATTGATACATCCATATATATTGTAGAAGGATCCACACACACACCCATTTTATATATATATATATATATATATATATATATATATATATATATATATATATATATATATATATATATATATGAGGAAGGATCAAGATTCTCATACATTTTGTATCCCCATGCATCCTCCCTATCTATATATATCATCCCTTATCTACAAGTAGGGCTGGCGATTTTGCCCAGGTGCCCTCTACCCGAGCCGGGTACCCTGCACCCTTAGGTGCCCACGGGTACCCTCTACCCTAGGAGGGCAAGCCCTACCCTTACCCTCTTGGAATTAGGGTAGGGTAAGGATTTTATCTTGTTACCCTAGTGTACTTACCCGGGTACCCGCCCTACCCTACCCTGAATCACTACCCTACCCACTACCCTTAACCCTTTCAAACCCTCGACCCTACCCCTCTCCCAAACCTAATTACCCACACTCCCACTGCCATAGTATTGCTACTACATCCTTGTAGTTTTTTGTAATTAGTTAGTACTTAGGATTAGGAGAACTACATGGTGCTTGATCCTAAGGAGTCAGGCCTAGCCCCCTCCTTGGGTATGTAGGCAGCTCAGGTTCCACTATATAACTGGGTTCAGCGCCTTTAGTAAAAAAAATATTCCCCCTGTTATTTCTTATTGAGTTGTTATGGTTTTTGAATGTTGTAAAAATCTTAAGTATCAAGGTGTTTACTAGCAAAAAAAATGATTTTCAAAGTAAAAAAAACTGAAATGGCAAGGGTGATACCCTTACCCTCCCTACCCTGACCCTCAGCTACCCTGTGAGGGTAAAGGGCAAGGACGGGTAATGGGTATTGATTTTTTGGAAGAGGACTACCCTGTCCTACCCTCATGACTCCCCTAGGGTATCAAAAAAATGTTAATACCCTACCCTGCCCTGCCCTCTTCCTGCCCTTACCCTACCCTATCCTACCCATCGCCACCCCTATCTACAAGGGTGAACAGAAACACAGAAAGTTTTAAGACTAAAACTCGATTTATAGATAGGTTCTTTGTTGAGAAATTAAGGCTCATGATATAACATGTGCATAGTAATCGTGAAAGTTAAATCAAAGCATGTTTCTCCAGCCAGCGAAGTGTTCTAGGGAATATCCATAGGGGAGAAGGCCAGGGGGGTTGCTCGAGACTAAGTTTGCCAAAGGAAGTGGTGTTCTAGGGAATACCCATAGTGCCGCCTCCGCCTAATTGGAGGACCAGAAGTTGCGAGGAGAGCGAATCGAGACAGTAAAGTCGGTCGCGGACGACCGCAAGGGAGGTCATCTTCCTGCCACTGAAGCCGGGGTCGAGCCGGGACCAGGAGCCGGAGCCGTCTTGTACGTCGCGGTAGCGGAACAGCAAGGAGGAGGCGGTGAGCAGGAGGAGGCCGGTGCCGGTTATCAGGGCGAAGCGGAAGCGGCGGGGGAACTCGGGCGGGGCGCGGATGCTGTAGAGCTTTCCGGAGAAGACGTTGGCGACGACGACGCTGCGGACGGCGTGCCTGCTGCCGAAGAGGCCGAAGACGCTGTATATATATATATATATATATATATATATATATATATATATATTTTTTTTTTTTTTTTTTTTTTTTTGGGGGGGGGGCCGGGGGGGGGGGGGGGGGGGGGGGGGGGGGGGGGGTGGGTCCGGGGGTGGGGGGTAACCCGGGGGGAGGGGGGGGGGGGGGGGCCGGGGGGGGGGGGGGCCAGGGGGGGGGTGTGTGGTGTCCGGCAAGGGGCTCCAACCCGAGGCCGCGGCCAAAGCCGCCCAGCCACCTCGGGTGGGAAAGGGAGGGCTCGAACCTAGCCCACCGCTAGGGGAGCCAACCCTCCTAACCACGAGAGCTAGGCCCGCCGGACATATATATATATATATATATATATATATATAGAGGGATATTTTGTAAAACCTCCTCTAAATAATGGGCTAATTTGCGAAATACCCCCTAAAGATCTCGAATTGGTAAAACCTCCTTTCCGTCAAGATGGTGTTTAATTTGGGTGACGTGGCAATTGTTGCATACGTGGCCACAACTCTGTTTTCCAAATTTTATGAAATTTCCAAATTACCCTTCCTCCATCCCCCTTCCCCTTCTTCCTCCTGGAGCCACGTCCCCTTCGAGCACCCGGCCACGTTCGACACGCTCGCGATGGAGCCCCGCCGGAGCAGTCCACGCCGACCCAGCGCGAGGAGCAGGCGTCGGGGCCGGTCCAGTTGGAGGCCAGGTTGCCGTGGGCGTCGACGAGGGCGCGGAAGGCGGAGAGGGAGTCGGTGTCGCTGGTGGACGAGGAAAGTAGTGCCGTGTTCGACAACAACAAGAAGAAGAATGTGTGTGAGAGTTTAAGTTTCAAAATAAAAATGTCCAACAGCTTTGAGCTTGGCTGGGCCGACTTTGGTTGTCTTTTTCGCTTGCTGCTTAATTTGTGTTTTCTCCTTACTGTAAATAGAATAATTTGTGTTTCCTCCTTACTGTAATTAGAATAATTTGTGTTTCCTCCTTTAATGGCAGAAATTGCCTCCTTCTCTAGAGATGAAGAAACACCCCCATGCTTGTAGGAACCTGATCTTTGGTAGACAAGTTGTACGCTGGAAGAGGATCAAGTGAAAGATGAGGAAGATCGGTATAAATAGGTTAGAGGAAAAGTAAGAGAGGAAGAAGATGACCGTTAGAGAGAGAGAGAGGAGAGAGAGAGGGGAAAAAGTCACGTACGCAGGGGTATTTTCGTCTGACTGGAAAAAGCCACACACGGATAGCCACGTCACCCAAAATTAAACACCGTCTTGACGGAAAGGAGGTTTTACCAATTCGAGATCTTTAGGGGGTATTTCGCAAATTAGCTCATTATTTAGGGGAGGTTTTACAAAATATCCCATATATATATATATATATAATACAAAACACAAAGGTTTTTGAATCCTAGGGCTGACTGTGCCAAGATAAAGAGTGGTTGGGATTTAATCTTGGTGAATCAACGGTTGTGGGGTTTTATGGGGAAAAGCATTATTGGGAGTGAGATTTTATGGGAAAAAGCATTACTGGAAGTGGAGTTTTATGGGGAATCCAAAGATGGGGATTTAATATTTTGATGGTTGGAATTTAATATTTTGATGGGGGCCTCATAATGGTTGTGGATGAGCATTATTCAGAGTGGAGTTTTATGGAAAATCCAAAGAAAATTCACATCCAGCAGTGGTTGGGATTTAATATTTTGATGGGAACCTCAAATTATTATTGTTCGTTTAAAATTGGAGGTCAAAGATTTTGAGGGAGAATACCTTAAATGAACCATGCCCTATGGACACGGGTTATATATATATATATATATATATATATATATATATATATATATATATATATATATATATATATATATATATATATACACACACACACACGAAGTCGTGTACTTGTGTAATTTTGTTATGAATAATGTGGAAAAAAAATTGTGTATATATAGTGATACTTTTTTTTTGAATTTTTGGGATCTCTTAGTTGTGTTATGTTAAAAAGAATGTGAAAAAAAAATAAAATAATACTTTAATTATATATAGAAAGAAAATAATAATAATAATTTGTACATACAAAATAGAAAATAAAAATAGTGAAATTTGAACCCACACCCTTTTGACAATTACTTACAGCAATCTCAACAATTGTTAAATATTGTATACAATATGCGTGTATCAAGACATTTTGAAAAAAAATGCTTGGCTACCCCTCCCCCATTCTCTCAAAGTTGGTCTCTCTCACATTTGTTTTCTCATTATTAATAGGTCGGAAAACTCAAATTCTCTATGAAGCAACCAACGTTCCAAAATTTTGGACTGTCGTATCGCACTCTCGCGCACATTAAAATACAGACATTCCAAAATACACTAATATACCATAATAGATGTCGTTTCCATCCTTTATATTTTTATGTGGCATCCGTGTTTGTACAACATATCTCAAAATATAACAAGACTATTCACCATGTCATAACCCTTTTTCTAAGTCCTTGGCAACACACCAACAATGTTTGCGGCAACATAATTTTTTTTATTTATAAATTTCGCTTAAAATGTATGCCAGCAGAATAATAGAACATTATTGTTTAAATACCATGTTAACGTCTCCACAACAGTTATATATTGATATAACATTAAAAAAAACTAGTCTCACACGTGACAATCTTTGAATATAATAGTGAATATTAATGGACTCGCCTGGTGATATTGTATTTTAATCTCCAGATCAATGTTTTAAAAACCAGACCGGTGGTTGACCCGGTCAAAGCACTGGGTCGGGTCAAATTGGTTCAACCAGTAGTTCAACCACTGGGTTAACTTAAGTGGTCCAAATTAATCCCTTATGGCAATTAATTTTTTACAAAAACATAACTTTTAAACAAAACCGGGTCAATACTGAACCGGACTGGAAAAACGACCGGTTCACGGGTGAACCGGCCGGTTCGATCCGGTTTTTAAAAACATTGCTCCAGATATTGGTTGAGGTTTTGCAGATGATGTCTTTTACTGTTAAGATATGAGGGCAGGATCCCTGTAAAACAAACTGAAAGATCACATCATATCATGATAATAGGACTGACCATTGTTCTTATAACTACTAATAAATACACGTGCTTTGCACGTATAATAACGTATAATAAAAATTTATCCAATTAGAGTTGATCTCTTCTAACTCATGTGGTTAAGGTGCAAAATATTTTTCTTGTTTGGTTGGGTTCGATTCTCCATGTTGACATTTTTTTTTCTTTTTTTACAATCTTTTACATATTTTATTTTTTTACAATAAAATGGACCGTGATATAATGACGGCTTAAACGGCTCACTTTTGAACCGTTTTGAAACCTCATTATGTAGTGTAAGATGGGTGACTGACAAATTGTGATATAGATGAAATGGGATTCTTACAATGAGATGGCATGCTCTTCAAATTGCAATTTGATTATATTCCAATATGCATCTCAAAAGCTACATGGTCCAAATGTTGAATATTTCGCTGTCCTAGTGATTCAACTGATCACAAAGTGTGTGAGTTTCCTAAAAATGCTACATTCTGGGCAACCTCGAGGTCGGTTACTTGTGTGTAGGGATCATCATTTGGCCCGAAGTCCATAGACGTCCGAAAAGTCCGTCCAATCCGATGGGCCAAAGTCCGATAGAGTCCGGTCATTAGGGTAGTCCGATCCGGTCCATATTAGTATAGGTCCGGGCTTGAGCTATACATCCGTCCGTCCAAGTCCGGCCCGAAGCCCGTCCGATACAAGCTTACTATGCATCCGCCGAGCCCGGTCCAAAGGCCAAATGATGATCCCTAATGCACACAATCCTCAAACAGAAAAGAAAGTAATGTAAAAGTGCACATGACATGATGAAGGAAACCTCTGATGATACATTATATACCAGAAAACAGGACAATCAAATAAAAATAACTAAATCTTATGAAATTAGTTTATACCATCTAGTAAAATATCACAATTATGCAGCTTGCCAGAATATATACACATTCAAACTAAATATGTTCCAACTTACGATCAGTGTTTTAATAATACGTTTATGCATTCTCGATAATGTTCATGCTAAACTTTCAAATTTAGCGCATACCATCCTAATTTTAATCGTACATCATGTCGGAGACACATGGCAAAACTAGTCAGGATCCGACAGGAACCAAGGATCTGAATGGAACCTACCCACCCAAATCCATGGTGAAACTGGATCGGGTCAGGTTTGGTCTGGGTCCTAACAACAACCAACACGGGATTCAGGATGTAAATACAAAAGGCAGTGCCCTTAGTCGATTTCGATAGAGTTCATAGAATCTCGTGGTGAGGGCACCATCACTACTCTAAAGGTACGGGGGAAGGCATCGTTTGTTTGTCACACACACGATTGACTATATTCAACAAGAACAAAGCCTTCATCCCAAATTCTCGGTGTCAGCTGTTTGGATGATCTTCTCCCATTCAATTTTGTTAAGGGCCATGTCCTATATAACACTAACAGAAACTATATCCTTATTTAACGGTTGATTATGCTCAAATGGCTAAATTTACTCGGTTCGATTGCCAACGTTTGGAGCGTCCTAAAGCTGGTACATTTTGGGGAAACTCGAGCACAAAAATGTCTGCATACACACAATTCCCCACATGCCTAAGTTAACATGAAGAAGGTAAGCTATTATCATATATGTTCATGTAGCTGGTATAAATATAATACTAGAACTAAATTCCATAGAACATTTTTACTACTACTACTAATTACTAAACTATCAGAATAAAAAAGACAGGATATATTTCACTTGATGGGGATTTTCTAGCAACATGCTTATACATTCTCAATTTAACAGTAAGTTGTAAAGCCATCAGGGAATAAATATGAAGGGCAGAAGTAAAAGCAAGCATCTCTGGTACCCAAAGAATGGTATGGACTTAGAAACATGCAGACATCAAAATCATTTATAGCAGACTCAAAGTTCCATGAATTCTACGGAGAAACTTACCATCTATACTACTTACAGTTGTACTTTCGTTGACATCAATATCATTTATACTAGTCCAATTAGGAAAACATGACAAGAGATACATCAGTAATGGGGGAAACCAATACATCACTTGGTTGCTCAAATCTGAGCGGTTTTTTTTTTAGGGGCACCACCACTTCTACTAGGGGGCAGCCCAAATTTTTTTGAAAAAATTACAAATTTGTCATAGGTTTTTGTTACTAGGGGGCAGCCCATAATTCACTATAAAAGCCAAACTTGTTTTATTTCTTCGCTCTTTCTTCCTCTATTACTTCTCTTCCTCCACTCTTTTTTTTTTCCTCCTCATAGAAATCTAGAATTAACCTAACCTAGGTGAAATTGTCCCCCCACCTAAATTTGTTAAAGATTTTTGGTGAAATATCTAGTAATAGTGTCAATCACTTCTCCCATTTATTTGTAAGTCGTCGAATTTATTTTTGTGTAATGTTTTAACCTAAATTTTACATATAAAAGTTGAATTTTGTGTTTAATGTAAAAAGAAATAGAAAATGGAACAACCCGGACCATCAAATGCTGGATACTCTCCTCCCACAACGTCCGAAGAACACTTTGATGCATCGGAAGCTCTCGTGGTAACTACACTTTAATTTTATTTCGGATGAAAAATCGGACTTTGACACAGAGGACTGCCACTTCTCTGGCAGTCCCTCTCATGGATTTGGACTGCCAGAGATGTGGCAGTCCTATACATGTGAGGGACTGCCACATCTCTGGCAGTCCTATATATGTGAAGGACTGCCACATCTCTGGCAGTCCTTTTTAATTTCATATGCTTACATTTTGGCTTTATGTAGTTGTTTAGTTTTGACTTTTAACTTATATTGTAGGAGTTGCGATCTTCCGATGTTGCGGTACATTCTCCAATTGCAATCGATGTAGGACATTTATTTTGGACCGATCTTTCGTTTCAATCAAGCGACGATGCGGTACAATGGTGTCGAGAAGTTGGACGGAAAAACAACTTAGTTCTAGTGATATCCAGATCATACCGAAATCGTCCGGGACGACACAGTGTGATGGTTGGCTGTGAAAGAGGTGGTGTGTTCAGATCGCACTAGAAAGACACAGTTATCCAAAATAAAGTTCCAAGAAAGAAAACTGGAACGAGAAAATGTGGTTGTCCATTCACGATCCAGATTAGAAACGAAGAAGAAGGGAAGTGGTCAGTACAAGTGAAGAATGTAACCCACAATCATGAGATTGCCGAGACACTATTGGGTCATCCGTATGTCGGACGGTTGAACCCTACGGAGAAGAAGATAGCCGAAGACTTGTCCACTTCCGGTGTTGCACCGAGACAAATATATTCAGTCATACGGCATGAAGATAAGAAGAACATGTCTACGATGAGGTCAATATACAACGCCCTATCTTCTTCGAACGTTGTCCGGACCAAATCAAGAATGGTGATGCAAGAAGTGCTGAAGTTGCTTGCCGATAATCATTACGTTGAGTTCCATAGAAGACATCCCCAGAGTAATGAAGTAGTTTCAATCTTTTGGGCTCATCCAGATTGCACAAGTCTGGCCAGGTCTTTTGCCGACGTGGCACGTACAAGACCAACAAGTTCAAGATGCCTCTCCTTCATATTGTCGGATTCACCTCTACTCGGAAAACATTCCCGGTGGCATTTTGCTTCATGAAGAGTGAAAAACTTGAAGACTACACATAGGCATTGGAGAAACTGAAAACACTTTACACCGGTCATAGAGACTTACCTGCTGACCACTGTGACGTCGAAATCGACTGAGTATCAATGTGTTATATGGAGGACCACTTTTGTATACATTTTGGCATTTTGGTTATAGAGGACCACTTTTGTATACATTAAACTATGAAATATGAAGTCCAATATATGTTTCTTACTTTTATCCATGTGTTATATGTGTTTTATGTGCTTATCTGGGTGTTATACATGTGTGTTTTGTGTATTTGGCTGAGTATTATACATGTTTTATATGTGTGCTAAAAATCATCAGAGGACTGCCACAACCAGGGCAGTCCAACACATGTGAAGGACTGCCCTGGTTGTGGCAGTCCTAGATATAATGTTCTGTGATCAAGTCACAGAACAATTCATCTAGGACTGCCACACCCAGGGCAGTCCAACACATGTGAAGGACTGCCCTGGTTGTGGCAGTCCTAAATATAATGTTCTGTGATCAAGTCACAGAACAATTCATCTAGGACTGCCACACCCAGGGCAGTCCTTCACATGTGTTGGACTGCCCTGGGTCTGGCAGTCATAGCTGAAGGACTGTGATCTAGATCACAGAACATTATATCTAGGACTGCCACATCTAGGGCAGTCCAACACATGTGAAGGACTGCCCTGGGTCTGGCAGTCCTAGATGAATAGCCATGTACAGAACATTTCAACACAAGTATCAAACACATATCCAACACAAGTATTTGTTTTACACAAGTATCCAACACATATCCAACAGAAGTATTTCAACACAAGTATCCAACACATAACCAACATAAGTATTTCAACACAAGTATCCAACAACATGTTCGACACCCAAAAATATCAACATCCAAAAATATCAACATCCAAAATAGCCAACTTCAGACAATCAAACAACAACAAGTTTGCAAAATATTCAACATCATACAATCAGACATCAGACAATCATACTACATATCATGGCGTTGGCTAATTGGCACGTCGTCGTCATCACTGGAAGAATGAGAAGGAGTACGAGCTCGTTGCTTCGACCGAGCTTGTGGTCCCGGTAGCGGTCTCCGTGTCCCAGACCGACCTTGGCGCGTCAGTTCGAAAATTGTAATCGGACGCTCAAGAGGACGTTCCGCGCGTTCCTTCCGCTTTGACGCGGTGGGCGTATTCTTTTTGGTGCGTCCGGAGGACTGTTACCCCTATAGAACAATGGATTGTGCGACCGTACAGTTAATAAATAATGCAAACTAAAATAGAACTGTTACCCCCTATCCCCCACCCCCAGACCACAACTAAAACTGAGTATAGTAGGACTGCCTGGCATGTGGCAGTCTAATTGCAAACAAGGACTGCCACAGTCCTGGCAGTCCTCTATTGAAAGAGGACTGCCAGGACTCTGGCAGTCCTTGTTTACATGTGGACTGCCACATGCTTGGCAGTCCTACTGTACTCAGGGCCGACAGACGAACGACTCGCTAGTTTGTCGTTTTCTAGGGTTAGGGTTTGAAGAAAAATTGTGGATTTGTCATGTTCGAAAATGCCATTCATAAACCCTAAAGACATTCTAAACCTAAATTATCAAAAGTTTTTAGAGAATTAAAATTATTCTAGGGTTTCGAATAGAATGTAGAAAATTATAGAAGAAATTAGGGAAGAACGTACCTAGAATCCGATTTCTTCGACTTGCGTGTCATCTCGTCGAATGTAGGAGTGTTCTTGAAAAAAATTTGGTGGAGGAATTAGGATTAGAGTGGTGGAGGAGAAGAGACTAGGGTTTTGGGAGAGGGAGAGAGAGCTCTTCTTTTTTTTCTTTTGGAGGAGAGAGAGAGGCAAATGAGTTTGGAGGAAATGAGAGTTTGGGGGGTTGGGCTGCCCCCTAGCAAAATGTGGGTTGCCCCCTAGTAAAATCTCCACTTTTCGGGCTGCCCCTAAGTAAGGTTTTTTTTAGGGGCACCACCACTTCTACTAGGGGGCAGCCCAATTTTTTTTGAAACAATTATAAGTTTGCCATAGGTTTTTTTTACTAGGGGACAGCCCAAAATTGACTATAAAAACCAAACTTCTTTTATTTCTTCTCTTCCTCCACTCTTTACTTCTCTTCCTCCACTCTTCCTCTACTCTTTTTTTCTCCTCCTCATAGAAACCTAGAATTAACCTAACCTAGGTGAAATTATCCCCCCACCTAAATTTGTTAAAGATAATAGTGTCAATCACTTCTCCCATTTATTTGTAAGTCGTCGAATTTATTTTTGTGTAATGTTTTAACCTAAATTTTACATATAAAAGTTGAATTTTGTGTTTAATGTAGAAAGAAATAGAAAATGGAACAACCCGGACCATCAAATGCTGGATACTCTCCTCCCACAACGTCCGAAGAACACTTTGATGCATCGGAAGGCCTCGTGGTAACTACACTTTAACTTTATTTCAGATGGAAAATCGAATTTTGACACAGAGGACTGTCACTTCTCTGGCAATCCCACTCATGGATTGGACTGCCAGGGATGTGGCAGTCCTATATATGTGAGGGACTGCCACATATGTGGCAGTCCTATAGATGTGGCAGTCCTTTTGACTTTTAACTTCTCTTGTAGGAGTTGCGATCTTCCGATGTTGCGGTACATGCTCCAATTGCAACCGATGTTGCGGTACATGCTCCCCGGTGATGGCCATTGCGGATTTCATGCGCTTGCAAGGCATCTTGGCTATGATCAGTGTTCTAAATGGCGCCCGCCTAGGCCGCCTAGGCGGGCACCTAGGCGGTAGGCGGTCCCTCTCCGCACTGCTTTGCTGTAGGCGGTGGAGTAGGCGGCCAATGGAGGTTGGTAGCATAGGCGGAGGTGAGGCAGCGTAGACGAGCGCCTAGGCGGATAAATCTTTACAAAATATTTTGGCCAAAAAGGTTTTTTTTAACATTATGGGCCTAACAACACTAAAACTTTATAAATCTTCGTTCTACAACTTAGTTATGCATGGAACACCCTTAAAATATACATATTATGCAAAAAACAGTGGTAAATAGTAAAAAATGTTCAAAATGTATCAACCACCTAGGCGGCCTAGGCGGTAGGCGGACTCTCTCCGCCGCGCACCCGCCTACCGCCGTTTATAACCTTGGTTATGATGACAAAGATGGATGGAGACGGGAGGAGTTAGAGACTCGTCTTCCATTCTACTCCCGCATCCTAAACGAAGAAACGGTTGCAAGTTTGTTGTTAAGTATCCCTTGCACCGACAGTGTTACTGGAAAAGACCACTACATGCCAGTCCCGTCTGCCGGCTATTTATTTGCTAATAGGTACATGATACCTGTTGTACTTATCTCGTCGGATATTAACAATACATTCTTTCCGATGTGCGCTCCTCCGACGGACCACGGAGTGTCTAACCTATGTACTATAGGTCTGATCGGGGATCACTTCGTTCTACTAAAGATAATCGCTCATTCTCCGATTCCTCCACCTTCAACAGTTTGGTACAAAAGAGCACCGGTCGAAGCCATCGCTTGGACCACACCTTTCGTTGATCAGATCAACCATTGTAAGAAGTTGTTGAAGTTTGAGGAGCCAAGAGACTTACCTGCTGACCACTACGACGTCGAAATCGACTAAGTATGGATATATTTACAGTTTGATATTTTGTATATGGAGGACCACTTTTGTATATAGTGAAATATGAAGTCCACTAATCTATATGGAGTAAATTTTGTATACAGTGAAATATGAAGTTCAGTATGTTATACGTGTCTACCTGTGTGCTATCTGTGTTATATGTGTCTACCTGTGTGCTATTTATGTGTTTACATGCGTGCTATATGTGTTATATGTGTTTACCTGTGTGCAAGTATGTGTGGCAAAATATACCAATTTGTTAAAGTATCAGATCCAGTATCAGGACTGCCACCCCCTGACAGTCCTACATTGAATTAGGACTGACAGGGTGCTGGCAGTCCTAATTGAAAGTTGTTATATAAATGGCCATTCTCCGTTGTTTTAGCACGGAGAATGACCATTCTCCGTGTAATTTAGCACGGAGAATGGCCATTCTCCGTGTAATTTTCACGGAGAATGGCCAGTATCAGGACTGCCACCCCCATGGTAGTCCTACATTAAATTAGGACTGCCAGGGTGCTGGCAGTCCTAATTGAAACTTGCTGTTACAGCAAGTATCAATTAGGACTGCCAGCACCCTGACATTCCTAATTTAATGTAGGACTGCCAGGAGGGTGGCAGTCCTATTTGTAAGTCTCTGTGATGAGAGTTTTGAAACTCTCTATCACAGAGAGTTTCAATTAGGACTGTCACACCCCTGGCAGTCCTACACAAGAGGAGGACTGCCAGGAGGGTGGCAGTCCTAATTGAAACTTGCTGTTATATAAATGACCATTCTCCTGTGTTTTAGCACGGAGAATGGCCATTCTCCGTGTAATTTAGCACGAAGAATGGTCATTCCAGTGTTAAAACGCAGGAGAATGACCATTTTCCGTGTAAATTAACACGGAGAATGACATTCTCCGTGTTTCTAACACGGAGAATGGCATTCTCCGTGCTAAATTACACGGAGAATGGCCATTCTCCGTGTAAATAAAGACGGAGAATGGCCATTCTCCGTGAAAATTACACGGAGAATGGTCATTCCAGTGTTAAAACGCAGGAGAATGGCCATTCTCCGTGTAAATTAAGACGGAGAATGGTTGCGTTTTAACACTGGAATGACCATTCTCCGTGTATATTAAGACGGAGAATGGTCATTCTCCTGCATTTTATGGTCAGTTGAAACTTTGGAGGGCCATAACTTTTGACTGGGAGGTCGAAACGAGGCCCGGTTTGTCGCAAAATGAGCGTATTTTCGAGGAGCCTGAGATTAACCGCTTAACCGTTAGACGGCCTTCCGAAATTTTAGAATCGCAAAAAAATGATGTTTGGACCTCCGTTTTAGCACTTTTGCCGAAATTTTAGAATCGCAAACAAATATTAATTCAATGACTTACAAATAGGACTGCCACCCCCCTGGCAGTCCTACACTTATGAGGTCAATATACAACGCCCAAAAATATCAACATCCAAAAATATTTCAACACAAGTATCCAACAACATGTTCGACACCCAAAAATATCAACATTCAAAATAGCCAACTTCAGACAATCAGATAATCATACTACATATCATTGCGGGCCTTCGAACGAGACTCCGCATTACGCATGAATGGGAACTCAACCTCGTTGTCGATGCGCTCAAGCTCGTTGGCGACCAAGGCACTAGTGTCGACCAAGACACTAGTGTCATTTTGCCAAGCGCTCCGAAGTGTCTTGGCCAGTTCCTTCGCCCTTCTAGACTGTAAATGAAAGTATAATTGAATTTAGTCTACAAACATGAAAATCTCAAACTAATTACTAATGCGGAACTCACCATCTTCACCAATGAAACATACAAGATGTTTTTCGAAGGAAGATTTCCAAAAGCTACTACGGCCTCGGGACCCGGGTTTGTAGGGTTCAACAACTAAGGATGTCCGACCCGCCGGAAGTACGGCATGTAGTCCTCGCTGCAGTCGGCCATCTGGATGACCGGTTGACTCTCATCTTCCCCAAACAGGTGCCTTTGCCACTCGGAGTAGAAGTCGGACGCTCAAGAGGACGTTCCGCGTGTTCCTTCCGCTTTGACGTGGTGGGGCGTGTTCTTTTTTGTGCGTCCGGAGGACTGTTACCCCTATAGAACAATGGATTGTGCGACCGTATAGTTAATAAATAATGCAAACTAAAATAGAACTGTTACCCCTATCCCCCACCCCCAGACCACAACTAAAACTGAGTACAGTAGGACTGCCAGGCATATGGCAGTCCAATTGCACACAAGGACTGCCAGGACTGTGGCAGTCCTTGTGTGCAATTGGACTGCTACATGCTTGGCAGTCCTACTGTACTCAGGGCCAACAGACAAACGACTCGCTAGTATGTCGTTTTCTAGGATTAGGGTTTGAAGAAAAATTGTGGATTTGTCGTGTTCGAAAATGCCATTTATAAACCCTAAAGACATTCTAAACCTAAATTATCAAAAGTTTTTAGATAATTAAAACTATTCTAGGGTTTCAAATAGAATGTAGAAAATTATAGAAGAAATTAGGGAAGAACGTACCTAGAATCCGATTTCTTCGACTTGTGTGTCATCTCGTCGAATGTAGGAGTGTTCTTGAAAGAAATTTGGTGGAGGAATTAGGATTAGAGTGGTGGAGGAGAAGAGACTAGGGTTTTGGGAGAGGGAGAGAGAGCTCTTTTTTTTTTCTTTTGGAGGAGAGAGGAAATTGGGGTTTGGGGAGGAAATGAGAGTTTGGGGGGTTGGGCTGCCCCCTAGTAAAATATGGACTGTCACCTAGTAAAATCTCCACTTTTTGGGCTGCCCCCTAAGAAAGGGCTGCCCCTAGTAGAAGTTGTGGTGCCCCTAAAAAAACCCTTAAGGGCTTTCCCCTAGTAGAAGTTGTGGTGCCCCTAAAAAAAACCAATCTGAGCCTGGAAGATTTTCTTTTATTATTTGCAGCTTTCTAGTTAAGTTATAGGCTTTTATTGAATTCTGAACATTCTAGGAATTGGTGATTAGACTTTAGGAGACACCAGGAATTCTTTGATTTCACACCAGCTTTATATTTTAGGACAGCAAGTCACCAGCTGCTGATACAAAGGACCCATATTTGGTCAATACATAGTATAAGATCTTGTTTTCTGGTAGGTTCCTGTCATTTTTCCATGTATATTCAACGTTGCCCATTGGATTTCGAGAACACTGCTAGTTGCTAGTGTTCATTGTTTATGGTTTCTATTATGCTATGATCCCTGCATTACATCCAATATTAAGATAACCTCTTCTAAATGGACATGAGGTATTATATCCAATATTAAGATAACATCTTTTAAATGAACATGAGATATTATGATACAAATGCATTGGCACGTTTATCTCATCTCAATGACTCGGTGCTTTCTAGTACAGAAAGTTGCAAAAGAAATATGTATACATACTTGATGCGCACAGACAAGAGTATACACAAATAACTTTCTTCAGATTATATAAGACAACTTGACAACCCTTTTCTTAGCTGAAGGATCCAACTTCAACTTTCACAATTGCTTATAGTAAGTAAAGTTCTATGTTCTATTTATAAAATGAGAACACAAAAGTAGCTTGATAATGCAATCAACACAAATGCTTTCAATCATTATAGATACATGGTAATTACATAACCAATATAGAAATAATAATTTTAACACGTGTAAGTTCAACTTCACTGCTGATACAATGTCCAAGATTACTACTATTCCCTCTTTTGTTTTAATGACCAATAATGCACTAAATTTGAGAAGAACGGAAATATGTTCTTGATGTATCTACAATTGCTTCTCAGCTGTTGTGGCAAAGGGACTAGGTTGGGATTCATTTGAGCTGGTTTAAATTTCACTTGTCAGAACTTCTTTCAGAATGATCACGAGTTACATTGTGCTTCTTTACATACTTTAATTATTTGAATTGTCTGAAATCTTTGTATCCACAATTAGTTTATGACATCTTACTACACTTCTGACTCATATTTTTAAACCTTTGTGTGATAGCTTCAAGCTATTTTTCCACTTAAATATCATGAATTATTTTTATAGGCAAGTTCATATCATGAACTTTGATATTTTCAAGTTAATACCTCAAGTTAAACTATTGCACTTCCGCAATCTGGTAGCCTAACAGTGTTAACTGCACCCGTAAACGACCATGTTGCTCTCTCTCTCTCTCTCTCTCTCTCTCTCTCTCTCTCTCTCTCCCCAGCCCATCTAGTTCCATTTATCTTCAACACATTTCGTCTTCAAACCATCTTCTTCCCTCTCTTTCTCCTCAACCCATCTCTCTCTCTCTCTCTCTCTCTCTCTCTCTCTCCCGAACCTATTTTCTTCAACCCGTCTGCCTCCCTCCCCTCGACAATGTATAGTGAGGGAGAGAGGGGGCAGGAGATGGGAAAGAGGGGAAGATAATATTTTAAGAGCAAAGAAACCAAATATGTCACATGATTTGTATGTGACCATTATGCCGCTGGCTGACTAACAGAAGGCAAACTTGCAAAAAATTAAAAGTTCATGGTTACTTGAACAAAAAAAGTATGAGATGTAAATGCAGATAGGTGCTAGTTTAGGACATTTAAGTGAAAATCAGATATAGTTTCATTTTCTTTTAAGTTTTTATTTTGGAATAATTTTGCATAATTGTTCAAACAAAGTTGCAAAAAAAAAGGGTCTAGGACGCAACAAAATACACTAGGACACAGTAAAATAGGTGTCATGTCCTGTTTTATCGTGTCCGTGCAACATAAATTTAAGTAATGGGATGAGTTGTGTACATAGAGATTTGTTTCGAACCCCACCAATATACTAGTACAGTACGGATGTTACAAGTTAGCCAATTAGGTTAGGAATATTTTAGCAAATGCCCCATTCAAAATATAGAAACTAGCATATACCCCCACTATTTTACAAAACTAGAAAATGCCCCCATACTTGTGTAAATCAGCCAAAAAAATTGTTAAACAGTGGGAGTATATCTTAAAATTTTATTTGTTCCATACAACGGAATAGGGGCATTTGCTAGTGTTTTAAAAAGAGGGGATATATGCTAGTTTCTATATTTTGCTCTATTGTAAAAGGCGACCGCCTATGCAGCGCCTAGCGCCGCCGGGTGCCCGTCCGATGTCCGCTTAGGTGCCCGCCTAGACCCCTGACGTCTGATTATACATGTTTTGGGGTTTTATGGATTTTTTCTACAATTTTTAGTAGATTTGTTTGGATTATTTTTAATTTTTTGAACCGCCTAGGCAGGCTAGACGCTAGACGGAAGGTGCCCGCCCGACTAGCATCTAGCGCTTTTCACAACCTTGATATTTTGTATGGGGGCATTTTCCAAAATATCCCATTAGCTTACTAGGTTAAGGGAACTAAATGAGTCGCGCGATCCATATTTACTAGGATAGTACAGGACTAAAATCGGTTTGGTTCATTTGTGCGGCAGGCCCTGTCACATACATCCTAAGGAACCAATGTAAATAGGAAAAGTACTATAAGTTACATATCACCCAACCATTCAACAAATATAAAATTCTCTCATCATGTGACGACCTATCCTTAGTTTAGTTGTCACACTATTTTTGTTGGCTCCCTTAAGGTATGTGTGTGTGTGAGCCACATAACCAAATCCATTTCTTTCTTCTGCAGAAAGTAGAGGAAGAGGAAGGCATTATAGGTTGCACAAAGACGGGGGAATTGCATCCCTATATTTCCTTGCCCCACACATGTGGGCAACATACTATAGATTTTGATTTCTTCCTATCCCTATGCGACCTAAAAGGGACTACAATTGGCCACCAACAAAATCAAGGGGAAGCGGACAGCCCTGCTCGGCACAATGTATATTGTTGCCCCTGTGACAAGTCCACTTTGGGGAGTATATACTCGAAAGGACAATCTATTTCAAACGCATATATATAGCAATGCAAGAATGTAGATCCAATCTGCATCAATTTATGATAGGATGCAATGTAATAGATTGATAATGATATCCGAAGAACAAAATGCAACATCACCTCAAGATTGTCAAAACTCACATCTACATGTCATTTTGATAGTTGTATTTAAGCTTACTAGGGTAGACCCAAACAGGGGAAGGCCACCGCGGCATCGTCGTCGTAGTCGGCTCGCAGATGGTAAACAGGCGATCACCGTCCACCGGGACCACCACCCAACCATCGCATCCGGGCCCTGTCACGTACACGCAGTTGCTCCTTCCGCCCCACCTCCCGGGCTCGGGGCACGCCGCAGCGCAGCTGCCCACGGCGTCGACGAAAAGACACCAATCCCCCAAGCTCTCTGCTTCCGCCCACTTCGACCTCTCCGGGTCCAATTTGAAAACATCGATCCTCCAGCGTACAGGAGGTGGAAACTGGAGGACGAAGCGGAGCAGCAGGAGCTCTCCGACGCGGTCGACGAGAAGGTGGGCGAAGTCGCTGGAGAGGATGAAAGGTCCGGACAGCGGAGGCGACGGCACTTGCATCGGTCTGGAGCGTATGCCATCGGGTGCGAATTCGATAGCTCTGAGGTTGGTAGCGTCGGGATCGATACTGAAGAGGCGGTTGGCGTCTCGGGAGAGGGCTAGAGAGGCGGCGCCGTGGTTGAGCTGGGACCAGGAGCCGGTGGCGCGATGGTAGGAGAGGATGAGGGAATCGGAGGCGAGGAGGAGGTCGGTGTCGGTGAGGAGGGCGACACGGGGAAAGGGATAGAGGGGCGGGAAGGGGAAGGGGAAGGGGATGCGGGTGGTTTGTCCGGAGAAGACGTTGGCGAGGAGGAGGAAGGGGGTGGAGAGGTTGAAGATGAGGTGGCCATTGGAGTAGCCCAGGAAGGGGAGGACTAGGGTTCGGGATGGGATCTTGGGCCGGAAGGAGCGGCCTAGGGTTTCTAGGGTTTGGAGGCGGCAGCGAGGGGGGTGGGACCAGGTCGGGCGGCGGTGGGCGCGAAGGGAGAAGCTAGGGTTAGGGTTTTGAAGGTTGAGGACGGGGAGGAGGAGGAGAGGGGGGAGATTGGGAGTGAAGGAGGAGGAGGCGAGGGAGTTCCAGGAGCGGCAGACGGAGGAGAAGGAGAGGAGGTCGGGGATGGAAACGAGGCGGCTAAAGATGGAGTGGAGGGCCAGTTCCGGAGTCCCGGCCAGTTACGACGGAATTCCTCCTCCACCTCGGTAGTCGCAGGAAGTGGGAGCGGAAGTGGTGGGCCATTCTTCTTCTCCTTGTCCATGCTTGGATTTGGTTTCTTTCTCTTTTTTCCCATCTTCAGCAGGATGCTCACTCCGGAGCCATTTCTTCCTTATTTATATTGGGTCCGACTATACGCACCCCACCTATTTCTAAGTTGACCCCAACTTTTCTGAGTAACTTAAGTTGTATTGTTAAATGACTGATTTATCCTTTTTCTATTTCTAACTCTACACCCCAACCTATCTTCCTCAAACCCAAAAACCCTAGAAGACATTATTTGAAGCTTAAAGAAATTACATGGAGGGCCAAAGTAATGATAGAAGATCTCCCTACTAATGTTAATGTTTTTGTTTCGAGTAGCGATTGGGCTGTTTCGATTTTGAAAAAAAAACAAATTCGCGAACTGTTCGACCTGAACGAGTCGGACAAATTCGTACTGTTCGACATACACAGGTCGAACATTAAAGTGTTCGACATACACAGATCGAACGTACAAATCCATACTGTTCGACCTGTGATGTCGAACAAATACAAACTGTTCGACGATGTTGTCGAACAGAGGAAAATTCGACTGTCGTGAGCCGAACAGTTTGACATCCGTCCGACAAACCAGGGTCGAACAGTGCCAATGGAAACCCTAAAAATTTTTGCGTTTTCGTTCAAAATTTTAGGGTCGTACAAATGGGAGAGTTTGGTTCGAAAATGGGGTGGAGGAAGGAGAGGAGGTTTTAGGGTTAGGTTGGAATGGGTTTGAATATGTGTTTGGGGTAACTTAGAAATAATGAATGATATGATGGATTGGGGTGGGTTATGTTTCATTTGAGTTAGGGGCATTTCTGTCCATAATTGGGGTAGACTTAGAATTTGTCCAGTCTAGTTTTCTATTAGTGGGTAAACTTAGAAATTGGGGTCAACTTAGAAATAGGTGGGGTGCATATAGTCGGACCCATTTATATTTGGTGTGTGCATGGGTCGACGATAATCAACCTATTTGGTCACAATCGAAATTGAACCGAAGTTAATCGGTTTGAAAATAATCACAGTCGAGTCAAACCAACCAATTGGTCATTTCGATTCTGAAACCGATCGACTTGGTTCAGTTTGGATCAGTCCGACTGATCGGTTTTGATCAGACAAAAAAATTCAAGTATTAAAAGTATTTCATAAAGTAAATTCACAAAAAATAAATTCTAACCATCTCCTGTTTGGAAGATGTTTGAATGAGAAACCAAAATGGACTGTAATCTTCCAAGTTAATCACTTACATAATAAATTCTTCCACAAATCCAAAATGATTCTAAAAATAAACCATAATCCTAATAGATCTATGAATTGAAGATGTAATAACCAAACCATGAGATGATAAGTTGGACCGAATATATCCTAACTTTATGTTGTTACTAACTAGGGAGCAGCGGAGAATGGGGGTAGCAGTAGGAGGCACGCGGTGGAGGAGAGCGAGCAGCCGCAAGAGGGTGTCATGAGGAGGGGGGGGGGGGGGGGGGGGGGGGGGGGGGGGGGGTGGGGGGGGGGGGGGGGACAACACGCCTGGAGATGGCATGGTATTTTGGTCTGAAATTTTGGTTAAAGGAGATGACGTCCGTCTAGATGATTTTCGGATAGGAATGTGTGCATTATGCTAATTGGGTGGTGTGCATATTAAATTATGATAATAAAGTGTAGTGCAACTCAGATTCCCCCCCCCCCCCCCCCCCCCCCCCCCCCCCGTTTTTTTGCAACCCAAAAATCTAAATCTCATGGAGGAATGGCGAAACCAAAAACCTACACAATCAAGATAAAACTCCTTTGAACCACCAAAACTCTCAAAACCAAAATACAATTAAAAAAAATCAAACTAGATGTCGCGTCCATGTCGCCATGTCTTTATCGTGTCGTGTCTTAACCTTACCCGTGCAACATGTATATAGTCGATACTATCTATGGAAGTACACAATGGGCGCATGCAACAGATACAAGCAATGCTATGACAGTACATAGGCGATCCCAAATCTTAAGGTCTATAGTGTTTGTTGTAACTAAGCTAGGTACATTTGTAAAGGGCAATTTATAAGGGCACATCAATTTTTGATCAAACTTACTTAGGACACCCCCCCCCCCCCCCCCCCCCCCCCCCCCCCCCCAACCCAAATTTTGGGTTTCATTTCGAAATTTTACTCTCTCTTCCAAAATCCTAGCTTTCTTCTTCTTCACCATTTTCTACTACCCAAGCTATACATCTTCTTCTTCACCATTTTTCCACTCTAAACCATGGTTTTCTTCTCCATCATTTCCATCAAAATCCTAGTTTTTCTTCTCCACAATTTTCATTTTCATCATTTTCATTCCTCACAAAGAATGTATGAAAATAAACCCTAAAATATTTATTTCATTCTTTCTCACAAAAATGCATGAAAATACCATAAATTCTAACATATGTTTTTTTTTCATTTGGTCATTTCGATTTTAGGACTGCCAGAAATTGTAGCAGTCCTGAAATGGACTTGTTGTACAGTAAATTCCTTTCAGGTCCTGATATGGACTTGCTCTACAGCAAGTCCATTTCTTCTAGAATTATGGTTTCATCCATAATTTCTTCTACAACTAGGGTTTCATCCATAATTTCTTCTATTAATGAAAAAAAATTGATTAATAGATTTGATAACCCAATTTCTTCTGCAACTATAGTTTCATCCATAAACTAGGATTTTGGAGAAAGAAATATGAGAAATTAGAAGAGCAAAAAACATAAACATAAACAAGGGTTTGGAGAAAGAGATGTTCTTCTTGTTTTTCTTTCTTCTTCTTCTTTTCTTTCTTCTTGTGAGTTTCTTCTTCTTGCGAGGAAGGAAAGAGAGCAAAAAAATAAAAAGTTGACTTATAAACTTACATTTGGACTAGCAGTGAGTAAGTTTTTCAATGTCAAACTTGTAAATAAACCAAAGTTAGATTTGGACTAACCCAGATCAACTTTTGATATGCATTTATAAATTGCCTTATAAAGACTGGCAGTATTAGTTACTACAAGTTAACGGTGTTTGCCTGCAGTTAGTAGCATTTTACAGATCAAAGTGAACTAAGAACTTAGTAGCTGATTGGATTTAAAAGTAAACTAGCAAGTTTTTGCAACCAAACCATGTAAAGAAATTATAGAGTTCTCATCAAGACTATATTTACGGAAAATATGCACAAGTCAATTTGTAAATAATAATAAAAAGAAATGAAAATAAGGTGGTGTCCTCCAAAATCTATAGAACTAAAACAGGAAGTCAGAACTTGACATCTCAATTGCTTTGATCCAAGAGACAGAGAGAATCAATTGACCCTGCGTAACAACAATTCAAAGGCACACAATGCTCCTTAATCCATGAAAATTTTTAGGAGTAAGCCAATCAAAACACTTACCAGGTATCAGAAATCAGATAATTTCCCAGACAACACTTAAACAAACAAGAAACAACACACAGATAGCAATTGTGCAGCCATTTAAACAAGTTTATGCAATTTTATTCGACAAGCATACTAGTCCCTCTGGTATAAGAAGTTCACTTGGGATAACCATAACTAGGGATAGGGATAACTAGACCAACTACATAAACTGAATCCTCCTCATAACAGAGAGAGGATAGAAAGGCAGCCATCATCACAAACTAAAACGATAAAGAGAAAGCTAAGGAACTCCAATTCATCGTCGCGTTGGCTCAATAACCAGTTACAATGCTGTCTGCAGCCGACTTTGTTCCGATGCCGCCTACTTCAGATGTTTGTGTGGAGGCTTTATCTGCACAGAAAAGAAAGCATACATCAGTATAACAGGTATGGCATTGCCTACTATGATGTATCATATTAAAGGACACCAACTACTTCCCTTAACTGATGCTTATGATTTAAGAATGTCAGGAATTAGGGCTGAAATTTTGACCTCACGAAACCACAATTCCAGTGGCGCTATTTGGACGAATATGGTCAATCATTGACCATCATTCTGATCTAACTCAAAGTTTCAGTTAATTTTGGTAGATTTAAGTGATTTACCTAACCTCAGTTACATATATATAATTGTAAAGAGAAACATGTTTAGAACACAATCCAACACAAGTTCGATATTGTTTCAAAGCAAGTTCAACATTATACCATAACTGAGAGGGTCGCGGACAAGCAATAGTGACATCACAGCTGAAAGAGCAATCAAGATCCATGAACCACAAGTAAGTCCCAACAGTATCCGTATCTCAGTAGATACACGTCCTGAGGAAGAAATAACCAATGCAACAGCCTGACTTATCGAGGAATTTGACATACCCCACACAAACTGCATCAGTTAAGGTAAGTCTCAGATTACTATAATGGAGAAAATAACAACATTAGAAACATGCAAAATAAGCACTGTGCAAGGAAGGAATGGTAACTAGTTGTCAGAAGCAAAGAGGAGGAATTTGAATTGGCAATACAAATTTTGCAGTTGACTGTAGCTGACCGAATAGTGTACATGTTGCAGTTATCGGTTGATAACCCAAACCGACAAAACCAACTGATTCGGAAGGCCAAAACCACTGAAAAACTCTCAGAAACCACTTGAAATCCACCAATATGGATTATCGTAAGAAGGTTCCAATATAGATAGTGCGAGCCTCGGTTTGCGTGTGCCGGGTGGGTAATGGGGCAAACCTCACAAGAATTCAAAAACAAGGGGCCAAAGAAGGTGTTTGCCAGTTCAAGTATACCCGTACAGTACAACAATTGAAGATTCTTCTCAATCTATAATGGGTTAGTCTAGGAAGCATGGAAACCACAAAAATCTGGGCCTTGTCATGTCAGATGTGTATCCGACACATCGACATACTCCAAAATACACTAGGACAAACCAAAATAGGTGTCGTGTCCATGTTGTAACTGTGTCTGTGCAACATATATACTTGATGGTATCTATGGAAGATAGAAACTACAAATATAACATAATGGTCGCAAGCAAGAGATACATGCTATGGTATGACACAAGTGCGCCACAATTGACATGGACCATAGTAACTGAAAGTTCAGAGGCACGAATTAATCTGAGGTCGGTATTGCTTGTTGTAACTAAGCTATATTGGTACATTTATAAAACTTCCTCCAAAAGACGGTTACTAAAGTCCATCGACTTTTCTTGTTGGGTCACAGGTGCTATGCAGAAAGACATTTGAGGACATTGAACTTATAGAAGACTGGAATGTCACCTGGATCAACTAGGCAAGAAACAATTTGGTAAACGAAAAGAGCAGTAGCATGTTTCTGAGAATTAAGTGTAATGATATTCAATTTATTCGGTTGCCATTATTAGTTGACAATTTAAGGCACTATAAATTAAAAAAAGGAAAAGATAGTTTATTAGATTAATAGATGCTTTACTAATATCTTGATAATTATGCGTAAATAATAAGCCATAAATAAGCAGCTGGAAGAAAATATTACCCAGTCACCCGTCAGCATAGCGAGGGTCATTCCATGATTGCTTCCATAAATTGAAGCATAAAGATCCTGTATGGATAGTGCACAATTCCACACTGAATGTACACTTGTGATCAGAGCCAAAATCCTTGTATAAAAAAAAATTAAAATAAAAAAGTGTTAGTATTACACTATCGAGAGATAAATATAACACATCCTCAAAATTATATATGGAAGGATAGGAAAAGATTTTACATATGCAATGATTATAATAAACAAAAATTAATCAAATGAGCTGCACAAGAAGATAATTTAGGATATGCAGACGTAATGTGTTACTTTTTTAATGGTGCTGATTTAGATACAAGAATATGAAAAAAAAAGGTGATATTTGCGAAACAAACTTTAATGTTACTCTGTTACGACGATCATAGTATATAGATCTAATATCATATGACTTACATATTTATTTGTATTCACTACTATAAGTTGGTAAAATATGGTGTTCGCCTGCAGTTACTAGCATTTCCCAGTCAAAATTTATCAGTGTGAAGGAATTCAATGAATTACAAGTTAGTAAAATATGGTGGTAGCTGATTTGTGAAGTTCTCATCATTGTCTTAACAACAGTTGAAGGGTCTTGAAATTGACCCGTTCATTTCTATTTCTTTTCCCTTTATTATCATCAAAGTCAGTAAGAAAGTTTAAATGTCTACATACGGCAGAAATGACCGATCTGCAACCGTAAGGAGTTGAAAAGATGCTGCTGTAGAAAGTATGGACCGCAGGAGCCTAAGGCAACAACCGCTCACTGAACCAAGGCTGACAAAACTCTTCATCCTCCTGCAATTAGTAGAAAACAATAGAAATATCTTAGCACTACATATGTAAACAAGTACCATTTTAAATGAATTTCTAACCAAATCACTTATTTTCTTTTTCAACCAAAATTATGCACACACGTGATTGTAAATAAACAGTCAATCCAAGTTCATGAGTTTAATCTACACACATAAAGAAGAAAAAGGAAGAGAGAAGCAGAGTAAGATATGACCTGCTTCACTTAGATGGGTTGCTTCGAGTTGGTAACCTCCAATGGGATTTGTATATTTATTGGGAAGAACATTCCATTACTGGAAGTAGACGAAAGAGGAGAGCAACTTCCATCCTCTCCATTCTGGGATAAACCCATGTTACTACTGATCCTTTCCTTGAATTATGAAACTAGTGACAGAAATAAAGCCAAAAGTTCCTACATAGAACTAGTGGGGAGGGATCACAACCACCATTTTCGCTACATACCAAATATGGAGAAGTAACAGAATGGTAGGACAAAGCTTTTTAATTATCCATCTCTTTCAATTCTTTATTTAACTTTCCATCTGTCTCATACTAACATAAATTATGTACTGCGTAAATATTAATTAGTACCACTACCAATAAAATGCAAGAAAATGCCATCTACTTGACAAGTATTCTATAACCTGTCTCATTGCAACTCTGCTTAGAGGTTTACTAATTAGTTAAGCATTATCAAGTTGATAAATATCAAAACACACACACACACTCTCTCTCTCTCTCTCCATAATTTTTTCCTCTCCCCAACAGAACCACCTCATCTCCATCTTCACAAAGCAAAAAAATATTAAAGTTACAGACCAAAGGAAATTCAAAGTTACAAAGACAAAAGTAAGTTGTATGGAAAACAAAACTCTCAGCCTGGAGCAGAGAAGAAGAAAGGATGACAAGATTTTAGGGAAGCAGAAACCAGACCTGAGGATGCAGTCAAGCAGTGGTCACAGGTCAGGCAACGGAGGTTGCAGGCAGCGATTGCAGATTGGACATAGGCATGTGTATAATGAAATAAAGATAGAATGTGTGAAAGGAAAAAAAAAAAATTCCTAGAATGGAAATAAGATAAATAAATTCTAAAGAAGGGAAAAAAAATCTAAAATGGAAATAAGATAATGAGCAATACATCGTGTCAATAGCTGGCTTGATAGAAATGTTGAGAGTAGCTGGCTCTTGCTTAACATCACAGATCTAGAGTGTTCCATTAATAAAGAGTTAAGAGCCTACATACGAACAAGGCAGACTGAAGGTAGAGAGATACTTCCATGAATTGAATGTGAATTCCTCTCCTATGCATACTTCTCAGAAACAATAATAGAATTATGACTACTAATAGAAACAAAGTCATAGAGTTTCCATATAATTATACTAGTGGGAGGGAGGGGGGAATCACATGCACCTACCATTCTTTCCCTCCATAAATAAATATGGTAAACTAACGTAAATGTAGGAGATGGCCCTTAAGAGCCGTGATGAGTCGAACCCCCAGAAAATGGGACAAACGCTTTATTATTGTTGCAACATAACTTTAGGACATAACATTTTATTAGCTTCATTTCTTTGTTTGCAACTGTCCATCCACCTCATACTGACATAATCAGTTTAATAATTGGTGCCAGTACCAATTAAATGGAAGATCTACATAATTTAAGAATAATTATGATTTCGGTATCCTGGTGTGTTTTGGAGTGTCCTTTCATGTACATGACACGGATACAGCAACACAATTTCCGTCTCGAAGAGCCTCTATGTAAAGAAAGAGGCGCGGCGTATTCCCTTTGGCTATATAATCGTGCGGTTTCTGGGAATTTATTCCTAGATTACAACATCCATTTCCTGTCCTGTATCAAATCAGGAGAATTGTGCATCCAAACAAATTCTAGCACACATGATACAACAAGCTCTCACCTAATTCCCGACCAAGCTGACACCTGTGAGATCCTCATTTTGAGATGGCAAATAATAATCTCAGAGTTGCGAATATAAAATGCTAACCTTCAAGGTTTCTTAGCTATTCAGCAACTAACCTTACAATATTGAGTATTGCTTTCTTTTCACAATTAAAAGTTCCAACTAATTTTGAAGCTTTCTGAACAAGCATCTCGATTGATACTACATAGTGCATCATAATTGAAACTTTACAAAACAAGTATCCTCAAAAGTCTTACAAAGGTGAAATTATATATATATATATATATATATATATATATATATATATATAATATATTATATATATACAAAAGAAGTGGTATCCTCAAAAGTATATAAAACTAAACCAGAAAGGAAGAACTTAACATCTCAATCTCTCCAATACATGTGAGAGAGAATCAGCTGTGACCCAGAGCTGACCCAATTCATAGACAATTAAGAGATGAAACAGGATAATATAAAACTAGAAGATAAGACAATATATACAGTATCTTTTATTTAACCACGAGAAAATCAACACAAAGACGTATAATCTTACACGAGTAGCACCATAATTCAGTAAAGAATAATCAGTATAATGATTATAATCACCAAACAAAATGACCATATTTAGCTTGCAATTTGACTGCATTTTGAACATGCACTCACATAAAAGGGAGTTTAACACACATTTGCACCACCGGCACTATAGATCATATAGTTTATCATGATAATTCTTTTATAATAATTTAATATGTGGTGATATTATTGTAGATACAGTGTCTTGATAAATATTTGTGTGATAACGATTATAGTGTCTATGGATAATATTAAATGGAAGAAAGTAAGTTAAATAAGGGTTAACGGAGTCAGCAATCTCAAATTACAATTTGATGGTCGATATATGTAATTCCAACTATTCATTGTAGAGTGTATATTAGAATTTTTTTTAACAAATATACATTTCTTTTTAGTTTTTTCACACACACACACACACACACACACACACACATATATATATATGGTTCAGATCCGGAGCCCCGAAGTGCCGCTCGCCCCTCGTCCGTTGGATCGAGCCCTCCCACCCCCCGATCCGACGGTGCGGCGGGGGGGGGGGGTGCTTTGACGGGACTCCGCGGGAGGAACTTTTTATCCGGATTCATACATATATATGTATATATTCAGCAATGCTATGCCTACAACCAAAGTTTACAACCCCCTTACAACCCGCCACGTGTCGGACTTCGATTGGAGGGAAGGAAGTGGTGGGGTCGGGTGGAGCCCATGTAGCCGGGGGTGAGACCCGGTGGGACCCATGTGTAAGGGGTAGGAGAGAGGTTGTAAGAAGGTTGTAAGAATTTGGTAGTAAGAAGGTTGTAAGAATTTGGTAGTAAACTTAGCATTTTCCTATATATATACATGTATGGTCCAGATCGGGAGCCCGGTTTCCGGAGCCGCCGAAGCCTCGCGCCCCCTTGGTCGTTGGATCGTGCGGCATAGCGTGGGCCCCGCTCGATCCGATGGTACAGGGGGGACGGGACTTTGGCAGGGCTCCGCAGACGGGTATCTTGATCCGTGCCCATATATATATATATATATATATATATATATATACACGAAGTCTTCTATTTGTGTAATTTTGTTAGAAAGAATGTGAAAAAAATTGCGTACATATGATATTTATTTTTTAGTTTTTGGGATTCTCGTAGTTGTGTTCTGTTAAAAAGAATGTGAAAAAAAAAATTGAAGTATATATAGAAAGAAAGTAATAGTAGTAGAATTTGAACTCACACCCTTTTGACAATTACTTTAATTTGGTACTATTAGACCAACTCAGCAATCTCAAGTCTCAACCAAATATACAATATGTGTATATCAAAACATTTTGAGAAAAAATGCTTGGCATATTGTTTTCCTACCCTCCTCCCCAATTCTCTCAAAGTTTGTCCCTCTCATTTTTTTCTCTCATTATTAATAGGTCAGAAAACTCAAATTCTATGAAGCAGGGACGAACGTTCCGAAAATCTGGACTCTATCGTATCGCACTCGTATCAAACACAACATAGACATTCCACAATACACTAGGACACCATAATAGATGTCGTTTCCATCCATTATCGTTTCATGTGGCATCCGATTTTGTACAACATATCCCAAAATATAACAAGACTATTCACCATGTCATAACCTTTTATTTTTGAGGTCCTTAGCACCGCACCAATAATGTTTGACATAATTTTTTTTTATATTTATAAAATTTGTTTAAAATGTATGCCAGAAGAAGAATTGAACATTATCATGTTAACGTCTCTATAACTGCACCAAAATTTAGAATGTTATATATTGATATAGATATAAACATTAGAATACTAGTTTCACATGGCAACTTTCAAGTAGAATGATAAATATCCACGCAAGTTTTGGTAGTTGAAAAAATGGACTCAGCCTGGTAATATTGCATTTTAGGAGCATCTCTACATTGGTGTGAGGTTTTGCAGATGATGTATTTTACTGTTAAGATGATGTATTTTACTGTTAAGATATGAGGGCAGGATTCCTATAAAACAAACTGAAAGATCACATCATATCATGATAATAGGACTGGCCATTGTTCTTATAACTATGGGTGACTGATAAATTGTGCTATAGATGAAATGCGATTATTAGAATGATATGGCATGCTCTTCAAATTGCAATTTGATTATATTCGAATATGCATCTCAAAAGCTACATGTGTCCAATTGTGAATATTTTGCTGTCCTAGTGATTCGACTGATCACAAAGTGTGAGTTTCCTAAAAAATGCTACATTCTGGACAACCTCGAGGTCAGTTACTTGTGCATGCATGCACACGATCCTCAAACAGAAAAGAAGAAAGTAATGTAAAAGTGCACATGACATGATGAAGGAAACCTCTGATGATACATTATATAGCATAACAGGACAGTCAAATAAAAATAACTAAATCTTATGAAATTAGTTTATACCATCTAATAAAATATCACAATTATGCAGCTTGACAGAATATATACATTCAAACTAAATATGTTCCAATTTATGATCATTGTTTTCTTAATATGCTTATGCATTCCCGATAATGTTCATACTAAACTTTCAATTTTAGCACACCATCCTAATTTTAATCGTACATCATGTCAGAGACACATGAATACTGCATTCAGATGGCAAAACTAGTCATAGTCAGGATCGGACAGGAACCAAGGATCTGAATGAAAACCTACCCACCCAAAGCCAGGGTAAAACTGGATCGGTTCAGGTCAGGTCTGGGTCCTAACAACAAGATTCAAGATGTAAATACAAAAGGCAGTGCCCTTAGTCGATTTCGATAGAGTTCATAGAATCTCGTGGTGAGGGCACCATCACTACTCTATAGTTACGGGGGAAGGCATCGTTTGTCACCCACACGGTTGATTATACTCAACAAGAACAAAGCCTTTATCCCAAATTCTCGGGGTCAGCTGTTTGGATGATCATCTTCCATTCGATTTTGTTAAGGGCAATGTCCTATGTAACACTAACAAAAGCTATATCCTTATTTAACGGTTGATTATGCTCAAATGGCTAAATTTATTTGGTTCGATTGCCAACGTTTTGGAGCGTCCTAAAACTGGTAGGTTTTGGGGAACTCAATCCACAAAAATGTCTGCATACACACAATTCCCCACATGCCTAAGTTAACATGAAGAAGGTAAGCTATTATCATATATTCATGTAGCTGGTATAAATATAATAATAGAACGAAATTGCATAGCACATTTTTACTACTATTACTAATTACTAAACTATCAGAAACATCCATCTTTAACGAACACAGATAAAAAAAAAGAATATATTTCACTTGATGGGGTTTGTTTCTAGCAACATACTTATACATTCTCAATTTAACAATAAGTTGTAAAGCCATCAAGGAACAAATATGAAGGGCAGAAGTAAAAGCAAGCATCTCTGGTGCCCAAAGAATGGTATGGACTAAGAAACATGCAGACATGAAAATCATTTATAGCACACTCAAATTTCCATGAATTCTGCGGAGAAACTTACCATCTAGACTACTTACAGTTGTACTTTCATTGACATCATATCATTTATACTAGTCCAATTAGGAAAATTGATGACAAGAGATACATCGGTAATGGGGAGTAATGGGGGGAAACCAATACATCACTTGGTTGCTAAAATATGAGCCTGTAAGATTTTCTTTTATTATTTTGCAGTTTTTTAGTTAAGTTATAGGCTTTTATTGTTCTGAACATTCTAGGAATTGGTGATTAGACTTTAGGAGACACCAGGAATTCTTTGATTTCACACCAGCTTTATATTTTAGGACAGCAAGTTACAAGCTGCTGATACAAAGGACCCATATTTGGTCAATACCATAGTATAAGATCTTGTTTTCCGGTAGGTTCCTGTCATTTTTCCATGTATATTCAACGTTGCCCCTTGGATTTCGAGAACACTGCTAATGCTCAGTGTTTTTGGTTTCTATTATGCTATTATCCCTGCATTACATCCGATATTAAGATAACGTCTTCTAAATGGACATGAGACATTATATCCAATATTAAGATAGACATCTTCTAAATGAACATGAGATATTATGATACACATGAGATATTATGATACAAATGCATTGGCACGTTTATCTCATCTCAAAGACTCAAACAGTGCTTTCTAGTACAGAAAGTTGCAAAAGAAATATGGATACATACTTGCGCACAGACAAGAGTATACACAAATAACTATCTTCAGATTATGTAAGACAACTTGACAAAGCCCTTTTCTTAGCTGAAGGATCCAACTTTTACAATTGATTATAGTAAGTAAAGTTCTATGTTCTATTTATAAAAAGAGAACACAAAAGTAGTTTGATAATGCAATCAACACAAATGCTTTCAATCATTATAGATACATGGTAATTACATAACCAATATAGAAATAATAATTTTAACACATGTAAGTTCAACTTCACTGCTGATACAATGTCCAAGATTACTACTATTCCCTCTTTTGTTGTAATGACCAATAATGCACTAAATTTGAGAAGAACGGAAATATGTTCTTGATGTATCTACAATTACTTCTCAGCTGTGTGTGGCAAAGGGACCAGGTTGCAATTCATTTGAGCTGGTTTAGATTTCATTTGTCAGAACTTCTTTCAGATGGATCACGAGTTACATTGTGCTTCTTTGCATACTTTAATTATTTTAAATGTCTGAAATATTTGTATCCACAATTAGTTTATGACATCTTACTACACTTCTGACTCATATTTTTAAACCTTTGTGCAGTAGCTTCAAGCTATTTTTTCACTTAAATATCATGAATAATTTTATTGGCAAGTTCATATCATGATATTTTCAAGTTAATACGTTGAAGTTAAAACTATTGCACTTTCGCAATATGGTAGCCTAACAGTGTTAACTTGCACCCGTAAACGACCATATTGCTCGATCTAGTTCCATCTATCTTCAACACATTTCGTCTTCACACCATCTTCTTCCCTCTCTTTCTCCTCAACCCATCTCTCTCACCTCATCCTGTAATGCCCCGCTCCGTACGAGACATTTGGTTGGCTTGTTGGATGGGATGTGGGACCGTAACTATGTTGGAAATCAGGAGAATTTAGACTAATGCAGTCTCTCTTAGCTGGCTAACGGAATGGGTATTGGAACGTGGTCGCTGGTGGAGCTATGCTTAGTGGAATTGTGTGTGTTCGGAACAGGAAGACCCTTTATGCAAGTGAGTGGAACTGTGCTTCCTCCTTCTTACTCCTTCATGCTTAATAAAATGGAGTATTGAAATGCTATGAATTGTCCCTAAATGTCCCATGTTTTAGTTGCTGAATAATAGAGATGCTTATGCTGAGAATTATTGAAATGTACAACACATGATCCTTGAACTACTGAATGAATCACCCTTGAACTGCTAATGTGACTTGATGCCTGAGAATGAGTTTATAACATTGTCATTTATGTTTAATGTTGTTGAAACAGTAAAACACTTGAATAATGAGATGCCTTATGAATGATAGAATAAGAAATGAACTGGCTATGCTATCGACCCAATGAACTGAATGAAACACTAGAATCATGTACTCTCTGTATAACTGTTGCAAGAATATGAAATGTTGCATGTCCCTTACAATGAAAGAATGAATGAATGTTATGTTCCTTGTCGAAAGGAACGATATGAAAACGTTGCAATGAAGCAATGAAGGAACAATGATGAAGTATCGGATCTTTGAGATCACCAAATGAAATGATGGTAATGATGAAATGAATAAGTCATTGAATATGACTAATGATGCACTGTTGCCTTTACTTTCTTTAATATATTTTACCATGCAATTATGTTCACAATCGGGTCGGACACGCATTCGCATGGTCATGGACAACTTGTATACAAGGTTTGAGTTTTAATTTCCTCGAACGGTTCCTAGGGCCCTGGGGACCGATTCGGCCTAGGAGAAAATAATGATGAGTGATGTGGGAGCACGGATAAGGCGGGTGGCATAGAGGCTCGCCACCTACTATGCTGACCGCATTATCTTGAAATGAAATGAAATGAAAAGAATCCATATGGTTTAACAATACCAATGACCATGTAGTCAGGATGCACGCTAATGAAGGATGTAATGTTTTGTACAGGCAGAGTAAGTATATATGATAACCTGTATTTGATGCAGGTACGAGGAGTTGGCTAACAGTAAGGAATCACATAATTGTGATATTGAATATGTTGGTTCAACTTGCCTGCTTAACATGCTAAATGAAATGATGATGTGTTGTCGCCTGTAAAATGAGAACTCTATAACATGCTCAACATGTTAAATGCAAATTGCTAATGCATTGCCTTTTTGAATCATTGCCATAACCTGTTGAATGACAACACCAAGTATGCTAAACGATGCCCTCAGGAAGTATTTCCATAACATGCTCAAACGTGTTAACTCAATATTGCTTAGATGATGCATTATACAAATGAATGCTATACCATGCTATGACATGTTTATTTACTTCAATGAATTCTGCTCAAGAACTGTAAACTGATGCTAGGCCCCAAATAGAAAGATTATTCTAATAAATACTGCTTAAATGGTTACTTAAATGTTGGCTTAGGCGAGTGGGCTGGATTCTGCTCGCCAGTACATAAATGATGTGCTGACCCACGTTTTGTGGGCAGGTGCTCGTGCTTGGGATGTTCTACACACGAAGATTGGCTTGATTGGTCCCGCGGCATCGAAGATTTGTTGGACATGCAGAAGCTCTCCTTGTACAAATGATGTCTTCTGTTTATAAGGGGCATAATGTATGGAACATTGTAATCAGTTGTACCAGTGAGTTGTTAGCCAAGTCGGTATATCGAGTTGTAATCCAATGTATCCAAGAATCAAATGTAAGCTGTATAGCATTGTTCAGTTGGCTTTCTATAAAAGTGAGATGTGTTGTAAGCATTGTACTTCAATATAAGTCTTGTACTCTTCTTCAATTATCAATAAAGAGAATAAAGTTCTATATATCTCTGTGTGACTTCAAGTTATCCTTTTCTCTCCGCTGCTATAAAGTGATGTATTTCTACTCAGTAAGAAAGATTGTGATGTGAATCGACTCAATCGGTTCACCAAACCCAACAAATACTAAAAGGAATAGAAATAGAATGATCTTTTATATAGAAAAAGAACAAAACTCCCAACTTTGATGAACGGATCAAAGTAATAAATCCTTCTTCATTGACACTTGCGAGAGTTTCTCAATACAAGCATGAAAACAAAACGGCTAGCCCTAGCTATAAATAGAAAAGGGAAACAAAACCCTAAAGGGATTATTGTGGTGAAAGACCACAATACCCTTTATGACTAAATAACAGAAAAGGCCTAAACAGTGGGCCTGGGCCTAAATCGCTCCCCGTCTCCTACGACGGGTGTACGTGATGATGGGTGGGCCCACATCAATACCCCCCCTAACAGAGCCACCTTGTCCTCAAGGTGAAAATCTGGAAACTGCGTCTGGAAGCTCGCAGAATCCTCCCAGGTCGCGTCACAGTCTGGCAGGCCGACCCAATGAATCAGGACCTCCTTCGTCTGGCCGGGTCCTCGTCGGATAGCTCGTACTGCCAAGGGCTCTAACTGTACCTCCATGTCCTCCGTGAGCGTCGGAGGAAGAGTGGGGGACGCTGCCTGATCCCCAATCGCCTTCCTCAACTGAGATACGTGGAAGACGGGATGAATCGATGATGTGTCTGGTAGCCCCAAACGATAAGCCACCTGTCCCACCCGAGCCACCACTGGATAAGGACCAAAGTATCGAGCCGCCAACTTCTCATTCGGCCTCCTTGCCATCGAGCGCTGTCGATAGGGACGTAGTTTAAGATAAACCATGTCCCCTACCTGAAAGCTGACGTCCCGCCGATGCCTGTCTGCCTGTGCCCGCATCACCTGCTGTGCCTGCAACAGATGCTTCCGCAGCTCCTCCAAGACCCCGTCCCGGTCAACATATACTCCTCCACCTGCCCTACCGGTGTCTGGGCGTCTCCGAACCGTACCAAGGGGGGTGGTCGCGACCATACAGCACCCGGAACGGCGTCGTCCCCGCCCGTGAATGGTACGAAGTATTATACCAATATTCTGCCCACGCCAGCCAACTGTGCCACTGTCGGGGAGAATCAGATGCGAAGCACCGCAAGTAGGTCTCGACGCTGCGGTTAACGACCTCCGTCTGGCCGTCCGTCTGGGGATGATATGCGGTACTCCTCTTCAGGACCGTACCGTGAACCCGAAATAACTCCCGCCAAAAGATACTCATGAATACCTTGTCCCGGTCCGAGACAATGGATGCGGGTACCCCATGTAGTCTGATCACCTCCCGAAGAAATGCCGTCGCTACAGTCACGGCCGTGTAAGGATGCTTCAGGGGAATGAAGTGAGCATACTTACTCAGCCTGTCCACCACCACCATGATCACCGTGTACCCCTCTGAACGTGGTAGTCCGTCGATGAAGTCCATGGTGACATCCTCCCAAACTCGCTCCGGCAAGGCCAGGGGCTGCAATAATCCGGCTGGGGCCATAGCCATATATTTGTGCGTTGGCAGACGTCACAAGCGGCTACCAATCGTGCGACGGCCCGTCGCATCCCGGGCCAAAACATCTCCCTGGCCATCCGCTGATAAGTCTGCTGAACCCCCGAGTGGCCTCCCGTCGCAGAACTATGGAACTCCTGGAATAAAACGGGAATAAAGGCCGAAGTCTTTGGCAGCACCATCCTCCCCTGGTAGAGCAAACGACGGTCCGCTAGAGTGTAGCCTGCTGGAGCGCCATCGCCGCCCTCTATCTGCTGCCGTATCTGCTGCAGCTCTCTGTCCTGCTCTGCCTCCTGCAACATCGGCTCCCAATCTCGCCATATAGGACGTGATAGGGCGCCCAGGTCGACCACCTCCTCCCGTCGAGATAAAGCGTCCGCCGCCTTGTTCTCCAGCCCTGGACGGTACTCGATCGTGAATCGATACCCGACCAGCTTGGACAACCAATGCTGATGCTCCTCAGTCACCCCGCTGCTCGAGGAGGTACTTGAGGCTCCTCTGATCGGTCCGTATCACAAACTCCCTTCCCAACAGGTAAGGCCTCCACTTCAGCACCGCCAGAACGATCGCCATCAGCTCCCTCTCATAGACCGATTTCAGTCGGGCTCTAGCCGAGAGTACCTGACTAAAATAGGCTATGGGTCGCCCCTCCTGCATGAGTACCCCCCCGAGGCCATATCCGGACGCGTCCGTCTCCACCACAAACGCTCTGCTGAAGTCGGGTAATGCTAGCACGGGTGCTGTCGTCATGGCGACCTTCAACGCCTCAAAGGCCTTAGTGGCCTCTTCTCCCCACTGGAAGCCCTCCTTCTTCAGCTGCTCCGTAAGGGCCCGAGCGATGATGCCGTACCCTTTGACGAACTTCCTGTAGTAGCCCGTCAACCCCAGGAAGCCGCGTAAGGCCCGTAGTGTAGTGGGCACGGGCCAATCTAACATGGCCGCAATCTTCGTCCTGTCCGCTGCTACCCCCTCAGCCGACACCACTGCCCCAGATACTCCACCTGCGCCAAACCGAAGCTGCACTTCTTTCGGTTGGCGTATAGCTGATGCGTCAGTAACTCCCGAAACACTATCCCCAAATGGTCATGTGCTCCCCCATGCTTCGGCTGTAGATGAGGATGTCGTCGAAGAATACCAAGATGAACCTGCGAAGATAGGGTTGGAATACCTTATTCATCAATGCCTGGAAGGTCGAAGGAGCGTTGGTCAGTCCAAAAGGCATAACCAGAAACTCATAATGTCCCTCGTGAGTACGGAACGCCGTCTTCGACACATCTTCTGGCCGCATCCGGATCTGGTGGTATCCTGCACGAAGGTCGATCTTCGAAAAACAACTGCCCCATGCAGTTCGTCTAGCAGCTCGTCGATCACCGGAATAGGGAACTTGTCCGCGACCGTCTCCTTATTCAACGCCCGGTAGTCGACGCAGAATCTCCAGCTCCCGTCCTTCTTCTTCACCAACAGTACTGGTGATGAAAAAGGACTCACACTCGGCTGGATCACCCCCGCCTGCAGCATCTCCCGTACCATCCGCTCTATCTCGTCCTTCTGCAGATGCGGATACCTGTAGGGACGCACGCTCACCGGTGCCCCCTCCCCCCGGAGTACGATCGAGTGCTCGTGTCCTCTGATCGGAGGTAGCCCTTGCGGGCTCTGGAAGACCTCGGAATACTGCTCCAGCACCGCCTCTACCTCCCTTGGTGTCTCCCCGTGAGTCGCCTCCTCGCCCGAGAACCCCTGGAGCTCGACCAGGTACCCCTCTCCTCCTGTCCGCAACGCCCGAGTGATGGCGCTGAAAGCCACCATAGAAAAACAGAGAGTCGGGTCCCCGTTCAGCACCACCGCCGCTTCGCCCTCCCGAAACTCCATCCGCAGGCGCTTCCAGTCCACCTTCATCTCCCCGAGGGTCTTCAGCCACTGGACTCCCAATATGTCTACATTGCCCAACTCCAATGGTAGGAAGTCCTCCGTCAGCCGATAGCCCTGCAGTGAGAGCGATACCCCCTTGCAGAGGCCCTTGCTCTCCTCCACCTTCCCGGTGCCCGCAACACCGTGAACTTCTCCACCGTACTCAACTCTAAACCGAGCCGATCGACCGGTCGTCGCGAGATGAAGTTGTGGGTGGCCCCACTGTCGATCAGCACTGTCACCGTCTGCTCTCCCAACTTCCCTGCCAACTTCATGGTATGGTTCGGGATAAACCCTACCACGGAGTTGAGGGTCACCTCAGCAACATCCATATGCACGTGCTCCTGCTCCTCCCAGCCTCTGGCGCGACAGCGGTCTCTTCCTCCTCGGCATCCTCCTCCTCGTCCGGTAGAATCACGATTTGCAGCAACTTGCTCGCGCATCGATGACCGGGGTGAATCTCTCGTCGCATCGGAAGCATAGGCCAGCCGCCCTTCTCGCCCTCATGTCGGCCTCGGAGAGGCGTCTCCCTGGTACTGCGGCTCCTTCTGTCCCGCCCGTGGGTCTAGGCGGTACCGGTGGTGGTGCTGGTGCTGGTGCTGGTCGAGGAAGAACTGTCCCCGCCTGGCTGCGCTGTCCCGTCGTCCCCCAAGCGCCCTTGAGGCGCTTTTCTTCCGCCAACTTCTCCTCTGCCTTGTGGGCCAGGCGGAGAGATCTTCCAAGCATCGCGGACTCTGCAGCCTGAGCTCCGCTCGAATGGAGGGCTTCAAACCCTTCATAAACATCCCGATCTGCAACTCGTCCGACACCCCCCGAACGCGTCCAGATAGTAGTTCGAACTTCGCGACGAAGTCTCGAACCGTCCCCTCCTGGCGTAGCGACGACCACTGCTCGTAGAAATCACCCGAAGCTGTCTCCTGGAAGCGGTCTAAAATGTAGCCCGTCAGCTCCGCCCAGCTGCTGAACGGGGTCCTCGCCGTTCTCCACCGATACCACGCCAGGGCCTGACCCTCAAAATAGATCCCGATGCACCTGAGGACCTCTGCTTCGGTCAGCTCCATGATCTCGAAATAGCGCTCTGCCCGAAAAATCCACTCGTCCGGGTTCTCACCCTCGAACGTGGGCAGCTTCAGTTTCTTCAGCCGGCGATCCGCGCTAAGGTCACCGTGCTGCATCATCTCGGCCTCGTCCTCCTTCCCAGCGGTGTGTATCTCTCCGCTGGGTCTCGTATGGGCCCCTGTCACCCTCCTCATACCGCTCGTCAGCCCAGATCTGCTCACCCCACTCCTCCACCGGGCCCCTGTAGTCACCGACTGCCCTCGCCCGTGGTGGTCGTCGTGGGGGAAGGTCCCCTCTCTGGAAGTTGGCGGGATCCGCCATTCCCCCAAAAAAATTGTTGCCTCCGGCGTACCTCGCTCCTCCTGGGGGCTCCGCTCCTTCCGTCCACGCCGGGACTCCCGCCAAGCCCCTTCCCGGGCCCGCGAACCTATCTCCGTGGTTCGCAATCATCGTCCGACCCCCGAAGGGGGCCCCAAACCCTAGGGTTTCTCCCGCGTGCGGAGCCGATCCGCCGGGACCGTACGGGTCGCCGGCGCCCGGCCACGGCCGCTCGCCGGCTGCTCCAGGGGCACCGACCGGCCAGGGGTGGCGGTCGGCGGCCGGCCAGCGCCCGCCCCAACGCCCGCGGCCCCGCCCGGGCTGGCTCGGTCGGCGGCGAGCCCCCGCGTCCGTCTGCCGCCGGCCGGCGCTGCTCGTCGACCGCCCGGGTCCCGTCCGGCTGCGCTGTGGTGGCGGCGGTGCGGACCATCGCCCGTCGGCCGGCCCGCCGCGATCCTCGGTCGTTTCCCCCTCCGTTCGCACAAACCCTAGTTGGTCGCCTAGGGTTTGGGTTGTCGCCGCCTCCGCTTCGCCGCCATTGATCTTGTTTGAGATATTTTGCAAAAGCATCATGATCGTCGTTGACTCCTTCCGCATATCCCGCATCTCCGTGCGGATCTCTAGGTTCGTGGACGCTTGATCCTTCGCGGCGATCTCCATCGATTTCTTCAAACCCTCGATCTCGGCGGTGAAGTCCTCCCGTAGACCTCGGATCTTCTCATCGATCGTGTTTCTTGTTCCATCGGCCATGGCTCGTAGAAAGCTCTGATACCAAATGATGTGAATCGACTCAATCGGTTCACCAAAACCCAACAAATACTAAAAGGAATAGAAATAGAATGATCTTTTATAGAAAAAGAACAAAACTCCCAACTTTGATGAACGGATCAAAGTAATAATCCTTCTTCATTGACACTTGCGAGAGTTTCTCAATACAAGCATGAAAACAAAAGACGGCTAGCCCTAGCTATAAATAGAAAAGGGAAACAAAACCCTAAAGGGATTATTGTGGTGAAAGACCACAATACCCTTTATGACTAAATCAGAAAAGGCCTAAACAGTGGGCCTGGGCCTAAATCGCTCCCCGTCTCCTACGACGGGTGTACGTGATGATGGTGGGCCCACATCAGATTGTTCTCATTAACTTCAATTTGTCTGCTTCTGCCGCTACGACGTGTTCCTATTTGAAGATTATCAATTATGTACCATCTTTGCCTTGTACAAGTGCAATACCAGACTTGTACGGCATCACGTCCAAGCGAGGACGATCGATTCCAAGAAATAAATATGTGAATAAATGACTCTACAAATCGGGACATGACAAATTGGTATCAGAGCACGGCTTTACGTCCTTGGTCTCTTTTTTGATTCGTTTCAAATCAAAGTTGCATCGACGATTAACCAAAGTTGCTTCCGCGATCACTCAACGTTGCTTCCGGGCTTAAATCAAAGATTGCTTCCCGATTATGTTGTTGTTCTGTGATCATCCTATATTGTTCGTGTCTGAAAGTTCATTGACCCTCTTGGTTGCTCACTGGATGTTCCATACACTAAGTCTATATACATTGTGATGCCCCTGAATGAATGATTGTTGTTGGTTTGGACACAATAACCCAACAATGACTCGATGCCATAGTATGCTATATTGTGAATGTTGTTTGAAATGTGGAAATAAAAGAAATGTGGCTATGTATTGTAACAAGTTGAGAATTACATATTATATTGAGACCCCGATGTTGGCTAAGTGTTGTGATCATTTTAGATCACGAATGTCCAGAATATTTGAGTTGGTATTGTTTAAGGATGGCTTTATTTCTGAGTGGTATATTGCCTCTACCACCTCAGAACGAGATGTATGTTGACCATTTCCATAGGATAGCAAGGAGACTATTTGTGGGTACTGAGTAGTGCCGAGACTTAGCTGGGAGTCAGGTATTGTTGCTAGATGACTCGAGTGCCCCTTGACGGTGATGCTATGTTGGGTAGCGATAATTCTAGAAATTGTGACGGGTGGCTTGGTTAGAAATTGTTTAGTCGAGTGATGACTCAGACTAGTAAGACAGTTAGTATGCTATGGGTAAATGGATTTGGCTAGAGAATATTGTGGCTTAGAACATCTAAATGTTAACTTCGATTGGTTGGAAATGCAAATCAAATGTGGCTAATACAAAGTTGGTTGCTAAGCTGAAAGCAGTGTTGTTAAAGCGCGCCCCAGGCGCGCCTAAGGCGCGCCTTGGCTCCAGGCGCAGGGACAGCGCCTTAACAGGGTCGAGGCGAGGCGCAGTTAGACAGGCGCGACCAAGGCGCGCCTTTTGCCCATGCGCAGGTTGTGCTTAAGGCGCGCCTAGGCGCGCCTCGATGATTTTGCATTTTTTTTTCTTCTGTTTTTTTCTTTTCTTTTTCACTTTTCCTTTCTCTCTCTCGATCTCTCTTGTATTTGTTTTATTGTTCCTTTCTCTCTCTTGTATTTGTTTTAGTGAAGATTACTGAAGTAGTGCCTTTTTTATTGTTCATTTTTGTTTTCTTTTTACTGTATACAGATGACTGGAATACTTTGGCACCAATTCGTTCCTTTTTTTTGTTCCTACAAATTTTTTGCAGAATGCTTCTCACTGTATTTTGTTATTGTACTGAAAAATATTGCTACACTACTGCAATAACTGAAAAAAATTTCTAGACAATGCTGCTAGATGCAGTCAGTCTTTTTATTATGTTTGTGCAATTTTTTTACAATATATGTATTTTTTCCACAGAATAATGAGTCAATGTGAATTGTGAATTAAGACTAGAGAGGTGCACAGGTTTATATATATATTAATATATATATATTATATATATATATATATATATGCCTCGTATCGCTCGGCGCGCGCCTTAAGTGCGCCTTGCGCCTCGGGCGATATGGACTCTTTGCGCCTTGCGTGCGCCTTGCGCCTTTGACAACCTTGGCTGAAAGTTTTGGAAATATTATCGGTGAACCAAAGGAATATTAGAAATCTGTGCCTTGACCCTAAGGTGTAATAGATGTCAATCCATCTTGATCACCAAAGGATAGTCGATGCATATGTGCATGAATGCTGAGGAATTGAATTGTACTAGAAAAAAATAACAAGTAGCAACCCTGAATATTTGTGTTGCATAGAGGATGGTTAATTGATACATAAATTGTCGGAATGAATGGGATGAACTACTCGACCCTTGCGGTATGGAATTTTAAGAATGTCCGTATGAGATTTTGATGGCTGGAAAATGAATGATTTAGAATCATGAAATATGTTGGATAGTGCCGGTAGATGGTGATGTATAGTTGGCTGTCGGTTGGGATATAGATTGTTGGCTTATGGGTTCGTGTGTGTATAAAGGATTTGAAATAGAAAGTGAATCATTGGAATTTACTTGATGGATTATTAGAACGATGAGAATCGTATGTCGGGTTGGGATTTGACCGTAACGTTGATAGATCGATCTTAGTCGATCGTTGGGTAAGTCTAGAATGAGCCTCTGTGGAAATTATTCCTTGAGGAAGACCCTGGATAGATAGACTTGACCCTAGCGACCGTGGGCTGTATGACTAAATTGTTGGCATAGCCGACAATGGCAATTAGTTATTCAGACTGAGTTGATACCCATAGGTTTGGGTAGAGTTCCTTAGAACTGTCGGTTGCTTGTTGGCCCAGAGAATAAGCACTAGCATGAACCCTAGTAGCCGTCCACTCTAGGAAAGTCACCTGAATGATTAGGTTTAGCTGTCGGTATAGCCAACCATAAAGACTTGACCGAATAATAGGGTGACCATTGACGACCGTAGGATAACTTTTGGTATTGAACGAGAGATGGTGACGAATGTGACCTAAGAATGATATGTTGTATGTATTGAGTAGTGAATTATCCTATGAGATGGAATTGACTGCTAGTGAAGGGAATGTTGGATAGGTATCTATAGTCGGGTAGCTGGGTTAACCTTGACTGTTGCATAGAATTATACCCTGACTTGATTAATCGATAGTGGGTGACGTCGGATTGTACTTTTTAGAAAAGATGAATTGCCTCGGTGAAAAATATTATTGGATTTGGGAAGGAATATGATTACATGTTGTGAACTCTTGATATGATTGGCTCTAAGTTAGACCCTTGACCGAATGTTGGAATATTATGCTTGGATAGAGAGCTTACCCGAGTTGTTCCTGATGTTAAGTGTTGTGGTCTGGAAGATAATAATTGTGGCAAAGTGAATAAAGTGATAAGTCAATTGAAAAGATGCTAAGTCGGATTTGGAAAAGAAAGTTATATCGAGGCTCATCAAATCGCACTAACATGAAGTTGGCTGAAGTACATATGTTTTGGGGACGCCTAAAATATGTGTATGGGTCCAGCCGAAGTGATAGGTTGCGATTGAGATAACATTATGGGAAGAGTTTATCACACTAGCGCGGACTTTGGCTGAAATGCATATGTTTTGGGGACGCTAAAATATGTGTATGGATCCAAACGAAGTGATATGTTGCGACCAAGATAGAAATACAAGAAAAATGTTGGTGAATCAATGAGAAGTTACAAGTAATTGAAAAAGGATAGACAGATCGAATCGTTTATGGATTAAATGGTACAGTTGGATAGCTATTTCGAGATGACCGAGTGTACTGAAATGAATATTGAGTTGAAGCTGAATCAGTAACTTGTTGTGACTAAGTGAATTAGTAGGATGAGTTATTCCTTTAAGTTTCGAGGACGAAACTTTTTCTGAGTGGTATATTATGTAATGCCCCGCTCCGTACGAGACATTTGGTTGGCTTGTTGGATGGGATGTGGACCGTAACCTATGGTGGAATCAGGAGAATTGAGACTAATGCAGTCTCTCTTAGCTGGCTAGACGGAATGGGTATTGGAACGTGGCTCGCTGGTGGAGCTACGCTTAGTGGAATTGTGTGTTCGGAACAGGAAGACCCTTTTATGCAAGTGAGTGGAACTGTCCTTCCTCCTCCTTACTCCTTCATGCTTAATAAAATGGAGTATTGAAATGCTATGAATTGTCCCTAAATGTCCCATGTTTTAGTTGCTGAAAAATAGAGATGCTTATGCTGAGAATTATTGAAATGTACAACACATGATCCTTGAACTGCTGAATGAATCATCCTTGAACTACTAATGTGACTTGATGCCTGAGAATGAGTTTATAACATTGTCCCTTATGTTTAATGCTGCTGAAACAGTAAAACACTTGAATAATGAGATGCCTTATGAATGATAGAATAAGAAATGAACTGGCTATGCTATCGACCCAATGAACTGAATGAAACACTAGAATCATGTACTCTCTGTATAACTGTTGCAAGAATATGAAATGTTGTCTGTCCCTTATAAGCAATGAAAGAATGAATGAATGTTATGTTCCTTGTCGAAAGGAACGATATGAGAAACGTTGCAATGAAGCAATGAAGGAACAATGATGAAGTATCGGATCTTTGAGATCACCAAATGAAATGATGGTAATGATGAAATGAATAAGTCATTGAATATGACTAATGATGCACTGTTGCCTTTACTTTCTTTAATATATTTTACCATGCGATTATGTTCACAATCGGATCGGACACGCATTCGCATGGTCATGGACAACTTGTATACAAGGTTTGAGTTTTAATTTCCTCGAACGGTTCCTAGGGCCCTAGGGACCGATTCAGCCTAGGAGGAAATAATGATGAGTGTTGTGGGAGCACGGATAAGGTGGGGTGGCCCGCCACCTACTATGCTGACCGCATTATCTTGAAACGAAATGAAATGAAAAGAGTCTATATGGTTTAACACAAGTAACCATGTAGTCAGGATGCACGCTAATGAATGTTTTGTGCAGGCAGAGTAAGTATATATGATAACCTGTATTTAATGCAGGTACGAGAAGTTGGCTAACGGTAAGGAATCACATAATTGTGATATTGAATATGTTGGTTCAACTTGCCTGCTTAACATGCTAAATGAAATGATGTGTGTTGTCGCCTGTAAAATGAGAACTCTATAACATGCTCAACATGTTAAATGCAAATTGCTAATGCATTGCCTTTTTGAATCATTGCCATAACCTGTTGAATGACAACACCAAGTATGCTAAACGATGCCCTCAGGAAGTATTTCCATAACATGCTCAAACGCGTCAACTCAATATTGCTTAGATGATGCATTATACAAATGAATGCTATACTATGCTATGACATGTTTACTTCAATGAATTATGCTCAAGAACTGTAAACTGATGCTAGGCCCCAAATAGAAGATCATTCTAATAAATGCTGCTTAAATGGTTACTTAAATGTTGGTTTAGGCGAGTGGGTTGGATTCTGTCGCCGGTACATAGATGATGTGCTGACCCACGTTTTGTGGGCAGGTGCTCGTGCTTGGGATGTTCTACACACGAAGATTGGCTTGATTGGTCCCGCGGCATCGAAGATTTGTTGGACATGCAGAAGCTCTCCTTGTACAATGATGTCTTCTGTTTATAAAGGACATAATGTATGGAACAATGTAATCAGTTGTACCAGTGAGTTGTAAGCCAAGTCGGTATATCGAGTTGTAATCCAATGTATCCAAGAATCAAATGTAAGCTGTATAGCATTGTTCAGTTGGCTTTCTATGTAAAGTGAGATGTGTTGTAAGCATTGTACTTCAATACAAGTCTTGTACTCTTCTTCAATTATCAATAAAGAGAATAAAGTTCTATATATCTCTGTGTGACTTCAAGTTATCCTTTTCTCTCCGCTGCTATAAAGAAGTGATGTATTTCTACTCAGTAAGAAAGATTGTACTCATTAACTTCAATTTGTCTGCTTCTGCCACTGCGACGTGTTCCTATTTGAAGATTATCAATTATGTACCATCTTTGCCTTGTACAAGTACAATACCAGACTTGTACGGCATCACGCCCAAGCGAGGACATCGATTCCAAGAAATAAAATATGTGAATAAATGACTCTACGAATCGGGGCATGACACATCTTGTCTTCTCTCTCCCTCTCTCTCTCCCTCTCTCAACCTATTTTCTTCAACCCGTCTGCTTTCCTCTCCCCAACAATGTATAGTGAGGGAGAGAGGGGCAGGAGACGGGAAAGAGGGGAAGAGAACATTTTAAGAGCAAAGAATCCAAATATGTCACATGATTTGTATGTGACCATTATGTCGATGGATGACTAACAGATGTCAAACTTGCAAAAATTAAAAGTTCATGGTTACTTGAACAAAAAAGTATGAGATTTAAATGCAGTGCCAGTTTAGGACATGTAAGTAAAAATCAGATATAGCTTCATTTTCTTTTAAGTTTTTATTTGGAATAATTTTGCATAATTGTTCAAACAAAGTTTCAAAAAAGGGTCTAGGATGCAACAAAATACACTAGGACACAGTAAAATAGGTGTTGTGTCCTGTTTTATCGGTGTCCGTGCAACATAAATTTAAGTAATGGGATGAGTTGTGTACATAGAGATTTGTTTTGAACCCCATCCATATATTAGTACAGATGTTACAGGTTAGCCAATTAGGCTACTAGGTTAAGGGAACTAAATGAGTCGCGCATGACCAATATTTACTAGGAAAGTACATTAGTAAAATGGGTTTCATCATTCGTGTGTCAGGCCCCGTCACATACATCCTAAGGAACCAATGTAAATAGGACAAGTACTAAAATTTACATATTATCCAACCATGCAACAAATATAAAATTCTCTCATCTAGTTGTCACATTATCTTTGTTGGCTCCCTTATGGTATGTGTGTGTGAGCCACATAACCACAGAAAGTAGAGGAAGAGGAAGGTATTATAGGTTGCACAAAAATGAGAGAATGGCATCCCTATATTTCCTTGCCACACCCCAGTGGGCAACACATTATAGATTTTTATTCTTCCCATCCCTATGCGACCTAACAGGGCCTACAATTAGCCACCAACGGGAAGCGGACGGGCCTGCTCGGCACAATGTATATTGTTGCCCCTGTGAGTTTGTGACAAGTCCACTTTGGGGAGTATATACTCAAAATGGACAAATGCATTTAACTCAAACCTAGTAAACTGTGACAAATATATAGCAATGCAAGAATGCAGATCCAATCTGCATCAATTTATGATATGATGCAATGCAATACTGCCGTCTTTCTATCCAACATGCTGTACCCAAGAACAAATTGCAACATCATCTCAAGATTGTCAAAAGCACATCTAAATATCATTTTGATAGAAATTTAGTAATTAAGCTTACTACTAGGGTAGACCCAAACAGGGGAAGGCCAGGCAAGCATCATCTTACTCGGCTCGCAGATGGTAAACAGGCGATCTCCGTCCATCGGGACCAGCACCCAACCGTCGCATCCGGGCCCTGTCACGTACACGCAGTTGCTCCTTCCGCCCCACCTCCCGGGATCGGGGCACGCCCCCGCAGCTGCCCACGGCGTCAACGAAAAGACACCAATCCCCCAAGCTCTCTGCTTCCGCCCACTTCAACCCGTCCAGGTCCAATTTGAAAACATCGACCCTCCGGCGTACAGGAGGCGGAAACTGGAGGACGAAGCGGAGCAGCAGGAGCTCTCCGCCGCGGTCTACAAGGCGATGGGCGAGGTCGCTGCAGTGGATGAAAGTCCGGACAGCGGAGGCGAGGCACTTGCATCGGTCTCGAGCGTATGCCGGCGGGTGTGAAATCGATAGCTCTGAGGTTGGTGGCGTCGCCATCGATGCTGAAGAGGCGGTTGGTGTCTCGGGAGAGGGCCAGAGAGGCGGCGCCGTGGTTGAGCTGGGACCAGGAGCCGGTGGCGCGATGGTAGGAGAGGATGAGGGAACCGGAGGCGAGGAGGAGGTCGGTGTCGGTGAGGAGGGCGGTACGGTGAAAGGGAGAGGGGGGCGGGAAAGGTGAGGGGATGCGGGTGGTTTGTCCGGAGAAGACGTTGGCGAGGAGGAGGAAGGGGGAGCTGGAGCTGCTGCTGCTGCTTCTGGAGTTGGAGAGGTTGAAGATGAGGTGGCCATTGGAGTAGCCCAGGAAGGGGAGGGCTAGGGTTCGGGATGGGATCTTGGGCTGGAAGGAGCGGCCTAGGGTTTCTAGGGTTTGGAGGCGGCAGCGAGGGGGTGGGACCAGGTCGGGCGGCGGTGGGCGCGAAGGGAGGAGCAAGGGTTAGGGTTTTGAGGGTTGAGGACGGGGAGGAGGAGGAGGGGGGAAGGAAGTGGAGAGGTCGGTGGGAAGTGGAAGAGGAAGCGAGGGAGTTCCAGGAGGTGCAGACGGAGGAGAAGGAGAGGAGGTCGGGGATGAAGACGAGGCGGCGGAAGATGGAGTGGAGGGCCAGTTCCGGGAGTCCCGACCAGTTACGACGGAATTCCACTTCCTCCTCCTCGGAAGTGGCTGGAAGTGGGAGCGGAAGTGGAGGTGAAAGTGGTGGGCCATTCTTCTTCGCGTTGTCTATGACTGGATTTTGTTTCTTTCTTTATTTTCCCATCTTCAGCAGGCAGGATGCTCACTCCAGAGCCATTTCCAATTTATATTAGGGCCTGTTTGGTAACGTGGAAGTGAATTTGGCTTTGGAACTTGAAAATCTGGACTTGGATTTCAATTAAATTCTGTATTTCAAATGTCAAGAAAGTGTTTGGTAAAATAAGATTTTGGCATTGGATTTTGTCCAAATCCAAATCCATTGTTTGGATAAGCAAGGTGGATAATGGTTAGGATTTTCAATTAGAAAGTGGAAAGTAAAATATAGTTATAATAATAAAAATTATGATAATTAATTTAGTTAAAAAAATAATAACAATAATACCGGTCATTTTAATTTTAATTACAAATAATAATAATATAAAATAATTGGTATTATATTATTATTATTATATTATTATTATTTTATTCAATATCATTTTGGTAATCTTAAAATTATTATTATTATTATTATTATTATTATATTATTATTATTATTATTATTATTATCATTTTTATTAAATAATTTATTATTATAATAATTCGATATTATATAAAGAGAAATCGGTATATAATAATAAAATAATTATTATTATTATTATTTTATTATTATTATTATTATTATTATTATTATTAGTAAATATTTGTGATTAACTAAGTACTATATATTAATTAATTACTTACTTCTACCTTTTTTCACTTTCCAACCCACATCCTCAACAAAAAAGAGGATGTTGTTTTCCGGATTTGGAGGTGGGTCCCATGGATTTCAGAAACTGCACTTACCAAATCCCACTCCTACATTCATGCGAACCAAACATCGGAACTTGAATTCAATGGCCCACTTCCAATAAACAGTAGAATTCGAAGCCCACTTCAGTGTTACCAAACAGCTCCTTACTGCAAAATACAGACCTTTCTTTTTGGGAAATGTTAAAGGACATCCCTTTTTACTAAGAACAACCCATCTACTAAGGACAACTGTGTCTTTGTATTTTTTTTTTTTACTAAGAGTAACCTAAAATTCACAAGTTTACTAAGACTGTGTTTGGTAGGAAGGATGAAAAAGTGGAAGGAAGGAAAAAGATAAGGATACATTTTCCTTCCATGTGGAAAGGAAAGATCATTTCTTTCCTTTCTGTTTGGTAGCAAGGATGGAAAAGATAAGATGCATTTTTCTTTTTTTGTATGAAAGAAAAAGTGGAAGGAAAGAAAGTAAAAAATACAGGGTTTACCAATTCTACCCTCAACTAAAAACACTTATTACCATTTGACTTCATAAATAATTTTTAAATAATACATTCATATGGGGGTATAATTGTTAGTTAATACAATCATCCACTTTTCCTTCCACTTTTCTTCCCACTATTGGGGGGATTGGATTTCTTAGGTTATGAGGGAAAAGTAATCCTTCCACTTTTTTTTCCTTCTTATTTTCCTTCCATACCAAATAAGAGAAAATGAATCCTTCCCTTCACTTTTCCCTCCTCTATTTTCCTTCCTCCCACTTTTCCCTCCTACCAACACACCCTAAGGCCTCGTTTGGTTACCGGAATTTGAGCGGAATTTGAGCTTGGGAAAGGAAAGTGATTCCTTTCCTATGTTTGGGAGCCAAAGGAAAGTTGTTGGAAAGGGAAAATGATTCCCAAGAGGTAGGAAAATAGGGGGGAAAGTGGTTCCTCCCATTTATCTAAGGAATCACTTTCCCTCCAACTTTCCTGCATTTATTACAAAAAGTTTTGACCAAACTATCCATGTTCATAATATTATTACCATGTTTATCCATAATATCTTTTAGACAAAAAATTTCTAAGTAATAATTATTTTTATTAGCACGAGGGTATTTTTGGAAAATTGACTTGATTTTGTTTTCTTTCCTTACAAACACCAAACACTATAATGAAAATTAAAGATATATTCCGGCTATAATCCCGATCTTTCCAAACATCGAAAGGAAAGTTTATAGGAATTATAGTTTCCTAAAGGAAAGGAAATATCAAGGAATCAGTTTCCTTTCCTTTCCATTCCGCGAACCAAACGAGGCCTAAGGGCCACCAAGAGGACTTTGGAGGAGGACTGCAGTTCTTGGTGACGAGAATCAAATAGTAGGACTCCAAAAACTTAATGCACCCTGCAAACCACAACGACAACAGTGAGTAATCAGAAATAAAGAAATAAGGAAGGAGAAGGAAGGATGGGTGAAGATTGTTATTGTACCGGCGATGCCGTAGACCTTGGCGACGGCGGAGAGGCCTCCGGTAGTCCGGTTCCCTTCGCCGATCCTCTGGAGGAGGTTCTTGATCTCCTGCGGAGAGTAGACGACCGGATCCTCGCTGATGCTGAGATCGGAGGGCTCGGAGCGGTCGATCTTCAGCACGCGGAAGTGCTACTTGTCGCGGTCGCTGCCGATCAGATAGAACCTCTGCACAAACAAACAAACACATTTGTTGAAAAAGGAATTGGGAAATAGAGAGTAAATTTATCGTGTTCTTGGATATGGAATTGGGAGAGAGGGTAGATTACTGCTCGAGTTTCATAGAGGCGAAATTTCTCGAGGGAGCAGGAGTTGGGTCGGGCTCCGGAGGTGGAACCCCCTCCCCCCGTCGCAGCCCCCCCCCCCCCCCCCCCCCCCCCCCCCCCCCCCCCGCCACATCGTTCGCGGGCCTGCAGTCCTATCTTCACTTTGGACTGCAGGCAAGTCCTGCAGTCACTGTAGGTAAGAAAAAAAAAGAGAAAAGATTGTCAATCGAGGACTGTAGGCAAGCCCTGTAGTCCTCGATTGACAGGAGCGGGTGGCCCTTAGTATTTTCAAAATGGCAAACTTATAATTTTTTTTAAAGTTTTAAGTTGGTGTCCCTTAGTAAAAAGGGGGTGGCCTTTAACATTTGTCTTCTTTTTAAGGAGCAACGCACTCTCTTTTTTTAAAAGAAATTTTAATTGGACCTCACTTTTAGTACCATAATTCAAAGAGTAGTCCACCCAATTACCATAATGTACAAATTCATCCACTTTGATGAACATCGTATGTGACTGACGATCAATTTTTTCGACCAAACATTTATGTCAAAAATATCCCTTGTCATCATCATCTTTCATGCGCCCCATCTACGTGGCGACCATCGATGCCCCTCCCCCCTCCGTCCTGAGCTCGCTGCCCCCCCCCCCCCCCGACTACCACCACCCAGTCACCCGCCGCCTCCCTACCCACTGTTGCTCGTCGTTGTTGTGCCAGTTGTCGCTGCTAACTACTACTGCTGGTGGAGAGGGGGTGCTGTAGGGGAGGGGGAGTGGTGGGGGAGGGGGATCGAGCAGGGGGCACATGGAGGAGGTAGGGAGCGACGGAGCATGCGCGGAGAAGGTAGGGAGCGACGGAGGAAGGGGGGGACGGCGGGGACAACACGCAAGGAAGATGACATGGGTATTTTGGTCTGAATATTTGGTTAAAGGAGATGATCGTCAGTTCTAGATGATTTTCGGAGGGGATGGATGTGCATTATGGTAATTGATGTGGTGCATGTTGAATTATGGTAATAAAAGTATGGTGCGACTCAAAAAAGTTCTTTCTTTTTTGCAACCCAAAAATCTAAATCTCATGGAGGAGATGGTGAATCCAAAAAAAAACATACACAATCAAGATAAAACTTTTTCAATTGAAACCACCAAAACTCTCAAAACCAAATACATAAAAAATATCAAACTAGATGTCGCATCCATGTTGCCATGTTTTTACCGTGTCGTGGCTTATCTATGGAAGTACCAATGGGCGCATGCAAGAGATACAAGCTATGCTGTGACAGTTCAGAGGCAATCACAAATCTTAAGGTCTATAGTGTTTGTTGTAACTAAGCTATAGTGGTACATTTATAC
>JANAVB010003200.1:3993469-4125278 GCA_029216955.1 Iris pallida
TTTTCATCTTCAGGATTCATCCGAATCTGATTGTATCCAGAGAATTCGTCCATGAAAGATATTCTTTCGAACCACAGGTGTTGTCAATTATGACATCCGTGGTAGGGAGAGGAAATTCATCTTTTGGATATGCTTCATTAAGATCCCGAAAGTCGATGCAGACTCGAACTTTTTCGATTTTCTTTAGAACTGGAACGACATTGGCTACCCAATCAGGATGCTGCTCTTCTCGGATAAAGCCACAAGCGATGAGCTTCTTGACTTCATCGTCGATGGCATCCATCATTTCTGGCTTGAAGCGTCGTTGTTGCTGTTTGACCGGTTTTGCATTTGGTTAGATGTTCAATTTGTAGGTAGCAACTTTGGGATCTAGACCTAGCATGTCTTCATAGCTCCAGGCAAAGACATCAATGTATTCTTTAATAAGAAGAATTAATTCTTACTTATCTGTCTCTGGAAGATTCTTGCTGATAAATATTGGACGGGGTGACCCGCTTTCTTCTACATCAATTTGAACTAATTGATCTTGGGTAGGAGGTTCTCTTTGTTCGAATCGGAGTTCCCATTGAGTATCCATTCGTTGAGCCCAAGGATCTGTTTTGGGACTTTCTTCAACATCCTCGTCGTAGCCTTCTGGAAGTTCGACGGAGACTATGTTAGAAGATACAGTCAATCGATGAACTTGACCGATGCTGGTGTCAAAATCCTATGATCTGGAATCGGAAAAGTTAGAGCGCTCTTCACTATCGAATTCAGAGGCTGCTGGGGACAATACCGGAGGTGAAGCATATCCGAGCCCTCTTTTGGTCCTACTGTAGTACATTTCTGATTTTTCTTTCGGAACAGTAGTACGGATAGGAGTTCGTCGACCTTTACCGTAATTGAGGCCATTCTTGAAATCATAACCCATTTTTCGGATGATGTCTTTTGATTGTTGACTGTAACAACGGAGTTGAAGATATCCCGTGTCATTATTTTTGCTATCATCCGTGTAGCTGAATTGTTGTTCCGGTCCTTTACTAAAAAGTATTGGACTCTCGCCTTTCTTACGAGCGGAAACAATCCGATATAAATCCTTTGGGTGTTCAAATGAGACTTCTATTTAAAGAGATTGCACGACTCCCATCGTGAATGACTGATAGCTATTTAACATATCCAAATAGCACTTAGCATGATAAATAACATCAGTATACTGGAAAGTAGATGCTTTTTCATTAATTTGTACATCTGTATTTACAGCAGGACCTTTAACCTTAGCAGGCTTGGTCAGATTGATTACAAGAGGGGAAGAAGAAGAACGTGGAGGAAGATTAGTTTTGTTACGACGGAGGTCAATAACAAGCGGCTCAGAGGAGGTGAGCTCCCTTTATCCTTGTTATAAGATAAATCAATAACAAGTGGCTCAGAAGAAGTGAGCTGTCTTTTTTCCTTGTTATGACGTAAGTCTATAACAAGTGGCTCAGAAGAGATGAGCTCCCTTTGATCTTGGTCATCATCAGTTAGTTGCTTCCGGACTGGCAATGAATAGCCAGTAGCTTGGAGGACTGAGGATGAGAAATACGCCCTTTGACAAGTATGATGAGGGTGTCATTAGGCACTGCTTCTTGCTCTTCTTTAGTGTCTAAAGATAGTACTACCTTCATGAATTCATCCTTGTACATACGAGCATCGTTACAGTATGCTTCGACGCCTTTAAAAGGATAAAGATCAGCAACCTCCTTTTGAACCTCTCCATTGTCATCAACATATTTGAAACATTGATGGAGAGTCGAAGGGACAATATTATGCTCGTGCAGAAACGATCTTCCCAATAAATCATTGTAAGAACAACCATGATTGTCAATGATATAGAAGGTCATCTTTGTGCGAAGATTGCCTATTTGGAGTTTTAGGCGAATCTTGTCCAGAGGTTCACTCCTTCCCTGATTGAACCCAAGGATGGTGGTGATTGTACTGGAGAGACTATGCACTGGGATCTTTAATGCATCCAATATTGTCTTTGGCATGATGCTGAGAGCAGACCCTGGGTCTATCAGAATACGATCGACTTTCATCGAGTCAATATATCCTGTATAGTAGAGAGGACGATCGTGCCTGCTGTCTTCTATTAGCATGTCATCTTGTGTGAAAGTTATGTTTGGAATTAACTCCAACACACTATGACAATGGAGGCAAGAGACTGGCTCTGCTTTCGGCTTCTTCAGACGGGCTAAACAAGTTTCAGCTTGCATAAGAGCCTCACTCAGAGTTTTTCGAGTTTCTTTGGAGAGGCGTAAGAGCTCGAAGATTGACAACCAGGCCGGTGTATTGGCTAGCTGAGCCAAGATATCAAAGTTGTAAGGCTTTTCAAGTCCGAAAGGAGATGACTTCTTCAAAGGTTTATCGAAGCGGACTTGCTGTTTGCCTTTGTCAGCGACTGTCGGCTAGGGAGGAGTAGACTCTACAACCGGTGAGGATGCAGTAGGAATATCCTCAGTGGAAGCAGGTTGTACTGGAGCAGGCTCAGAAGAAGAAGCAGGATTCACTTGAGCTTCGAGGTAATCCTTTAGATAGGCTTTCCCTGATCTAGTGCCTTGCAGGATTTCTTTATCAACTATGGGGTCAAAAGACACCATACTGCAAGTCTTTGTCTTGCCTTTGGAGCGATTTTTCTTCTTGGAGGAAGAAGGAAGTTCGAATTCCGAAGCAAGATCCGGATGAATCCACATAATCTCGCCATTGTTAAGAGACAAGGGGACGAGACCTTTACTTTGTAGAGGAGGGAGATTTTCGATCTCGAGAGTAGCTTTGGGGATAGGAATGACACCATGCTGTACTATCTGGGGCGGGAAGTCACCAAATTGAACTAAGACCATGTTTGCGGTAACAGTCTTCTCGTCTTGCTGTAGAGTAATGACAACAGCGTTGACCAGCTCTAAAATTTTGCCTTTGAGCACGTAACATGCTCGAGTGAGATGCCCAATGAATCTGTGATAGACACAGTACTTAGGATGATCAGTTTTACCGACTTCATCAGGCTTCTTCGGATCTGGGAGTTGGATTTTGTTGCTTTTAATTAAGCAATCAAAGATACTTGCAGTGTCATTCTCATCAAAGGAGTACTCTACTTTAGGACGAGGTTCCCTTGGTGGAGGTGCAAAAGGAGTAGAAGCAGAAGTAGATGGAGCCACGTTAATGCCAGAGATTTTTTGCTCTTCAAGTTGATGTTCAGAGTCTCTTTATTCTTGCGATTGTTCTGGCGATTACCGCTATCCGATGTCTGGTGTTCATCCCGATCGGGGTTAGACATTTGTACCCCTAATTATTTGAACTTGTCAGCGCTAACTTTAGCTGCTTTAGCGTTGACAATAAATGATGGCCAATCTTGGAACTGAGTTGACCCCGTCCACATGCTGATGATAGGCAAAAGATTTGCCTTGCAGGTGTATATGGTGACAGCGGCCGGAGTTCCAGGAGGCATTTTCAAGGCTTCCCGACGGAACCTTTCGATGAAACTTTTAGCAGTTTTATTATGTCTTTGTTTGATTTTGTTGAGGGCTGACATAGTCATGTCATTGATTCCCTCGTAAAACCGTTCCAAGAAGATCTGTTTAAGGCCCGAGAAGGAAGTGATATAGCCATCGGACAAGCTTCTGTACCAATCGTATGCTACGCCAGCTAAACAGCCAACGAATACTCTGGTAAGAAGGGCTTGGCTGAAGTTGGACAGTCATAACCTCAAAATAGTTAATAAACTGACTGGGAGAAGTGTTGTCATCAAACAGCGAGATTGTTAGGATTTTGTACTTAGGAGAAAATGGGACTTCCTTCCATTCAACTGGGTAAGGTTGCTTGATCCCCAACCTCTGCAAGTTGTCCTTCTCTTTGAAGGCCTCGAATTGAGTACGCAAGAGCTTGACAGCTTCATTGGCATCTTCTGATGAGGAAGAAGGAGCAGGCGGAGTCAGAGTATTAGGAGGAGGAACAGCATGGTAAGCACTACCCCCAGCACCTGACTGACTGGGTGTAGGTTGAACTTGTACAAGAGGCACTTGAGGAGATACTACCCCCAGCCCTATATTGACAGGTACCGATGATGCTATGATCTCAGGACTTGCAGTAGGTACAGTCGGCGGTACTGTATGTTGGGCCACAATGATAGAATGCATACTGGCAACCATTTCAGCCATGGTCTTCAGTTTGTCTTCTAGTGCCGCAATTCGCTTTTCTTGATTTGCAGAAGTGGAAGCATCGGGATCTTCAGTGACAACATAAGCTGTCACTTCTCTTGGTACAGTTGAAGACACTGTTTGTTCAGAGCTTTCACTGTATGCATCATAGTCAGAGAAAGAATCATCTCCTGAGTGAGAAAGAGGAAGATGACCAGAAGAATTTTGAAGAAGATTCCTTTGACCGATTGTGTCTCGGCTTCGAGATCGGGTATGTTGAAATATTCCTTCAGAAGATTCTTGGAGTAGATCCAAATACCGCTGGCTTGGCTTACGAGGCTTGCCATGTTTAGAACATTTCCTACCCCAGTGTCTCTGGAAGTCATGTTAACAGAAGTGTACAAAACTTCATCTTCATCTTCTGACATAGGTTCAGAATTTGAAAAGTTCAAACGATCAAAGACAGATCGTCTGGTTGTCTGACAACAACACTTGATGAAAACTTTATGATTGCAATGGTGTCCAAGTGGTTGCATTGGAGATGTTGTCCCATTTTTGCTTGAGGTGTTCTCGGAGATCGGGAACAGCAACGGGACGAGAAGAAGTTCGAGGGATGTGTTCTTTGACAATATTCGGAACATGGTTCCGGTTCTTCAAATGTTTTGTCCCTTGAGTGTACAGGGAAGTACTCATTTTATTGGCATAAGTGTCCGAATTTTTGATCCTGGAAGTTTGCCTCTGATGCTGGTTGGTCTTCGGCATTGGCTGTTTACGTTTCACCGAAGTTGGTCTATTGAGATAGGTTCTTAAATCAGCAAACTCACCCCCAGGGGTTTCTGTCTGAGACACCAGTAATTTTCCCTGTTTTGATCGGGATATTTTGAGAGTTGAAAGATCTTAGAATTCTGCTACCGGAGTAGGCAGAATACCTATCTGATCAGTATACTTCTCTTTGACAATGAGAGAAGAAGAACCCTTGTTTGAAAGAGTTTTTGTACTGACTGGTGCCGGAGCACGTTCAGATTGATCTTCTACGATAAAAACTGAGGAAGACTGAGAAAAGACCAAAGGGTCTTTTCCTTTGTTTTGTGAAGAAGGGTTAGTTAAAGAGCATTTTCCTCTGTTGTCTTCCAAGTCATGGGACGAGGAAATTTGAGAAAAGACCAACGGGCTCTTTCCTTTATTCTGGGAAGGAGGAGGAATAGCCAAAAGACTACCGCCAGTGGATTGCGCAGGTACAACAGGGTACTTGAGAGGAGGAGTAGAGCTTATCCCTTTGCTGTGAGAAGAGGAGAGATTAGCCAAAGGGCCATCTCTTTTAGACTGTGCAGGCACAGTTTGCACAGGGGTCGATGGCGCACTGGTAGGTTGCGCATGAGTAACTCTGGCAGAAGCTCTTCTGGCCTCAGTCACAGTGACTTGCACAGCAGGAGTCTTGTTATCAGAGTGTTTGGGTTTCACTCTGATTGCTGGAGTGGTAGATTGTGCATGCAAGGTGGCAGCCAACTGCGCCAGAGGAATAGAAGTTTTGTACTTTGACAGAGCAGTATATGAAGTGGTTTGTACACTGTCAAGGGGAGCAGCATACAGTGCATGAGAAGTAGTAGTAGATTGCGCAGCAGAGACAGCAGTCTTGGAAACAGAGGCAGCAGACTGCGCAGTAGGCTGAAGAGCAGAAGCAGTGGACTGCGCAGCAGTCTTGGGGACCCACACTGGATGAACTTTGCTTGTGGCAGAAGTTGTTGCAGTACGAGGAGTGGTCCTGGAGTTGATCACGGCTTCATTGGCTTTCTGGTTGACCTTCACAACCAGCGTCTTCTGCGTCTTTCCGATAGACGTAACGTCACATTGAGTTGTCACTTCCTCGTCGGAGGAGAAAGTTCTCCCCAGCAGAGTCGCCATTTTGTTTGTAAAAACAAAAGTTGATCTTTATTTCACAAACTTTGTAAGAAGATTACAAGAATTTTAGGAAAGTACAACTATAGGAATCCGATCTGAAGATGATCGCTTTATCCCTTGGACGGTGTGAACTTTAAAGACGATAGCCTTTGAAGTTGAAGGCGGTAGCCTCTGAAGAATGCAACAGCACTTGGGCAAGAACTCCTGAACTCTCTAATTTTTCTGAACTTTATGTCTGATCCCCTGTAATGAAGACTTGAAACTCTAATTATAGAGTTCTAGAAATAACTAACTTTTAGTTATTCTGAATTGCGCATGATGGATTGCGCATGCACTGGATTACGCAGCATCAGACTGTGCTGGCAGTTGTTTGATCGTGGGCCAACTGTATTGGACACATAGCATTATTTGATTGAAATACGCATGATCGTGTACAGACGGTTGCCACATAGTGAGTAATTAATGGTATGAAAGCCATGTGTACTTTGTCAGTTGTATTGATGGAGTGCGCCACCTGAATTGTGCTGGCTCGGATTGTGCTAGGATGGACCGCGCTGGGCTAGATTGTGCTACAGAAAGATTGCGCTGCATGTACAGCTGTCCTCGAGTGCTGTGCTGCACGATAAACAAACAGTTTCCTCGTTCTTCGTGCTGTCAGTTGTCAGAAGATCTGATTCTCTGTCAGATAATGATGACGAGGTCACGTCAGCTTGCGCACTTGGATGAGTACGCAGTTCAGCCTGCGCAATCGAATTGTTGTGCAATCTGTCTTCTACGCAGTTCACTTGAAGGATGTATAATTTGATTTTCATGACTTTGTTGATGGGTGCAACTTGATTTTTAGGACCTACAACCATTGATCGGCATCATGAGTAAATCTCCATTGGGCTTGGATAACCAATAGGCGCCATTAGAAAACACGGTCTCAATTACATAAGGACCTTCCCATTTTGCTTGGAATTTCCCTTTGCTTTTGTGAGTCATGACCATCGGTCTTCGAACGGCTAATACCAGTTCACCAACCTTGAATACCCTATTTTTAACTTTACGATTGAAAGTTCAAGATATACGGGCTTGATATAGCTCAATATGCTGTTGTGCTTGAAGACGCTTCTCGTCCAATCCTTCAAGTTCTTGGAGTCGTGAGCGATCATTATTCTCTATAGTTAGCTCATTAGCAATGGCTATTCGAAGAGATGGAATCTGGATTTCTAATGGAAGGACAGCCTCACATCCATAAACCAATGAAAATGGTGTAAAACCAGTAGGAGTTCGGATTGTAGTTCGATAAGACGATAAACATTCTCCAAGTTTCTCATTCCAATCACGTTTATTAGAAGAGATAAACTTTTTGAGAAGTTTGATGATCGTCTTGTTAAAAGCTTCTGCTAAACCATTAGCAGCTGGATTATAAGCCGTAGAAGCCAGATTTTGAATTCGATTCTTATCACAGAATCGATAAAATGCCTGACTAGCAAATTATGGTCCATTGTCATGAATTATTCGTCGAGGAATCCCGAAACGATAAATGACATAATGTTTGATGAAGCTGATCACATTAAATATTTTTACTTCAGCAAGAGGAACTGCTTCTATCCACTTAGAAAAGTAATCGGTTATATCTAATATAAACCGATGTCCTTTAACAGAAGGAGGGTTAATAGGACCAATGATATCCATACCCCAAGCTTCGAAGGGCCAAGAGGCTGCTGTAGGATGTAGAAATTCAGACGGTTGATGAATAAAATCAGCATGAATCTGACATGCTTTACACCTTCTGGCATAGTCTACAGCATCTGCTATCATAGATGGCCAATAATACTCCATTCTTCGAATGCGGTCCTGTAATTTTGGACTCGGTTGATGAGCACCACAAACACCATCATGAGCTTCTCGGAGTGTTGTTTGGCTTCACTTTCTAAGAGACAGCGCAGCAAGAAACCATCATATGAACAACGATATAGTATATACAAAGATGAATCATAATAGAATCGAAATGATCGTCTTTTAATGGATACAACTTCTTTTGGATCTTCTGGTAAAATCCTATAAACCGCATAATCAATGAATGGACTTCTCCAATCCATCTGCTGGGAACTTAACTCTGTAGCATAACTCTGTTCAATATACAGATTATTCTTGATACAGAATAAGTCTCGGTCCAATAAAGTAATTGTATTTTGTCTTCGGATTGGAACAGCCAAGTCTGCAGCTAGGCTAGCAAGAGCATCAGCCTCCACATTCCGAGAACGTGGTACGAATTCAATGAAGAATCCTTTGAATGAAAGGACCAATTCGACTACCACTTGATGATAAGGGGTGAGATCAGAATTTCTGACTTCATAAGTCCCTCTAACCTGATTAACAATCAGTTGAAAATCTCCATAAGCTTCCAAGAATTCAATGTCCAATTATTTTGCAACTTAGAGACCAATCAGTAAAGAATTATATTCTGCTATATTGTTAGAGCATGGCTCATTGAGAGAATAGGCACGGTATATGACCATTTTGTCAAGAGAAACCAAGACGATTCCTACCCCAGAGACAATATTACCTTTAGGTCCGACCCGTGATGCTCCATCAAAATATAATTGCCATATGTCATTTTTCAAAGTCATGTTGCAATCTACAACTTCATCTGGAATATCTTCATATAACTTCGATGTTTCAGGTATATGGTGAGCAGCTAAGAAATCAGCTAATGCTTGACCCTTCACTGATTTTTGAGGTACATAAACCATGTCATAAGGAGTGAGCAACATCACCCAAGTAGCTAACCTGGAGTTAAGAATGCTCGATTTTCTCATCAATACCCGAATGGGATTTATTCTGGAGATGACATGAATAGTCTGTCCTATCACATAATGTCTTGTCTTTTGGACCGTAAAAACCAAAGCCAGACATTCCTTTTCTACAGGAATATACCAGTTTTCAGCTCCAACCATCATTCTGCTAAGATAATAAATTGCTTGTTCATGCCCCATATCACTTTTTTGTGCAAGAAGAGCACCAAGTGAATGATCCAAGGCTCGAACATATAGTAAAAATGGTCTTCCTACCACTGGAGGTACCAGAACAGGTGGATTTGTAAGGTATTGCTTGATATCATTGAAAGCTTTCTGACATGCTTCATCCCAAACAAATGATACACCCTTCTTTAATAGACGGGAGAAAGGTTGGCATCTCCCAGAGAGATTGGATATAAATCTCCTGATATACGTAATACGACATTGGAAGCCACGGAGTTCTTTTAAATTGCGTGGAGGACGCATTTCAAGAATTGCTTTAACCTTATCAAGATCAATGTGGATACCCTAAGAAGTAATGACAAATCCTAAAAACTTGCCACTGGAAATCCCTAAGAAAGACTTAGTAGGATTCATTTTTAATTGATGTTGACGCATCAATTTAAATACAGTCTTCAAGTCTTGAATGTGATCATCCTTTGGTCGACTTTTAACAACAATGTCATCTATATAACATTCAACTGTCTTCCATAGATATTCTTGAAAGATGTTGCTCATAGCCCGTTGATACGTGGCACCGACGTTTTTAAGACCAAATGGCATAACCATATAGCAGTAAACCCCAAGGGGTGTACGAAAAGCAGTATGCTTCTCATCTTCTGGATGCATCTTGATCTGATTATATCCTGAGAATCCGTCCATGAAAGACATACGTTCAAAATCGCATGTATTATCTATCATGACATCAGTAATTGGAAGTGGAAATTCGTCATTTGGATAAGCTACATTAAGATCTCGAAAATCTATGCAAACTCGGACTTTTCCATTCTTCTTCATAATAGGAACAATATTGGCAACCCAGTCTGGGTGTTGTTCTTCACGAACAAAGCCACATGTAATCAATTTTTTGACTTTTGCTTCAATTGCATCCATCATATCTGGTCAAAAATATCGTTGATGTTGTTTTATAGGCTTGGCATTAGGAAGAATATTGAGCTTATGAGTAGCAACTTTGGGGTCTAGACCCGGCATATCCACATAACTCCATGCAAAGATATCAATATATTCTTTGATCAGTTTTATCAACTCTTCCTTTTCATCTTCAGAAAGGTTTTTACTGATGAATATAGGTTTGGATGTAGTTCCATCCCCAACATCAATCTGGATAATCTCATCCTCTATAGGTGGCTGTCGCTGTTCAAAATGAAGTTTCCACTGAGTGTCCATTTGTTGAGCCCAGGGATCATTCTCAAATGGCTCAGATTCACCATCAGTTTGAACCATATTAACTGAAAATATTTGTTCAGATTCATCATAATAATCTCCTCTAACATATGAGGGGTGAGATGTATCAGATTCAATGAATTGGAATTCTTCCGAATCTGATGATTGTGAAGAGCTAGAAGAGAATTCTTCTTGTATATCGTTATTAAAAATATGGGACGGATCATATCCCAACCCAGGACAAGTTTTCTGGTAAAATGGATCACCACATAATAGTAATCGTCTACCCTTGCCTTGATTGAGACCTTGCATAGTCTTCAAACCATATCCCATATTCTGGATAATCTTGAGAGATTGTTGACTATATTTGTCAATTCAGATTCTTCTTTTATCTTTATCTCTAAGATCATCTGTCTGAGCAACAGGGATATTTCTAGCCAGGCCAAACACAATCTGGCGCTTGTTTTTCTTATCAGACGGAAATACGAAATAAGATTCTTCGTGATGTCTAAAAGTTACACAAGCTTGTGATGAAGCGGCTACAGGAAGAAGATAGGGAGAAGATGTTAGAAAACTTTGAGCATAAGGTCCAACATCGACATGAGGAGGAAAAGAATTTACTTTATGGTCAATATATAAAGTTTCCTCAGTATCTATGTCGTCTTTATATTGATGACTTTGATCATCATGAGATAAAGTCATTCTTTCAACAAATTTGACAGCCATGTACTCAAAAAGGAAATCTTTATTGATATCAGAAAGTACAGAATGATCGATATTTACATTATTTATAATTTGACTACTACGCCTCAGATTGATCATTAGTGGACCGTCTTCTGCGTGGACTTGTCAGGATTATTCGTACGAGAAGTACGCCCTTTGACCTTGATCATAAAAGGTTGAACTTGGCTCTTAGTAGGAACATTTACTGATTCCTCAGATGAAGTTTGAGTTCTTCCTTTGACTTTGATCATCAGAGGTTGATCATTGACAGGTTGGGGCTGGATTCGCCCTTTGACTTTGATCTTCAAAGGTTGCTCTTCTGGCGGATCTTTATTAATAGAGTGATCTTCGGTAGATGATTGATCTTCAGCTATGTCTGATATCTCTTTCACATATTCTTGTTTGTAGAGCCTTGAATTAGAAAAATAGGCTTCGACACCTTTGAAAGGATTTATATCAGCAAACTCAGTTTTCACAACCCCTTTGGAATCCACGTACTTGAAACATTGGTGGAGAGTTGAAGGCACAATGTTATGCTCATGTATCCACGGTCTCCCGAGAAGGATGTTGTAGGATACGTCTGAGTTGATAACATAGAAGGTTACCATAGTTCTAAGATCACCAATCTGAATCTTTAGACGAATCTTCTCCAGTGGTTTACTCTTACCAGAGTTGAAACCAACTATGGTGGTACTAGTGTAAGTCAAATCACTAGTAGGAATCCTTAACGGTCTTAGCATACTCTGAAGAATAATGCTAATAGAAGACCCAAGATCAATGTAAATTCTGTCAATTTCAGTAGATCCAATATACCCAGTGTAGCACAAAGGTCTGTCGTGATTATTATGCTTCAATAGCATGTCTTCTTGTGTGAAGGTAATGTTAAGAATTGCCTCCATCACACTATGACATTGTGGACACGACACTGGTGTATTATCAGGACTCTTGAGTTGAGCTAAGCATCAGTCTGCTTGTAGCAAGGCTTCACTCAAAGTCTCCCTGCTTTCTTTAGAAAGACGAAGCAGCTCAAATATAGATAGTCTAGCCGAAGTATTGGCTAACTGGACTAGAATATCAAATTTGTAGGGTTTCATCACCACCCCCTGACTGGAAGCAGACTTCAACGGGACATCGAAGCGTACTGCTTTCTGTTTTCCCTTCTCAATCACAGATGGTTTAGCAGGAACAGGAGACGGTTGTGTTGGTGTTGGTTCAACATCCTCTGATTCTTTGGAGGATCCTTCATAATCTTTGTGGTACTCTTTTCCAGATCTTGTACCAGCAAAAGTTTCTTCCTCAGACTCAGAAGAAGGAAGTACCATAATGCAGGATTTAATCTTACTTCTCTTAGTCTTTTTCTTGTGAGGAACTTCAGAACCCAACCCGACAGTAGATTTTTGACTTTGAATCTGTAAAGAAAGTCGTATTCCTTTACCATAATTCAAACCTTCTGCCTTCTGAAAGTTATAGCCTATCTTTTTCATGAGAAGGACTGATTGCTGACTGTATAAATGAATGGGTAGTGGACTTTCAACAGGTGATTCAACAGAGGAAGAAGAAGAGATCTCTGTACCTACAGGAGAATGAAAAATAGGCGTCTCTGTAGCTACGGGAAGAGAAGGATTCGGGATACGAAGAAAAATCCCTGTAGAAACTTTTTCATAACCAGCGAAGACTTGTTGTACCCGGTATAATAGAACACTATTCATGGCTAGCCACTGCTGATGAGTAAGTTTGAGCTTGGTAGGAGGAGCTAGACTTGGAGGACATATGTTCAGTCCTCTCAGTCTATCTTCTAAAGGAAGGCCATCCCATAGATGATCCAAATCATTAGGATCTGAAATAACATGAGAAATCATGTTGCAGGTTTTGACTTTCTTACCTTTCTTGGATTTTGAAGTTTTACCTTCATTTTCTAACTCAGGTACTAAGTCAGGATGCACCCACATAATTTCACCATTCTTTAATGTAAGAGGCAGTAATCCTTCATTTTCCTCTCTAGCAGGCGGGATATTCACAATCTTCATCGTCACCTTCGGAATTGGGATAGTTCCATCTGGGATTTGTTGTGGAGAAAAATCTCCGAATTGAAGAGAAACCATATTGGTTGTAACTGTATGGTCATCATTGGTTAAAGCGATAGCACCGCCATTTATCAGTTCCTGGATTTTCTTTTTCAAGACACAGCAAGGACTGGTAGGATGATTAATGTACCTGTGATAGATACAATATTTAGGATTGTCAGTCAGATTCACCTCATTAGATCTTTTTGGTTCTAGAATCTGGAGTTTGTCACTCTTTACCAGACATTGAAATATCCCTAGGATGTCGCTTTCGTCAAAAGAGTATTGTTCTTTTGGCTTGGAAGACTCTTGATTATTCGGCGTCGTTTTATTCTTGGAAAGATTGGCCATAAGAGTGTCTTTTCCTTTCACATTACGATTGCCAGAATTATTACCAGGATTACTTTTCTTTCCTTTATCCTCTGAGGCGAAAATCATCCCATGTTCACGAGCCAACCTACCATTGGTCTCGGCAGAAACTGGTACTATGATAAACGAAGCCCAATCTGTGAATTGGGAACCCGTGAAGACATCAATAGATGGTCGCAGATTCATCTTACATGTATTAATCAATGCTGAATCTGGCATACCAGGAGGCAACTTTAGAGTTGCCTGTCGGAAACGTTCAATAAACGTCCGAGTATCTTTTTTTTCCTTTTGTTTGATTTCTATCAAGGAGGACATGTTCATGTCCATACCTCCTTCATAGAAGCGTGAGAGAAATATTGCCTTAAATTTGTCAAAAGACGAAATGCAATTGTCGGGTAAACTACGATACCAGTCGTAAACTGAACCCGACAAGCACCCGACGAACACTCGAGTGAGAAGAGCATTATTTTTCTGTAGATGTACAGTCATAATATCAAAGTAATTGATATACTGATTGGGAGATGCCTTTCCATCGAACAAAACCATAGATTATGGCTTGAATTTCGGTGGAAAAGGTACATCATTCCAATGAAGAGGATAAGGTTGCTTAATCCCTAACCTCTGGAGCTGATCTTTGTGCTTCAAACCTTCAAACTGTGCTTTGAGCTCACGCACTGCTTGAATGGCTTCACTGGTTTGAGAAAGCATATTTGATTGAATGGTTGTTGGATGTATCGTAACCCCCACCGGAGGTGGTACATCTTCTGGAATGATAGGATCTGGAGATGCAGAATTTTGATTAACAGCAGGTTCTTGACTATTCAAAGGTATTTCAACCCCTTAACTATCTTGAGTTTGTGCTGCTATCTGCACCGGTGTGATTATTGCCGGTTGAGCAGTTTGCTGAGCCGTTATTATCTGGTGCATGCTTTGCATCATGGTAAGCATATCTTTCAGTGATTGTTCAACGGCAGTGAGACGTTGTTCTGTATTAGCAGATGACGTCTCCGGTTCATCTCCAATAGCGTAGGATTCAACCTCCCTTGAAGACACAGAAGGATTAGCATAGAGGTATGAATCGACACTATCAGTCTCGAACTCAAAAGATTGAGTACCCCCAGCTTCTGAATCAGAAGTCTGCAACTGTCTTTGTCTTCTTGATCGAGTGTTCAGATATACTCCTTCAAAGGAATCAAGAAGTCTGTTGAATTATTGTTGACCTGGAGTTTGGGATGTGTTACGTCTTGGACGTCGTCCTCTGTTGGTATGAGATGCCATGTTGACTAATGCATATGACAACTCATGTTCATGTTCATCAGCTTGTTGTTGAGGCGCATTGAAACTTAACCGGTCAAAACTGACCGTTTTGAAGCCGAACAACAACATTTAATTACAATCTGGTGACACTCACAATGGTGATTTTCTTAGGGGAGTGTCACGAGAGATTGTCTATTTTTACACTTTTGCATTAGCAATTCACGTAAATCAGAAGGATTAGAAGGAGTAGTCTTCTTTATTACATTAGGGGTAGAAAAATGTTTAGTCCCTTGTGTATAAAGGAGATTACTGGCTGCATTCGCAGAACCAAACTGTACATTTTTACGCGCTTGGAGTTGCGTACGTAAATCTTGAGATTTTTGAGCACGAAGGACTCCATCTTTATTGCGTATAATTTGTAGCTTTCGTAGTTTGCGTACAGTAGTATAAGAAGGTTGTTGGTTGAAAACAGAAGTTTTCCAACTATGTTTTTATGCTTCATGCGTGCAGGTACATTCACTTTAGATGCAGAAGCATCATTGTCAATTTTATCTACACTGTCACAGACAGGAGATTTACTTTTACGCATAGAGTGCAAAACATAAGTATCTACCGCGTCATAGACGGGAGATTTTTCTTTACGCGTAGAGCATAAATTTTGTGTGCCTACCACGTCACAGACGGGAGACATGTCCTTACGCTCAGAACGTAAAGCACTGGAGTTTGCCACGTCACAGACGGGAAACATATTTTTACGCCGAGAGTGTACAGCTGTGGAGTCTACCACATCACAGACGGGAGACATGTTCTTACGCTCGGGGAGTAAATTCTGATTTTTACGCCCAAGGCGTAAAACCTGATTTTTACGCTCAGAGCGTAACACTGAAGGGTCTGCCACGTTACAAACGGGAGACTTGTTTTACGCCCATGGTGTGCTACCGAAGTAAAGACTGCCTCATCACAGATGGGAGCCTCTATAACAGGAGTAGGAAGGATTCCTTTGTCTGCAGAGACAGTAGGGAAATCCGAGAATGCCTTGGATTTGGGAACCCAAACTTTTTGCGCCTTCCGCGATTTCTGAACATTGGAGCAGCGAGTGCTACCCCCAGTCCGGAGCATTTCTTCATAGGCTGTCTGGTCGAAGTACACAACCAGAGTCTTCTTGGTCGAACCGACCGAAACATCATCATATTGAGCAATTGCCTCCTCGTCAGAGGAGAACAGCAGAGTCGCCATTTTGTTTCATCTAACAAAACACCTAAAATCGCCTTTTGAAAATAAAACTTGAAAGAGTACAAATATTCTGGAAAGTATTACTATGGAAGTCTGATCTGAAGGCGATCACTTTGTTCCTTGGACCATACGATGATGATGAAGATCACTGTTAGAAGATGAACAGCTGGAAGAACTAAGTCACCAGAAAGGTATCGACGCACTAAGGCACTGATGGCGAGGCCGAATGCTTTCCTAATTTGCTTCACTCTGTTCTGGAAGAAAGGTTGAAAAAGAATGCTCCAAAAATTCAAAGTCTCTGGGCTCTGATCTCTATGTATTCTCTCCTGTCTCTCTATGCTTGATGCTTTTGATGTGTAAAATAAGTCTATTTATAGACATAACTCCTTGGGCGTAAAAAGTAACACATTTGAGTTTTTACGCTGGCAACTGTCACCCACGATGGAAGTTACCCTCTACATACGTTGACACGTGTCCCATTATATCAACAAGAACAGGAAGCACGTACACACGTTCTTCAATAAGTGTGGCATGAAAGCCACGTGGACAAACCACGTTCTCATGTAGCCAGAAACAATCGGGCGTAAAAATGACCCGAAACATATACTGAGCATAAAGTGGCAAATTGGCGTAAAAATAGCCCAAATAAACTTCCCAGCGTAAAGTGGCTAAAATAGCCTTGAGCGTAAAGTAGCTCAAATAGACTTTACACTCACAATAGTTTTGAGCGTAAAAACTCACATAACTATCGTACGTAAAAAGAAGTAATTTCATTGAGCGTAAAGTGGCCTGTTTTGTACTAAACGACAATATCGATTTCTGTGTAAATCAAGTCTCTTCGAATTCTGCGTTTATACGCTGTCAACATATCATTATGTCAGATGCATTCAATGCATGATCTGACAACCTATTTCTATCGTAAAGCAGCTAGCGTAAAAGGGTAGTCAGCGTACAGAATAGCTAGCGTAAAGGATAGCCAGCGTACAGAGTAGCTAGCGTAAAGCCTAAAAAATAACCCTGGCATAAAGTAGCCTGGTTGAGCGTAAAGCTCTCTTTCTTTGACTTGATTTATGAGGTACTTTTTACGCTCCTACAACCACGTACTGGCGATTGCATAGAGCTGCATGCTAGCATTATCACTTCTGGTCTTCAGGGAATCGGGCCCTCAGGAGATTGCGGTCCACATTCCAAAACCAGTTGTCGGCGTAGAGAATTCCCTCCGTACCCTTGAATTCCCAGGGCCTGAGGTCTGTAAAAACTTTTGAGGTGCCGGGGCGCAGCGGGGGAGCCTCCCTAGTCTGAAGAGCCTCCCTCAGAGTATCACGAAAAATGTCAGCCTGCCGCGTCTGGGAAGTCATAAGCTGCTGGAAGACCCCAAGAAGCGTGGCGTTGTCCAACACAGGTGCTGGAGGCAGAACTAGTGCTTGATGCTGAAGGGGTGCTGGCTGATGGAAGGGTACGGGCTGATGGAAGGATGTTGGTAGAGGAAACTGTACTGGCGGTGGAGTCGACGAAGGGAACTGAGGAGGTGGTGGAATGTCATCACGGCAAAATCTCATAGCCTGCGGCTGGAGAGTCTCGCCTAACTAGGTAAAGCGGCCTCCGTGAGTCAGTGGGGTTCCATTCGTGGAGGACCCACCAACGTTTGCTGGGGTGTTCAGGTGAGCGGGGTTCATGTCTTGAGAATCCATCTGACTACCACAAAAGTAGAATTGCTAGTCGGTATGAAGATTCAAACAGGATGCCGATCAAAGGAATAATTGAGATCAAATGTAAAATTCAATGACGATATTAAACACGTGGACATGATCCTTAAAGTCTACTTCCTACTCGCAGGCCTGTAGTAGTACATCTAAGTTGAGTACTACCACAAGTTTCACTGTGTTCTGCGAAATCTGACCTGCATGGGCCACCATGAAAACGTGTCACGACCCGCACCCAGTAATTGGGCATGAGCCGTAGGTACGTCTAGCCTACGACGCGGTATTAGCGGTAGAACGCTGTCTAGTCATCTCCACAGTTTTCAAATACAACCACGTAGTTTATATTCATTTTCACAAAGTAACAATTCACAAAGAGGCCAATTATAACGAATTCTATAAATAACTGGGAGAGATAGATAGTGAATAATCTGACAAAACTCCAATAATCAAAATGTATCAATTGTCACAATCCCCAAAGAAAGGTAACGTACTAGAAATATCAACTCATGAGTCTCAAATAGGAAATACATCAAAAGTCTCAACTGAACAAGCTATGAAAATAATAGAATAAAACTACTGAAAGCCATCTGTAGCAGGCAAGTCTGCATAAGCAGCCTCCAACTCGTCCCATGCACCAAAGTTGGGATCTGCAGTGTGCTCATAATGTGGTACAAAAGTTCTCTAACTCATCACCTAAAAATGTTGGTTATCCAGTCAGGATTAGAACAAGCACACAAGCTGAAAAACTATCCGCAACATAATAGAGTCGACAGTACATGAATATATTATATGTGAAAAGAAACTGAATAGTAACATGATGACATGGTATATCTAGAATAAAGTATGAATCGCAGAATAATATGTCAACTGGAAAGAATGTGAAAGCATAGTGACATGTCAAGTGGTGAATAATAAAAGACTAGCTATCTAAGTGAATTGAAATATCTGTTTCAACATGTGAACGGCTATGGGGTAATCCGGTACCCTGCACGTGTCGTGTGCAGCTGCTATTATCCACGAAAGATACGGGGGATAGAATGGAAAGTTCACACGTCTACTAGGATATTTTCCCTCCCGACCAGTACTCATGAACCAAATAAGTCACGAACAGAAGCTAAACAAGAGTATAATAAATGGGGTTCATGTCTCTCACTCGTGTGTCCATCGTGTCATCGAGCAAAAGAACATATGAATATATACTGCACAAAACCATCAGAATTGGAAGTAGAACAGAAAGTGTACTTGCCTGTCGTCCTGAGCTGGGTGAGCTAGTCAAAATGCCAAATCAGGATCCAATAGACCTATAATATGAATCAATTTCTAATCAACAGATGAAGGTAATTAATGAGCCTACTTAACTAGGGTGAATTACTCTTCGATTTAGTATTCTTTAATGACCTAGAGCCTAATGTACTAGTGGTAACTCTAAGTCTCATGTTTAGGGATGCTGATGTCCCCTTGTGTCAAGGCAAGCCTAGGGTATCTAAATTTCTGTTACATATAATCCTGGAGTATACAGTTAAGGCTTGCTATACTATTTCCTATTCTTGATTTCCTGTACACCCTTAGATGGGTATGGGTGTATAGCTCCAACCTGAATTAGTGAATAGGCATGTGCCCAATTCCTGTCTCCCTTCTCTGTTCTATCTTATACCACCAATACACATTGATTCCTTCAAGCATTACATTAACCTGTTTCCTCAGTCAAGGATATAAGTACATCCCCATACTTTTGTTCCTAAATGATACTCCTATGGTACAGTACATGGTAGTCAATGTGTTCCTGTGCATCTTCTACTGAATGCCTAATAACTCACTGCTACTATGCAGTCTACTGTTAGGCCCATTCTAATATCCAAGATACTCTAAGTATCAATGGCTTAGTGTCAAAGTCTTGCTTTGGCATGAAACCTTTGATTAAGATAGATACTGATATAATTTTGGCTGTCTTGACCTTGAATACCTAGGCTTTTAGTATTCAGAAAGATGACTATAATGGTGAGTGTATGAGCAATAATAGAGCTGACACTCAATATAAACTGGAACAAATGACACTTTGAATTAACTGGTGAAAGCATGAACATTAATAATTTGCAGTGAACTGAATAAGGGTACCTATTATTGACTGCTACAACTTGAGCAAGGGTGTATGATGACTGAACTAGGCATGTAGGCATCATTGCCACCCACCTCATGACCTACAAGAGGGTATGCACCCTGTGTAAATACTGGATATAGGACTGATATACCATAACTATACACATTGCAGATTAATGACAACACCTTAATACTTCCTGAAAACCTATATGCAGTGAACCCATGTCTGTGGGATATCCCAGGTGAGTGTTTAGGTGTGATTGAACCCAGTCTGTGTTGACCATGGGGCAATTCCCTTTGTCCAAGTATGGGTTTGACTAAACCAGAAGTGTAAGCAGGAATGATTGGGTTAAGAGCATAGGGTCCAAGTGTATTGCAGGATGGCCCTGTGTCCTGATACCTTAGTGTATCAGAGAATGCTAACTTATGTAGGACAGTTATCCATGGATCTAGGTATTGTCTGCCTGTACAAACCAAGCCTATAGTTACTTCACTGTGTCAATCAGGCCCACGCCCTTCCTGATGCATTGAACATAGAGGTGACTAGGAAGACTCAGGCTCCAAGTCTTCTAGACAGGGCTGTAGGTGGTGGATGGTGTCCTACCAGTCTAGATAGGAGCTGCACTTAGGATTGACAGTATATGGTGTACACCCTACAGGTCTGGCACCATCCAACTATATGTAAGCTATGCAATTTCTACTAATGCTCACCCCTAGCCTGTAGGAGAGGTATGCAGCATGTGGAAGGGTTGTAGTGCAGTAAAGGGTACAACATAGGTAGTAGGGGATGTAGGCTATGCTTCCCAGTGTGTGGGACCTAATATGAGTGCCATATGCATTGAGGGTTGCATAGCTACTATTGTCAGGTACCAGATATTGTGTGTCTACAGGACAACACATGTGTGACTATATATGATGTATGAGATAATACAAGACATGTCTAATTATGCAGGACACGCTACAGGTTTGCAGTGAGCTATTGTTACAGCCCATTATCTAATACATAATGGATTAAAGTGCAGGACACTAGGAGACATCAGATACTAGAACAAAAGTGGACTAAACACTAATAACATCCTATTCACTAATATATTCAAGCATGGACTGAAATAAAAGGAGCAGGGTGATACTCTAGTGTAATCCTGGTTCTCAGGGCCTTACCTCCATACTGCTACCCTTGGTACTAGCATTCCCTAAATCTTAGATTCACCTACTCGAGTACCCATCCACACGTGATGTCTAGTTGTAGATATGTGATACTCATGTGTCAATGTGTATGCAGAGTAGTTGTGACAAGCATTGTATAGGGAATTTACTTAAACGTGTATATTTGAATGGAGGTCATAATTCATCCAGGAATAAGGCTCTGTTCATACCTGAAAGATGACTGATCTCTCACAGGTGATAGCCAAGGTTCTAAAAGTCTGTCCTGTTACAACCTCAGGGCTGACATCAACTGGAAATCCTACTATTTCATATGGATGTACCTGCACTGATTCACTCAATATCCTACCTAAACATAGGCTCTCACCCAGAACTCACTTATCTTGATACATTGACATTGGTACTTGATACCCTAAATTAGCAGTACCTAGGCTTCAATAGGCTATACAACCAAATAATCTTCCTATTTTTCCTCACCTTGCTCTTTCTAAGTCCCTGGTCTGGACATTAAACAAACACCCACCCCTCTCTTCTCCTTAGGTTGTTTTAATAACATCGAAAGCAACCTATCAATGGATCAGTTTGACGAATTTAAGACTATGAAAGTCAGGTATTTACCTGTCGAGTGGTTGGTTGCTTCCAAAGACTTCGAAGAGTTCTTCGATTGCAGCAGAGAACTAGACGGCAGGGAAAAGTTAGGGTTTGTGGGGAGGGCGGATCAATCCTGTTTATATATACATCCAGATTTGATAGGATTTAGACTTTGATTCGTGTTCCCTTCTCCAGGATTTGATCACATCCTTCTCTTCAAATCCATTCGAATTTGAACTGGAAACACTGTTATGATTTTTTAAACTTAACAGTCTTTCAATTAGGACCCTGATGTTTTGGGTTTTTTGGATGGGGTCAACCCCTGTGGCCGTTTGGTTAAAACGTTTGTGGCGAGTGTTTTGCACTACAGCCCCTTATTAATTCATGATTGTAAAAAAAACCCTTCATTCTTCTTATTACAAATTAATACATTCATATTTATATTACCATATACATTGGCTATAACTATTTCTATATAAATACTATTTAGCAAAAATATAATAAAATATATAATTTCGGGTCAAGGGCTTACAGCAGAACTCTTTGGAACCAACCGATCTTCCTTCTTCTTGGAAATAGCGGCGGACTGGACGGCCGATGGCAGCGTCCTTGCTCGGCGGTTTGACCGGAGCAACAGTTTCACAGAACATGGCGTCTCTCAGGACGTCTATCCTTGCAGGCACATTTGCAGCAGGTATAATTGATCTCGTGACTTTTGCTAGGTCGCTAAATGCGTATGGCATTTGATTTGCAATATCTTGCAGACCTAGAATCCTCTTCACTTCCTTATCACTATTGCAGAGGGAGGATCATGATGAGCAACAGCGGGCACATGCCACGCTAATTCACGTCGTTCCTCATCAACGTTAGCGTGCATTTCTCCCCCTAACGACGGAAGATTGCCTCATCAAAGTCACAATCCGCGTGTCTCGCGGTAAGAGATCGTCTGTCAGGGCTCTAAATAGCGAATGATGGACGGGGAGTTATAACCGACATATATTCCCCGTCGCTTCTGAGGTCCAATTTTGAACGCCTTATCGGCTCAATTGGAACATTAACTAGCACCCAAACACACGTAAATATGAGATGTCAGCTCACATCCAGTAACCGCTGGTATGCGGAAAGTGGTGGGTGGCCATGGCCATCAGACGGACCAAATTTGCAGCGTGCAAAATTGCATAGCCCCATGCAGATAGTGGGAGTTTGGTGCGCATAACCAAGGTCCGCACTATCACTTGCAGCCGCTTTAATAAAAGCTTCCGCTAGACCATTTTGGGTATGAACATATGCAACAGGGTGTTCAAGATTTATTCCCAAAGTCATGTAATAATCATCGAAAGTCTTCGATGTAAACTCCACGGCATTATTAAGTCTAATAGACTTTATCGGATAATCCGATGGTGAGCCCTTAACTTAATGATATGGGCGAGGAGTTTAGGAAACACTGCATTTCGGGTGGACAACAACACTACGTGTGCCATCTAGTCGATGCATCAACCAAAACCATGAAGTATTTAAATGGTCCGCATATTGGTTGGATTGGTCCACAAATATCTCCATGAATTCTCTCAAGGAATTGGGAAACCAATCTCGTAGTTTCACATGGAGGGGCTTGAGATTCGTCTTCCTAATCGAGCAAGCTTGGCATAGGCTTTTCGAATTTATAACAAAATTATTTCCTCCAAGAGGATGCCCATGTGATGCATCATAGTACAAAGCATCGTATTTTGACCCAGATGACCCAGTCGTCATGCCATAGCATAAAAGTCCTCTCATCAACTGGCGCTCGGCGAATGATGAGATTACTCTCGATGTGTTGTATCGTAGTGAGATACAAACCACTTGAAAGATTTCAACTTCTCCAAGATACCTTTTGGCCGTACTCAGTGGAGGTAATGAAAAGATACTCGAAGCCATGTTCTCGAGCAGTTTCAACATGAACCATTTTTTCCTCGAATATCCTTAAAACTCAGTAAGGTACGACTGCACCTTGGAGAATATAGGCCTATGATACTTCAACGAGTACCATTGGACAACGAAAAATGGCTTTGCCAAAACCTTGAACAAGGGTTGAGGGTCCCGAAATGGTTGTCACTGAGGTTACTTTAGGCGTATAGGAGATAAAGTATGATTTCTCTTAAGATAGTGTGAGTCATTCCACTATCAACCAGACAATCTACTGCCCCGTGGTCCATGCCTATAAGTAAGAAAATTAAGTTTGTCACACGTTTGAGGAAAGTGCTCGAAATAGAATTTTAATTTATCGAAAAACAGAAAATACAAACCACCAAAAGTTTCATGACTTAAATCAATATAGAGATAATGGAGATTCATTCTTCCATTTCTGCTACAAAATCGGGGTCTCAAGATTTAGATTTTCGCACTCGTTGACCATTTGCTTCGCGGCTCAGCGTCCCTTGTGATAGTTATCAACTTCTTGGGGGTCGCCCTGCAAGTCCGTTGCATATGACCATAAGCACCACATTTGTAGCAGAGAGTAGGCGCTTGGCCTTCCACTCTCGCTTTGGGACGACTGGCCCGTTGGTTCTTACCATGAGACTGCCTAGGAGTCAAAGGTCCTTGGTTCTTGTTAGAACCTCGCTTTGGGTGGCGAGACTTAAACTCGCCTCTGTTCCTTGGCTGGGACGACTGGACCTTATCTCGTTTCCACCGTGGATTTGGTCCACGGAGAGCGTTTGCATCAGGCATTGGAATTGCCTTTGTTCCAGCAGGACGAGAATTGTTGTTTCTCATTAAAATGAGACTGTTCTTCTCGTCTTGTAAAAGCTGGGTGATGAGCTCGGGAAACTTGGTGAACTTAGACTGACGGTATTGCTTTTGGAGCAAGTTGTCAGTAGAAGGAAATGTGGTGTATGTTTTCTCCAATAGATCACTGTCGGTTAATATCTCACCGCAGTATTGAAGAAGTGATTGAATCTTGCAGACCGACTTCATGGCGTCAGATAAATGCCTGCGGAATAGAATCATCGCTTTGGCGTTCATTGAGCGAGTGACTTCCACTTCACGCTCTTCCTCGTTATAGATACGTCCAAGAGGCCCTACGCATCTAGATGGTTCTGGATGTCTTGCGTCCAGTCCAAGTAGTTCTTGCCAGAGGCTTCAAGGATGGGAAAATCAATCTTGATCGACATTTTCTACAACAGGAGAAAAAATCTTGATCAGTCAACATATAAAATGACAGGTTTATATGGATTTGGTTTGTATAAGCAACAACAAACAATCGTAAATAAAAAACAACGGTTTTGAAAAAACGATTTTTGTTTAAAAAATTATCTTATATCGATCGACGGGTCGCTATAGAGAGGTCATAAGTTTATTGCAAAAATGCATATTACAAATACAATTTGAGCAAAAAATAATATTCGGTCAACCCCTTTCAGTAGCTCTACGTGAATATGACCAGGCGGGAAAATGAGGGAGGAGGGTCACCGGGACCACTTAAAAACCAAGCCCCAAGTTCTTTCTGACATCATACCCAATAGGTTAGCCTATTCGTAGAGACTTCGTAAAATTTTTGTCAAATGTAAGAATAAATAAGATTTTTCAAGAAATTCACGCTATTTACGAACTGTGCAAAATAGGTGACAATTTAGTGCGTGCTCAAAATGAGCGTTGCCTTTAAAAATTATTAACCAAAAAAGGTTATTTTTGGGAGGCCCAAATTTGGCGGTACCAGAATTTGTTTATGTAGCCAAGACAATTTTTCAATTTCCACGCCATTACGCTAAAAAAACGTACAACATAAGTAGGCAACACACACAAAAGAATTGGTGCCTAAGCAAGCGGCACCAAAAAAAATGTCAACTATTTTTCCGACGTCTAATGAAGCGACGCCAAAAATATGGCGAGAAAAAAATACAATTTTTATTACCTATATGTTACAATAATTCACTGAGTAACATAAAGAAAAAAAATGCTACTGAGGTGCTTGTTGGGGCGCAGATGGCACTGTGGCGCTCGTCGGGGCGCTCCAAATCCATCATTACCAAAAAAATGTTAGCATCTAAATTTTCTTTTTCAACATGAAAATTTGCTATCAAAAATTTATTTCCTCAGAAATTAACTAACAAATATGTTTGTTTTAAAAAAAAAAAAACTAGTATGCTAAAGGCTAGATTATAGCAAAGTTATACATAAAAACAAATTTGCAACTGTTAACAGAATGTGAATAGCAAATCAAGTAATGAGAACCAGAAAGCTATCATTCTGAAAAAAAATCCAAATGAAAAGTCACAGAACTAATATTAATGAAAAACTTTTCCCATGAGCATCTAGAATAACATAATTCAATATAAGGAATCGATCATCATCATCATGAGCTTTTCCCAGAACTAATATTAAGTAATCCCAGAGCTAACAACATGCTTTGGAAAAATTTGTATTAGCTTCCTTGGAACAAAATATTTGCATGCTAATACAAATTTGTTCCTGTACTCTCTGTTAGGGAAAAAATCTTACTGTCCGAAAAAATATTTCACTACCAAATATTTCTTAGAAAATATTCTTGCTGAATCAGTTTACTAGCAAATATTTCTTAGAAAATATTCTTAAGAAGAAATTAAGGGTTACCGTCGTTGTACGGAAACCGCGGAATCGGACAGGACCCACGCGGATACGCGGGATCGGCGACGAGCGAAGGGGTGCGCGCGGGACAACGGTCGGCGGACGGCGATGCGAGCGGTACGTCGGGTCTCCGGCGTTGCACGAGCAAAGTGCTGATAACGTGTTGTGAGGCAAATTAGCTCAACATCCTCAATGGTATATCAATATATTCAAATCTATCTACAAGCCATCCCAACCTCTCTTTATATAGTAAGAGAGAGGTTGGGAGTTACATAATGAAAGGTCACTTAGGAGTTACAAAGTGAAGAGTCATGAGTTACAAAATGAAGAGTCACCATGATTCACCATGATGAGTTACAACAGGCACGACATATACAGAGTGATGTGGACGAGCAATTGATTTTGGCCAATTATAAAGGCACTTCACATATTACTCAGGAGTCAGGACTAGCCCAAATGTGGGTTTGGTTTATTTACAAATTTACCACTTGAAAAATTACTCAGGGCTACCAAATTTTTTGGTACTTCACTTTTAGGCCTCGTTTGGTTCACGGAAAGGAAATGGATTCCCTTGTATTTTTCATAGGAATGGAAAAGTAGGATTCCTTTCACATTTCCTTTCCGTTGTTTGATAAAACAAGAAAACCACCTAGAAAAGACCATTTGATTTTCTTTATAGTGTTTGGTTGGTGCATGAAAGGAAAGCAAAAATATAGCAATGTTCCAATAATATCCTTACATTTTAAAATAAAATTAACATTATAAAAATAACATTAATGGTAAAATAAGCAATAACACATGGTTACTTTGTCATAATTTTTGTAATAATGTTGGGAAATGATGAGGGAAAATCAATTCCATGTGTCATGAGTGGAACCATATTCCTCCCAATTTTCCCCCTTGTCAGGAAATTGATTTCCAAGTTTGTGGCTACCAAACAAAGAAAAGGAACAACTTTCCTTTCCTGGTTCCTTAAATTCGTGAACCAAACGAGGCCTTAGGGCTGCCCAAATTTTTGGCAGTCCTGTACACTATCAGGATTGCCAGAAATTTGGACAATCATGCTAAATTTCCAGGTCGCGAGAGAAGGAGAAGGAGAGGAAGGAGAAGGAGAAGGGGAGCAGCAAGCGTCGACAACCACAGCCCGCACGACTACCTCGTCGCGCGCCTCAGACCCCTCTTCTCCCTCTTCATCGGGTCAATCATGACAACATCCCTGAACTTCGCCAGGAGGAACCGCATCCAGCCGTGCGACGTCATCCTCCGGCAATACCCGAACTCGACCTCGCTGCTGCTGACGTCGTCCCCGTCAGGGGCACACCCGGTTCTTGGAGGGGGAGCCCCGCGGCCGGCCGACGAGGAGACGTGGACGGGTTGCTGAAGATGGAAAAGATGGAGGTGGCGGAGAAGAAGTGGGTTGTGGGCATCCCTAAGAGTAAAAAATGGACTGTCTTGAGTAATTTCTCCTCAAATCTGAGTAGCCCCAATCCTGGGATAGTCCCGAGTAATTTCTCCTCGAACCAGATAGTTTCCCTGACAAACTGATCATGAAGAAAACACAGATAGCAATTCGCACATTTGTTATATAGTTCAAGAAGTTTATGCAGATCTTTGTCGTAAAGGAGAGAGATCAGAACCAGACATGATCATAACTGAAATGATAAAAGAGAAAGCTACGGCAACCGAGAAAACGAACTCCCATCCCTTTGTCGCGTTGGTTGGATGACAAGTTAAGTTACCATGCCATCGATCAACTGACTTAGTTCCGATCCCACCAACTTCAGATGTTTCTGTGGAAGTGTTTTCTGCATAGAAAATATAGTATTAGTTCGTTACTACAAGTTATTAAAATAATGGTGTTTGCCTGCAGTTAGTAGCATTTTACAAATCAAAGTGAACTAAGAACTTAGTAGCTGATTGGATTTAAAAGTAAACTAGCAAGTTTTGGCAACCAAACCATGTAAAGAAATTATATAGTTCTCACCAAGATCATATTTACGGAAAATATAAGTCTATTTGTAAATAATAAAAAAAGAAATGAAAAAAAAGGTGGTGTCCTCCAAAACCTATAGAACTAAAACAGGAAGTCAGAACTTGACATCTCAATTGCTTTGATCCATGAGACATAGAGGATCAATTGACCCTGCGTAACAACAATTCAAAGGCACAATGCTCCTTAATCCAAGAAAATTGTTAGGAGTAAGCCAATCAAAACAGTTGCCAGGAATCAGAAATCAGATAATTTTCCCAGACAACTTGAACAGACAAGAAACACACAGAGAGCAAATTTGCGCAGCCATTTGCGTTCTTCAACAAGTTTATGCAATTTTATTCGACAAGCATACTAGTCCCTCTGGTATAAGAAGTTCACTTGAGATAACCAATAACTAGGGATAGGGATAACTAGACCAACTACATAAACTGAATCCTCCTCATAACAGAGATGATAGAAAGGCAGCCATCATCACAAACTAAAACGATAAAGAGAAAGCTAAGGAACTCCAATTCATCGTCGTGTTGGCTCAATAACCAGTTACAATGCTGTCTGCAGCTGGCTTTGTTAGGACGCCGCCTACTTCGGATGTTCCTGTGGAGGCTTTATCTGCACAGAAAATAAAGCATACATCAGTATAACAGGTATGGCATTGCCTACAATGATGTATCATGTTGTATCATATTGAAGGACGCCAACTACTTCCCTTACTGATGCTTATGATTTAAGAATGTCAGTAATTAGGGCTGAAATTTTGACCCCACGAAACCACATTTCCACTGGGGCTATTTGGATGAATATGGTCAATCATTGACCATCATTCCGATCTAACTCAAAGTTTCAGTCATTTTTTGTAGATTTAAGTGATTTACCTAACCTCAGTTACATATATATGATTGTAAAGAGAAACATGCACAAGTTCAATATTGTTTCAAAGCAAGTTCAACACTATACCATAACTGAGAGGGTGGCGGACTAGCAATAGTGACATCACAGCTGAAAGAGCAACCAAGATCCACGAACCACAAGTAAGTCCCAACAGTATCCGTATCCCAGTAGATACACTTCCAGAGGAATATAAAGCCAATGCAACTGCATGACTTACAGAGGTATTTGACATACCCCACACAAACTGCATGAGTTAAGGTAATTCTCAGAGTACAATAATGGAGAAAGTAACAACACTAAAACATGCAAAACTATTTACATTTATATTCATTTTGATTTTGATGCAAATTTTTCCAAGTGATCTCCACTTTAAGAGTGTCACTTTAATAGAACTGTTAATAATTCAATAAAGAAGAGCAAAAGAAAGAGGTAATATCAGTTAAGTTTAATTCTAAATTTTGTTAAACTTGATCTCGGATATCACATGTAAAACATTAATGCTTAAAATTACGCACTATCATTAACCAGGAACATTGAAGTAATCAAGTATAACGGTACAGTACAACAATTGAAGATTCTTCTCAATATATAATGGGTTATAGTCTAGGAAGCATGGAAACCCAAAAATCTGGGCCTTGTCATGTCACATGCATATCTGACACATCCACATACTCCAAAATACACTAGGACAAACCAAAATAGGTGTTGTGTCCATGTTGTAGCCGTGTCTGTGCAACATATATACTTGATGGTATCTATGAAGATAGTAACTCCAAATATAACATAATGGTCGCAAGCAAGAGATACACGCTATGGTACGACACAAGTGCGCCACAATTGACATGGACCATAGTAACTGAAAGTTCAGAGGCACTAATAAATCTAAGGTTGGTATTGCTTGTTGTAACTAAGCTATATTGGTACATTTATAAAGACTTCTCCAAAAGACGGTTACTAAAGTCCATCGAGTTTTCTTGTTGGGTAACAGGTGCTGTGCAGAAAGACATTGAGGAAATTGGTGAACTTATAGAACTCAAGTAGGCAAGAAACAATTTGGTAAATGAAAAGAGCAGTAGCATGTTTCCGAGAATTAAGTGTAATGATATTCCATTTATTAGGTTGTCATTATTAATTGACAACTAAGGCACTATAAATTTAATAGATTATTAGATTCATAGATGATTTACTAATATCTTGATAATTATGCGTAATAAACCATAAATAAAGCAGCTGGATGAAAATATTACCCAGTCACCCGTCAGCATAGCGAGGGTCATTCCATGATTGCTTCCATAAATTGAAGCATAAAGATCTTGTATGGCTAGTACAAAATTCCACACTGAATGTACAGTTGTGATCAGAGCCAAAGTCCTTGTATAAAAAGATAAAATAAAAAAGTGTTAGTATTACACTATTGAGATATAACCCCTCCTCAAAATTATATACGGAAGGATTAGAAAAGATTTTACATATGCAATGGTTATAATAAACAAAAATTAATCAAAATGTGCTGCACAAGAAGATAATTTAGGATATGCAGACGTAATGTGCTACGTTTGTTTAATGGTGCTGATTTAGATACAAGAATATGGAAAGAAAAAAAAAAGGTGATATTTGTGGAACAATCTTTAACGTTAGTCTGTTATGATGATCATAGTATATAGATCTAATATCATATATGACTTGCATAGTTATGGCTGTGTTCACTACTATAAGTTAGTAAAATATGGTGTTTGCCTGCAGTTACTAGCATTTCCCAGTCAAAATTTATCAGTGCGAAGTGAACTACAAAGGTAGTAGCTGATTTGTTTTAAACTTAATTCTCAACCAAAACCATGTACAAAATATTATGAAGTTCTCATCATTGTCTTAAACAACATTGAAGGGTCTTGAAATTGACCCGTTCATCTCTCATTTTTCCCCTTTATTATCATCAAAGTCATTGAGAAAGTTTAGATGTCTACATACGGTAACGGCTTAAATGATTGATCTGCAACCATAAGGAATTGAAAAGATGCTGCTGTAGAAAGTATGCACCGCAGGAGCCTAACAAAACGACCGCTCACTGAACCAAGGCTGACAAAACTCTTCATCTTCCTGCAATTAGTAGAAAACAATATAAATATCTTAGCACCAGATATGTAAAGAAGTACCAATTTTCCGGAAATTCTAACAAAATCACTTCTTCATTTTTTTTTCGACTAAATTATGCACATTCATTAATGTGATTATAAATAAAGAAACGGTCAATCCAAGTTCATGAGTTTAACCTACACACATAAAGAAGAAAAAGGAAGAGAAAAGCAGAGCAAGGATATGACCTGTTTCACTTAGATGGGTTGCTTTGTGATGGTAACCTCCAATGGGATTTATATATAGGGTAAGATCATTCCATTACTGGAAGTAGAGGAAAGAGGAGAGCAACTTCCGTCCCATCCATTCTAGGATAAACCCATGTTACTACAAATCCCCCCACCCCCACCCCCACACGCGCGTTCACACAAATTGAATTTTGAGTTCCTCCTCTATGACATTTTCAGAAACAAGGAAGACGAGAATTATGAAACTAGTGACAGAAATAAAGCCAAAATTTCCTACATAGAACTAGTGGGGAGGGATGACAACCACCATTTTCGCTACACACCAAATATGGAAAACTAACAGAATGGTAGGACAAAGCTTTTTAATTATCCATCTCTTTCATTCTTTATTCAGGAACTGTCCATCTGTCTCATACTAACATAAATTATGTACTGCATAAATATTAATTAGTACCACTACAAATTAAGTGCAAGAAAATGCCATCTACTTGACAAGTGTTCTATAACCTGTCTCATTGCAACTCTGCTTAGAGGTTTACCAAATAGAGATGAATATTTTCTTGCCCTAGGCGCATTTCAAATGTAGGGACGATCAATCTCAATGTGTTTCATCATAGTGCATGTGTTACACGCGAGGAATATACAGGCTTTTACATATGCAATGATATGATAATACGCATAAGTAGGTCAACATGATATGCATAAGGAGCTGAATTTAGGTCAGGCATAGGTTAGTGCATCACTGTTGTTTTGTCAAACAATCATTAATGTTATGTTGATCATATCATGATAATATATAGGTAAGACTAGTAAATGAATTCACTATACTCAAATATCATATGTAGCATCTGTTTGCATACTGCATTTAAATAATATAAATTAAATATTAAAATTTACCCACATTATGAAGAAAGTGAGAAAGAAAAAATATTAAAGTAAAAAAACAAAAACTGTCATTTTAGTTAATACTAATAGTTATTGTAATTTACTAAACAAAGACTAATTAGTTAAGCATTATCAAGTTGATAAATATCAACACACACACACTCTCCATAATTTTTTCCTCTCCCCAACACCACCACACCCCCCCCCCCCCCCCCCCCCCCCCCCCCCCCCCCCCCCCCCCCAATCTCCATCTTCAAAAAGCAAAAAAAAAAAAATGAAGTTACAGACCAAAAAGAAATTCAAAGTTACAAAGACCTGAGGATGCACTCAAGCAGTGGTCACAGGTCCGGTAATGGAGGTTGCAGGCAGCGATTGCAGATCGGACATAGGCAGCATATGTGTGTACAATGAAAGAAAGATATAGAATGCGTAAAAGGAAGAAAAAAAAAAAAATCCAAGAATGGAAATAAGATAAATAAATTCTAAAGAAGGGGAAAAAAAAAATCTAAAATGGAAATAAGATAATGGGCAATAAATCGTGTGAATAGCTGGCTTGATAGAAATGTTGAGAAACTACTAATAGAAACAAAGCCATAGAGTTTCCATATAATAATTATACTGGTGGGAGGGAGGGAGGGGATCACATGCACCTACCATTCTTTACCTCCATAAATAAATGAATAATTCTATAGAGACACACTTTTATTAACATACTTTGTTGACACACTTATGTGGCAGATTATTTAGTATTTCATGTCACCCAAATTAATTGAGAGCTTATTAATTATTTTTTTGGTATGTCCAATTTGTAAGTATGGAATGTTTTCAATCTTTGACATGTGTTGTAATTTTGCATGGCCAATTAATAGCCACAATTAATGTCCAATTTTGCATGGCCAACATGACCAGAAAGCTTTTAAAATTTTGTACAAAATTATTTACTTTCGTTGGAGCCTGCTCATGAAGTTGACGAGGGTGGATTGCGTGGATTCTATACATGCAAGAAGATTGAATCTTTTGCATAGATTGTGAACTAATTAATTTGACATAGACAATTTTGGCAAGTGAATAATTAATTGGTCATGCAAAATTGCAACACATGAACTAATTAAATAGACATGGCCAATTTTGGCAAGTGAATAATTAATTGGCCATACAAAATTGCAGCACATACCAAAGATTGAAAACCTTCCATACATACAAAATTGGATATACTAAAATAATAATTAATAAGCCCTCAATTAATTCGGGTGACATGGAATGCCAAATCACCTGCCACATAAGTGTGTCAACAAAGTATGTCAATAAAAGTGTGTCTCTATAGAATTACTCTAAATAAATATGGCAAACTAACATCAGCAAATTTACTGTAGCGATAATAATTTAAATAATATTTGTTTAAACGATAGTTGTTTGGAAAATTTGGTCAAACAATACAATCCGACAGACTGACTGTCGGAAAATGAGTATGTTAAAAATCCGACAATCTGTCTGTCGGAAAATGAGCATCATCTCAAATTCCGACAGTCAGTTTGGCTGAAATAAAGCATTTACTTTTTTGGGTGGGTTTGGTTTAAATTTTGTTTATGGTTTACTGATGGAGTTGGGTGGTGGGTTAATTCGGGTTTGGTTTTTTTTTTGGTTGGGTTGGTTATCTTTTGTTGGGGGTTGGGTGGGTTAATTCCAATCAATTTATGGTTTACTTGAGTTGGAGTTGGAGTTGGGTTGGGTGGGTTTGGTTTTTTTTTTTGGGTTGAGATAGGTTATCTTTTGTTGGGTTTCTAACGTTACAATTCTCAACGTTACAAGTTCTAATTCCAACGGCTATATTAAACCACAACCATCTATAAGTATCAAATCACTTCACAGCATCTCTCTCATTCACTTCACCACATCTCTCTCATTCACTTCACAACATCTCTCTCATTCAGTAAGAAGTTTGTCAAGTCTATTTCGTTGAAAGCTGAAGCACCTCTCTTCCTACAGAAAGTTTATCTTGTTGTCAACATGGATGAAAATCTAACAATATTATGCTCGCTTGGAGGTGTACTAAATGGGTTAGCGTATCAAGGGGGTTTAACCCAAGTTCTTTTAGTTGATCGAAATATTTCATTTCTTAGTTACATAATCTAATTATTGATCAATATTCTATCGACTACAAATTTATATTAGTATATATTTTCGTATCTAATTGTATAAATGTAGATAGTGGAGAAGCATGAAAATTTGTTCTTCAAGTGAATGCACAATCACCGTATATTAATATCTATGTCACTCCGCCCCCATCTATAAATGTAAGTAATATACCTGCTTGTAATACTTTTAACGTTGGTCCTAGTTCTTCTCATCAAGTTATTCCATTTACTGAAGAAGAACATGTAGTAGATGATGTTAATAACGATGATGAAAATAGTGATGATCTAATTGAAAATTTAGATGATAAATTTCATGATTCTGTTGATAGCCTTAGCACTCCTGAATTATTTATTGGAAAACAATTTGAGAATCGTTCTAAATTTAGAAGTTTTATTAGTGATATAGCAATTAGACGTAATTTTACTTGTGCAGCTACTTTAAATAATGCTACTGGAATTATATATAAATGTAATAGTTCAAATTATTATTGAAGGGTATACGCTAAAGCCATAGGTGGAGACGAAAGATTTTCTATTGCAACGCTAGAAAATATTCATTCTTGTTTAGGTGGACTTACAACTGGTTCTCATCCATTAGCTACCACTGTATAGGTTAAAAATCAGATTATTGAAAAAATTCGAGATAATCAGTCGTATAGTCCATCTCATGTTGTAAAAGATATATTTAGGGAACATCGAATACATATTAAATACTGTAAGGCTTGGAAAGCTAGAGAACTTGCTCTATCCGAAATAAATGGTAGTTATATTGATGCATATAGTAGTCTCGAAGAGTATGGTCTTAGAATTATCGAGACAAATCCAGGTAGCCAATGTTTTATGAAGATTACAAAAAATAATAGGGTTGAAAGAATTTTTATTTGTTTCAAGGCATGCATTGATGGATTTCTAAGGGGATGCTTACCTGTGATTAGTATTGATGCTACTTTTCTTTCCTCTAAATATAGAGGTATTTTATTTATTGCTTGTGCTCATGATCCTAACTATCAACTATATCCTATTGCATATGCTGTTGCTGAGAGTGAAAACATTGATTCTTAGAATTGGTTTTTAAACAGTTTAAGAATATCTTTTGAAAGATTTTTTGATGTCTGGAATACAATTTCTTTTATATCGGATAAACAGAAAGGATTGATAAATGCCATGCGTGCTATTTTTTCGGAATTGCCTTTTTTTTGTATTCAATATTTTAAAGCAAATTTGAAATCAATATGTAGATCAAAGCATTTTCAACGTAGCTTGGACTCTCTTGCAAGATGTTATAATGAAACAGATGCAAATAATTGCTTGGAGATGATTAAAGCTGAAAATGTTGATGTTTACAATTGGCTCGTTGGAGTAAATGATGAAAATCGTATTTTCTCACACTGGATTACAGCGTATTCTCCTTGTCCAAGACTAGATATTAACACGTCAAATCTTGATGAATCTTTCAATAACTGGATTAAAAATCTTCGTGATAAACCAATAACGACACTACTTGATGGTATTCGAGCCAAGATTATAACACTTCAGGACAAAAACAGACAACAAGCTGAAAATCTTGAAACAAATTTTTGTCCGAAGATGTTAAAAACGATGGCTCGTATCACAAAAGAAATCCATCAGCTAGAAATGTTACGGATAGTGGGTCATTTGTATGAGATATTAGATCGTCAAACAAATAGAAGATATGTTGTTCGTTTAAATGAAAACTATTGTTCATGTTTAAAGTGGTATCATACTTTTCTTCCATGTGTACATGCATGTTATGCTTGTAATTGTTGTAATATTAGGATTGAGCATTATTATCCATCTATATTTTCAAAGGAAGCATTAAAAAGTGTCTACGAGCCGCACTTGGAGCCAATTCCAGTCCCTTACAACATTCAAAGTGCATTGGTTAGAGACGACATTGGAGTACCAGATGTACGACGCAAAGCCGGAAAGTTTCAGTCCTTTACATCATGTGAAGTATCTGTAATAGTTTGTCAAAGAAAGGTGACTTTTATATAAATAAAAACAAAACATCATACAAGTTCAAAATTTACATCTATCCTCCTTGTCTGTCTAATTCCCAATAGTCTGGACGATCAACTTCTTTGAGAACCAATCTGTGTATAATAATCTCCATCCAAACCATAGCCTTGGAACCAATCTGTCACTCCGGGCCACTGCGAAGTCCCCTGGGTAGTTTCCTGGCCAGCCCCCTGGGAAGAACTCTAGCCAGCCCACTGGGAAGAACCCTGGCCAGCCCACTGGGAAGTCCCCTGGCCAGCCCACTGCGAAGTCTCCTGGCCAGCCCACTGGAAAGTCCCCTGGCCAGCCCACTGGAAAGTTTCCTGGCCAGCCCACTGGGAAGAACCCTGGCCAGCCCACTGGGAAGTCCCCTGGCCAGCCCACTCATCGTCAACTTTTTGAGGCGAGATCTCGCCAGCTTGCTAAGGTGAGATCTCATCAACTTGCCGGGGCGGACTATCGGGGAACGGTTGGGTGACATGGTGCCTAACCCTGCGGGGAAGTGGTTGACGTTGGCTAATAACCTACATGATAATCTTACGAAATATGTAGCGGAGGGTTCGGAGGCTCCGGCTCCGCTTCCACCCAGTCCAGAAAGTTTTTTACTGTCGTTCTCAACACTTCAGGATCTGGGTTATCACATGCTTGATCCAAAGCTGGAACCTAAAATAATAACACTTTATTTTAGTTCTTATGCAAGCTAGAACATTGTAATCCAAAATATTGTAAACTAAAAATAATTACTTACATCAGTTCTTATTATATGTTGATAAAATCCACGCAGACTAGAATCATCTATAGCTCTATGCTCGAATCGAGGCTCCTAATATATGTAGCGTCTGTTGCTTATAACTGGAGATCCCCACCAAGATCTATATGCAAAATCCCCATATTATACTGTTGCATATACGAAATATGTGAGATGTTATGAGAAAAATGTGGCAAAAATATTAACTTTAAAATAACTTACAGTCCTCCATATTAGCTATGTTCTGAGACAAATGTGAGATGTTATGCGTCTCTAGTCTAGAATTCCAAGCAGGAATTAATTTGCGGGCTCTTACGGTTGCACTTCCTCTACCACGATTGTAGTGAGGCGGATCTTCGGGTATATGTTGTTTCATACCGAATTGCCGCATAACCCGATCAGCTGGATGATACATTATGTCTCCATGGTATATTATGTAAAACCTATGGAGACTTAATTCATATGTTGTTCGTTCTATCTCAGAAGGATAAGGATTAATTGAATAATGCACCATTTGAACCTGTTTTTTGACAAATAATTATAAGAAAATAAAACATAATATACTAAATAGATATAGAATGGTGACTTTTATTTACCTCTGAAATCTGTAGTGAATCAAATTGGCCCCGATATATCGGGGCAATCGAGTAAACACAGTGTGCGGGATCTACCGCATCAGTAGTCCACCGTAAAGCGACCAAAAATATATGTGTGTCGCTACTGATAAGGGAAAGTGGCCTACCGATAGAAAAATGCTCGTAGGATCAAACCTAAAAAATATATGATATAAGTGTACAAATTTTAAATATATACCAAATTCAAACAATTTTCGTACCTGAATCAATATAGCACATCCATTTAAATTTTTCATCAATTTGTCCTTCGAATGGAACTGCACAAAGTCTGACATAGCACTGTATAGATATGCCAACATTGCCGCTCCCCACGCATGACTCGTCGGTTCCATCAAATCATTCAGAAATAATAGAAACCGTAAATTTACCATATCCGATGCGTCGAAAAACAAAAAAACATTAATAAGGCCTAGTAAATAGGCTCTAGTGCATGCAATGACCTGAACAGAATATGAAAAATTATTATATTAGCTAAACTAAATTGATATATAATCTATGTGCACAAATATTAACCACAAATGTAATACTTATTCGTTCCTCATCAACTGATATTTCTTGGTCACCGATACGATCTATGTGCATAAAATTCTGTCGGAGCCATGTATACGACACTAGGCCTTTGCCTTTCAATTTTAGTGCCTCCACACCTAGGTAGGTCGTGATCGCTGTCTCAGCAGAAAATTGCTCATCAAATATTATAGGTTCACCTATGATAGGTAGACCTAAAATATTTGCAACATCTTTAAGCACAATAGATATTTCTCCAAAAGGTAGCTGGAACGTATTTCGTCCGGGCTACCAGCGCTCCACTAGACTGAGAATCAATTCTCCAATAAAGCTTCTTGGTCACTAGTCAATTTCCAGAAACCAAGTTGGCCCTCATAGCGCTATGTATTGTGTTCTCGACACCGCTCTTTCCTTTTATAATCACATAGCTATATATAAAACATACAAACTATGTTATTACTAAACATATAAAATGAAAATTTTATTGACTAACACAATTAAAAGTATATATATATCTCTCAAGTAAATATCAGACTACATATGTGCGACTCGCGTTGCTGCTTAATCAATTCTGTAGTTGGCCCCCCCTGGTATATGACCATCGTTTTGGGTAGCCATCTGTAAAAAGATGGTTGTCAAAATACATATTTAGTGGTTGTTATTTTCTATAAAATTGTATCAATGAACATTAGTGGTTGTTATTTTCTATAAAATTGTAGGTATCATTGATTATTTATAAAAATAACATTAGTGTTTATGACACACAATTAGTGTTTACATCCTTGTATCCTAACACTAAATTTCTTTGATATTACACAACTATGAACACTAATTGTAAATATCAATGAATATTAGAGCTATAAAACACTAATATATCAATGAACATTAGTGGTATTATATAAAATGACACACAATTAGTGGTTCAAAATTAGTGTTACAATACAAGGATGAACATTAGTGTTTATGTACATTAGTGGTTGTTATTAGTGGTTGTTATTAGTGTTTATGTACATTAGAATACAAGGATGAACATTAGTGGTTGTTATTAGTGGTTCAAAATTAGTGGTATATATAAAATGACACACAATGCCTTAATGAACGTTAAACTCATAGGATTTTGATAGTGGTTCAAAATTAGTGTTAGAATACAAGGATGAACATTAATGTTTATGTAATATCAACATTAGTGTCCTAGAAAAATATGAGAAATAGGATGAACATTAGTGTCCTAAAAAAATATGAAAAAATATCAACATTAGTGTTTATGATACAAGGGTGAACATTAGGATACAAGATCTGAAAAAAAAATACCACTGAATTTCTTCTTCTTTTTCTTCTTCCTCCTTCTCTTCTTCTTCTTACTTCTTCTTCTTCTTCTCCTTCTCGGCTTCACAGCAACAACCCAACACTTTACTCTCCCCAACAACACAACACTTTACTCCCCACCTACCAACCAACCAACCAACCAACCAAGCCTTCTTTTTTTTTTGAAACACACCCAGCCTAAAGAACCGAACGGGAACGTACTAACTACTGAACCGAACCACCGAACAACTAAACCGGGGGGGGGGGGTGGATTTCCGACAGATGGACTGTCGGAATTTAGGGTGATGTCCAAATTCCGACAGACCGTCTGTCGGAAATTGGGCTTCCCCAATTTTCGACAGACCGTCTGTCAAAATTTGGGCATCACTCCAAATTTCGACAGCGCGTCTGTCGGATCTTATCGTTTCCCTAAATTTTCAAAACTTTTATCATTTTTAGTAATTTATATTAAAATTTTTATTGTACAGTAAATTTTAATGTAGGAGAGCCGAGTAGATGAGTTATTGTTGCAACATAACTTTTTATTAGCTTCATTTCTTTGTTTGTAACTGTCCATCCACCCCATACTGACATAACCGGTTTATAATTTTGGTGCCACTACCAATTAAATGGAAGATTTACATAATTTAAGAATAATTAAGATTTTCGACTCTCTCTCTCTCTCTCTCTCTCTCTCTCTCTTAAAAAGGGATGACTATGATTTTAACTTAACCTTCTATCGGACGAACGGGGGTGGGTAAAGTGGTCTAGCAATTGAGGATGGTGTGGGATAAAGGAGAGGTCATGGGTTCTAGACCAAGCCTAAAAAGAACATCTCAGTCATGACAACTTTGCTTAGAGGGTTTTGAACTACAATATAGACAAACCTAGAGGGTGTGAATAGGCCTAAAAATTATTTTAATTAATTTTTGTAAATTTTCAATAGGTGTCTATTGGAAAGGGTGTGTCCCTTCCAAACATAATGTATGTTCGAAAGGGTGTATCCCTTCCAAATAATGTGTTTTATATTTCGTCTCTTCGTCCCTTATAAAAAAGATAGTCCTATGAGCGTTTGATAGAACTAATCAAATCCAAACTCATTCAAGCATTTAGTCCAAGAGAGAGAGACTATCTTCATTGCCGCTACCGGAGGAGAAGTTTCATTGTATCCTGGGAGACTAAATCGTCATTCAATCGTAAACACCTGTGTGGAGCGAATATTGTTTTAAGGACATCGAGCCAAGTTCAAGTCTCGATCTCGGTCAGATCATTTATTTATATTATTTACAATCCATTAACAGTTTGGAAAATATAAAGTTGAAAATTTACTTACACAGAGTACTTGCAACACCACACTGCCACCTAATTCTAACCCATTATATGTTCAATGGACATAAATTTGGCACTGTTGTGAGGCAAATTGGCTCAACATCTCAAATGGTATATCAATATATCTCAATATATTCTAATCTATCTACAAGCCATCCCAACCTCTCTTTATATAGTAAGAGAGAGGTTGGGAGTTACATAATGAAAGGTCACTTAGGAGTTACAAAGTGAAGAGTCATGAGTTACAAAATGAAGAGTCACCATGATTCACCATGATGAGTTACAACACTCCCCCTTGGCTCTTCATAAACTCTGCTTGTAAACACCTCTGAGCTTCTTCGTCTGTCTGTATCTTGCAGATTCAAAAATGACCACCTACTTGTGCCTCGTTAAAACCTTGCCAAAGAAAACCCAGTGAAAAAAAATTGGTCGAAGGACAAAAGAGTACACACAGGTCAGTGTGATGGGGGTAAACTAACCATTGCAAAGGTGCCTCGTCAAAACCTTGTCAGGGAAAACCCAATGGGAAAAAACCGCTGATCGAAGGACAAAAGAGTACACGATGGTTTAGAAGTATACACTGGATACTCCCCCTGATCATAATAGTCCTTAGTGAATAAGAGATTTGAAATGTGTCTCGTTAAAAAACCTTGCCAAAGAAAACCCAGTGGGAAAAACTTTGGTCGAAGGGAAAAAGAGTACACAAGCATACATCAGGATGCTTCCCTTTTCACTCGCACTCGACAGGGTACGGGATATACGTACAACAGGGCATTTGAGGCGCTCGTTGGGGCGCTCCCCCTCACATGCACACAACAGGGTACAGGAAACATATTTCACTTAGGCTAGCTCTGAAAGTTTCCTAAGTCCAATCGCTCTGACATGTTTCTGGAACGAGTGTTTCGGCAGTGACTTGGTGAACAAGTTTGCACGATTATTCTCCGATCCAATGTGTTGCACTTCAATCTTCTGAAGCACTTGTTGTTCATGTGTAAAGAACAACTTGGGCGATATGTGCTTGGTAGCATCCCCTTTGATGTAACCATGTTTCGCTTGATCAATAACAGCGTACGTCGCGGTATCGGTGGTAGAACGCTGTCTAGTAATCTCTACAGTTTTTAAATACAACCATGCAGTTTATATTCATTTTCACAAAGTAACAATTCACAAAGAGGCCAATTATAACGAATTCTATAAATAACTGGAAGAGATAGATAGTGAATAATCTGACGAAACTCCAATAATCAAAATGTATCAAGTGTCACAATCCCCAAAGAAAGGTAACGTACTAGAAATATCAACTCATGAGTCTCAAATAGGAAATACATCAAAAGTCTCAACTGAACAAGCTATGAAAATAATAGAATAAAACTACTGAAAGCCATCTGTAGCAGGCAAATCTGCATAAGCAGCCTCCAACTCGTCCTGTGCACCAAAGTCGGGATCTGCAGTGTGCTCATAATATGTGGTACAAAAGTTCTCTAACTCATCACCTAAAAATGTTGGTTATCCAGTCAGGATTGGAACAAGCACACAAGCTGAAAAACTATCCGCAACATAATAGAGTCGACAGTACATGAATATAACATATGTGAAAAGAAACTGAATAGTAACATGATGACATGGTATATCTAGAATAAAGTATGAATCGCAGAATAATATGTCAACTGGAAAGAATGTGAAAGCATAGTGACATGTCAAGTGGTGAATAATAAAAGACAAGCTATCTAAGTGAATTGAAATATCTGTTTCAACATGTGAACGGCTATGGGGTAATCCGACACCCTGCACGTGTCGTGTGCAGCTGCTATTCTCCACGAAAGACACGGGGGATAGAATAGGAAGTTCACACGTCTACTAGGATATTTTCCCTCCCGACCAGTACTCATGAACCCAAATAAGTCACGAACAAAAGCTAAACAAGAGTATAATAAATGGGGTTCATGTCTCTCACTCGTGTGTCCATCGTGTCATCGAGCAAAAGAATGTATGAATATATACTGCACAAAACCATCAGAATTGGAAGTAGAACAGAAAGTGTACTTGCCTGTCGTCCTGAGCTGGGTGAGCTAGTCAAATGCCAAATCAGGATCCAATAGACCTATAATATGAATCAATTTCTAATCAACAGATGAAGGTAATTAATGAGCCTACTTAACTATGGTGAATTACTTTTTGATTTAGTATTCTTTAATGACCTAGAGCCTAATGTACTAGTGCTAACTCTAAGTCTCATGTTTAGGGATGCTGATGTCCCCTTGTGTCAAGGCAAGCCTAGGGTATCTAAATTTCTGTTACATATAATCCTGGAGTATACAGTTAAGGCCTGCTATACTATTTCCTATTCTTAATTTTGCTATCATTTCTAAGCTTCTTGTTCTTACGTCATTTCTAAAAGTTATTAAATATAAAATAATATTTTTGTATGCTAGAAAAGCATAATTATGTAAAGAATATTTTTGCATACATATATTTCGTAATTATTTATTGGTCTATTTTAAATAAAAATATAATTTTCGAGATTTATTAATATTAATATTTTATTGTTCAAAAAGATACTTAAAAATATTTATTATTTTTAAAATTATTATTATAGGTATTTTGAAAAATATTTTTGGAAGTTATTGTGGCCATTTAAATCTTGATTTAATTTTTGGTTTTATTTAAATAGATTAAACTAATATCTATATTTGAAAATGATTTGATTTTAGACCAAAAGAATTTAATTAGATTTAATTGGATTTAGATTTGGATTTGGATTGATTTAAATTAAATTGCAAACTAAATATTTTGGGTTTAAACCAAATCCTAATCCTTATCTTATTAGAAATTCTCACATCCTATAAATAGGCAGGTACTCCTCCAATTCATTATTCATCCACAATTTATTATTCATCCACACGAATATTTCTTCCACCACAAGTGCAGTGCCTCGTGTCCGTGTCCATATTCCACGTCCCAAATTCTTATTCCATCCATTACAAATATATTTTTTCTCTTGTGTCCGACAACCCCGGACACGTCCACCCGATCATGTGTCTCGCAGGACACGCCTACCCTAACCCTAGTTCCCAAAATCCCACATAATCCCCAAATTCTTAACCCTAACCCTAACCCTAGCCGTCGTCCCTCCACCCGTTCCCCTTCACCTCTGCCATCCCCAAACTCGTCGCAACCACCCCAACCGCAACCAACGCCACCAGCATACCACCGCCCTGGCCACAACTCCTCCGACCATCCCACGCCGGCACCCAGTCCCGCCAGATACCTCTGTCCACCCGCCGCGGCTGCCAACACTAGACCAACCGCGACCATCTACACCGCCACCCGTTGCCAAAAATTCGCCACAGCCTCCGGCCTCGTCCCGAGGACGGCCAAACCAACACCGCCACCACCGTGGCCCCATAGCACCACCAGTGATCACGACCACCGGCAGCCACAACTGCCATCATCACAACACCCGACTTCGGCCACCTCACCGAGACTCCGTACCACCGGCCGATTCCCTCCAGACCACCACCAAAGAAGGAAAAGAAAAAGAAAATATACAGAAAACCAAACCCTGACCTATCCCCGTCGTGGCTGCGTCGGTCATACATCGCTGCGCCGCATCGCCGACGAACTCTGCTCCGTTCTCCCTCTCTGACTCCCCTCCGCCGCGTTTCCGCCGGAGCCCCGCCTTCTTCCTCGCTTCGCCAACCGTCTCAGCCTTCCTCCGGCGGACCACCGGAAACCCTCCGCCCTAATCGACACCTTGGCCGGCGCCGAAACCCCCCATCCACTTTCCACCACCGCCTCTCCACTGTCCTCCCCGAACGGTCCATCGCCGGCCACCCTCCGGCTCGCCGACCTAGCCGCCGCCTCGCTCCCAGTGAGCGGCCGTCCCGATCGCAGCCTCCCAACGCCGCCTCCCTTCGCCTCCGCCGTCGCGCCCCTGGGCCGAACCCTCGCGCCGCCTCCGCTCCCGACCTTCCCCACCGCCGGCGTCCACCTCCGCTCACCGACCCTTCGCCCCTCGCCGTCTCCTCTCCGCTGAACCCTCTCTCTCACCCTCTCGATTTCCGTTCTTCTCAGCCCATGTTCTCTCTCCCCTTCCTTTTTAAATTTCCGATTTTGTTCCTTTCTCTGAAGGAAAGACAGCAGAGATGCAGTCTATTCGTTGATATTTTTTTATTTACTTATTTTATTTATTTATTAATTGTTTTTTTGTTTATTTTTTGTGTGTGTTTTGTTGTAATATCTATTATTATTATTATTTCGATTATTATTATCTGTTATTATTAACTAATTATTTTATTTTACTGCTTTTATTCAATTTTTTTTTAACTGAAATAAATTATTAATATTATTATGATGGTCTTTGGTACTATGGTATTGTATTTTACTGTTACTATTATTATTATTATTATTACTATTATGATTATTCTTACCTTATTACCATTATCAAAGGATATTTTTTTAATCATTATTATATTTTTTATTGTATATATGTCTACACAAATTTTTAGTATTAATATATGATTATTAGTATTATTAATACTAGTTTATAAATTATTAAGTATCTTTATATATATATGTAATCCTTTTAAAAATTATTATATTGCAACAAGAATATTGTTTTAGGCTTGGCCATATAACCATTTCCTAACGTTTAGTTGAAAACCATAAAATTATTTTTACATTATTTTTTACCTATTTTAAGTATAGTTTTGACCTAAACGGGTTATTAATATTTTGAGTAATTAGCTAAAATATTTTGTTTATGAAGTGTAGTTATAATCTATAAGCGTATTTATACAAATTTTGGTTTTAGCCTAAATTGACTTATTTCCCTATTTTCAAAATAATTATCCAAATTATTTTACTAGTAAAAATAGTTTCAAGTATTATAAATATTTTCTAAAATTTGTATATATAATATTTATCCATTAATTCTTTGATTTTTTCTCTTGTCCGTATCCAGTCCTATTATTTCTATTCCTTCGCCCATTTCGAGACTACCTTATGTCCACCCTAACTAAATTGACTCTTCTGGACCCAATGGAACTATCCGTGCCACCAACAGAGGTTCCTTTGTGTGCTTGTTGTACCAAAGTCGTAGTTCGTGCCACTTTGATTATCGTAGCCCACCAGGCGTACTACCAGGCAAGACACCTTGCCTTTACTGTTGAATTTCTTGCTCAATATCATGCATATTTTTACTTATTCTAGAAAATATAAATTGTACTTGCAAATTATTATATTTTAGTTGCATATGGCTTAGAGTTAAGGGACCACCTTTGTTTGTGTCGCATTTATTGGCCCGACACTTGTGTATCACGAGTCACGAGTCTCATATAGATCTCGGACGTACGTATCGACTGGCCATCGGTGTGCACATGCCGTGCGATAGGCAATAACTGCTAAATAGTTATGGTTGTCTAGAAGACTTAGCGACTTAGCAGTTATTAGGAATGTCATGGTGTGGATTCAGCACGAGTAGTACATGGGGATGGTGAAGACAGTTATTAGGCGCATGGGATTTCACACCTTTACTTTTCTCTGGATGCCATTTGTGACTCAGTCGAGAGAATAGTGGCCGTGCATTTATTTACTTTTCTCTAGATGCCACCAGTGTCTCGGTTGAAACACAAATGTGCCATGCATTTACTTTTCTCTAGCTGCCGTTAGTGACTCACCCAAGAGCTAGTGGCCGTGCATTTATTTTTCTCTAGACGCCCCTTAGTTCTCGCTCGAGTGCTAATGGGCCGTGCATTTACTTTTCTCTAGACGCCACTAGTGCCTTGGTTGAAATGCTAACGTACCGTATTTCTAGCTTCGGGAGCCCTTGTGTGGAACATTGTCTTCAAATTCATATTCACATAGAATGGTTAAGAACCTTTATTTGTGTAGTTTTCTGTTGAGCTTTAATTATTCATTTTATGGCATGATATTATGTGTCTTGTTACGTCCCTCTGAGGACCTGGTTGTCTCGCCAGGTGTGTGCTCTTGTCTTCGCAGGTGTTCTAGCTCTAGCCGCGACTATCTCTGTTTTTCGAGGATGATTGCGCTTGGATCATCTTCGCTTCGCTCGCCAAATTTATTTCATTCTCCATGTATTTCTTTCCTTGCTTGTTGGTAGTGGATTTGTCTCCGCCCAATATATTGTATCAAGACATTCATTCTCATTATATGATATCTTTTATTATTTTTGTGGATGAGATTAGTTGTTCTGGTTTCTACTGTATTTCACAGCTTATGTATTTAAACTAGATTTCTATATATTGGAGTATACTTCGTATGAATACAGCTGGCATGTCTACGTTCCTAGTCCTACGTATTTTGGGACTGGGGCGTTACATATTTTTGTGGTGGCCCATGCAGGTCCAGATAAATTGTTTGGTTACTTTACCGTACCAAGCAAGCCTGCGAATAGGATTAGAAGTCTAGGATCTCATCCACATACTTGACCTCTTTCCCTTGATTTTATCTACCGTTTGACTCATCAATTGCATCTTGCTTGCTTTCTTCCATCCCTATTCTTATCTTCCCTTCGTGCTTGCTAGAGATTGACCCTACTAGTTAGTTGTCCTAAAACCCATTAAGTTAATTCTTTAAGTTGGGTAGAATACCTTATGAACTAGCAACCCCTTTGACATAGTGACATATATTAGCAAGCTTATTTAGATCCTAGAATCTAGAGGACCTAAACCGTCTAGCCAACCAAGGACTTGGACAAGAAGACTATAGGACGACTGTATGACTTAGAATCATTCTACCTTCTTTAAATCATAATCTCTCGTGCCTATGTATTTACCATTTTAACTAATGATGCTAATATAGCCTAGTATTTACAAGCTAATCCTTATCAAGCTTGATCGAGGCATATGCTATTGAGCGGCCGCTCACTAACATATTGCCTAATCAGAACCGGTGCATGATGGTCTGATCAACCTGGTGCACTTTGGTTCGCTTTTGCCTATTATTCTACGTGGATGGGGACATAGTTAAACTTGTCCTCTAGAGTCCCATCCGCGACTGCCTTGGCAACTCCTTTGAAATTTTTCGATTGTCTTTGAATCACGTATTCGTATTTGATAACGCCTCCTTCGAACTCTATATTGCTTTGCCCTCACCTATTTTAGGAGGACGAAAGCGTCATACTTGAACTTCCCCTAACCTTTCTATTGGCTATGACCATTCTCACTCGATGTTGTTATATCTTCATCCTAAACTACTCGGCCCTATCAAGACCCTCAAATCGTTTAATTGAAGCGAATCTATTTCGTTCTCTAAATCGTGACTCTCCTTCATTACCCGTGACCATACCGTATTAATTTTCTATGATCTAGATCACGATTTCTTACGGCATGATTTTGTTATCGATTGTTCCTCATCGAAACCCCCTTATGTCCTCTCACCCCCTACTAATTCTTAATTCCGAGGACGAAATTCTTTTAAGTTGGATAGGATGTAAAACCCCTAAAATTTCTACTATTTTTTTTATTAAATTTGGTACTGATTTAAAATTTTGTATTGTACGTCACGTAGTCGTATTGTATGCCGTGTGCGAAAGTTCATTTTTTTTCGAATTTGCTCGACGAGTGCGAATATGTGTGAGCGTACATATTTTAAAAAAATATTTTGTTCTATTTTTATAGTTTCAAATAATATAATAATTAATTTTGCTATCATTTCTAAGCTTCTTGTTCTTACGTCATTTCTAAAAGTTATTAAATATAAAATAATATTTTTGTATGCTAGAAAAGCATAATTATGTAAAGAATATTTTTGCATACATATATTTCGTAATTATTTATTGGTCTATTTTAAGTAAAAATATAATTTTTGAGATTTATTAATATTAATATTAATATTTTATTGTTCAAAAAGATATTTAAAAATATTTATTATTTTTGAAATTATTATTATAGGTATTTTGAAAAATATTTTTGGAAGTTATTGTGGCCATTTAAATCTTGATTTAATTTTTGGTTTTATTTAAATAGATTAAACTAATATCTATATTTGAAAATGATTTGATTTTAGACCAAAAGAATTTAATTAGATTTAATTGGATTTAGATTTGGATTTGGATTGATTTAAATTAAATTGCAAACTATATATTTTGGGTTTAAACCAAATCCTAATCCTTATCTTATTGGGAATTCCCACATCCTATAAATAGGCAGGTACTCCTCCAATTCATTATTCATCCACACGAATATTTCTTCCACCACAAGTGCAGTGCCTCGTGTCCGTATTCCACGTCCCAAATTCTTATTCCATCCATTACAAATACATTTTCTCTCTTGTGTCCGACAACCCCGGACACGTCCACCAGATCATGTGTCTCGCAGGACACGCCTACCCTAACCCTAGTTACCAAAATCCCACATAATCCCCAAATTCTTAACCCTAACCCTAACCCTAGCCGTCGTCCCTCCACCCGTTCCCCTTCACCTCTGCCATCCCCAAACTCGTCGCAACCACCCCAACCGCAACCAACGCCACCAGCATACCACCGCCCTGGCCACAACTCCTCCGACCATCCCACGCCGGCACCCAGTCCCGTCCGATACCTCTGTCCACCCGCCGCGGCTGCCAACACTAGACCAACCGCGACCATCTATACCGCCACCCGCTGCCAACAAATTCGCCACAGCCTCCGGCCTCATCCCGAGGATGGCCAAACCAACACCACCACCACCTTGGCCCCATACCACCACCAGTGATCACGACCACCGGTAGCCACAACTGCCATCATCACAACACCCAACTTCGACCACCTCACCGAGACTCCGTACCACCGGCCGATTCCCTCCAGACCACCACCAAACAAGGAAAAGAAAAAGAAAATATACAGAAAACCAAACCCTGACCTATCCCCGTCGTGGCCGCGCCGGTCGTACATCGCTGCGCCGCGCCGCCGACGAACTCCGCTCCGTTCTCCCTCTCCGACTCCCCTCCGTCGCATTCCCGCCGGAGCCCCGTCTTCTTCCTCGCTTCGCCAGCCGCCTCAGCCTTCTTCCGCCGGACCACCGGAAACCCTTCGTCCTAACCGACACCTTGGCCGGCGCCGAAACTCCCATCCACTTTCCACCACCGCCTCTCCACTGTCCTCTCCGAACGGTCCATCGCCGGCCACCCTCCGGCTCGCCGACCTAGCCGCCGCCTCGCTCCCAGTGAGCGGCCGTCCCGATCGCAGCCTTCCGACGCCGCCTCTCCTTCGCCTCCTCCGTCGCGCCCCTGGGCCGAACCCTCGTGCCGCCTCCACTCCCAACCTCCCCTACCGTCGGCGTCCTCCTCCGCTCACCGACCCTTCGCCCCTCGCCGTCTCCTCTCTGCTGAACCCTCTCTCTCACCCCCTCGATTTCCGTTCTTCTCAGCCCCTGTTCTCTCTCCCCTTCCTTTTTAAATTTCCGATTTTGTTCCTTTGTCTGAAGGAAAGGCAGCAGAGCTGCAGTCTATTCGTTGATATATTTTTATTTACTTATTTTATTTATTTATTAATTGTTTTTTTGTTTATTTTTGTGTGTGTTTTGTTTTAATATCTATTATTATTATTATTTCGATTATTATTATCTGTTATTATTAACTAATTATTTTATTTTACTGCTTTTATTCACTTGTTTTTTTAACTGAAATAAATTATTAATATTATTATGATGGTCTTTGGTACTATGGTATTGTATTTTACTGTTACTATTATTATTATTATTACTATTATGATTATTCTTACCTTATTACCATTATCAAAGGATATTTTTTAATCATTATTATATTTTTTTATTGTATATATGTCTACACAAATTTTTAGTATTAATATATGATTATTAGCATTATTAATACTATTTTATAAATTATTAAGTATCTTTATATATATGTAATCCTTTTAAAAATTATTATATTGCAACAAGAATATTGTTTTAGGCTTGGCCATATAACCATTTCCTAACGTTTAGTTGAAAACCATAAAATTATTTTTACAATATTTTTTTTTACCTATTTTAAGTATAGTTTTGACCTAAACGGGTTATTAATATTTTGAGTAATTAGCTAAAATATTTTGTGTATGAAGTGTAGTTATAATCTATAAGCGTATTTATACAAATTTTGGTTTTAGCCTAAATTGACTTATTTCCCTATTTTCAAAATAATTATCCAAATTATTTTACTAGTAAAAATAGTTTCAAGTATTATAAATTTTTTCTAAAATTTGTATATATAATATTTATCCATTAATTCTTTGATTTTTTCTCTTGTCCGTATCCAGTCCTATTATTTCTATTCCTTCGTCCATTTCGAGACTACCTTATGTCCACCCTAACTAAATTGACCCTTCTGGACCCAATGGAACTATCCGTGCCACCAACAGAGGTCCCTTTGTGTGGTTGTTGCACCGAAGTCGCAATTCGTGCCACCTTGATTATCGCAGCACACCAGACGTACTACCAGGCAAGACACCTTGCCTTTACTGTTTAATTTCTTGCTCAATATCATGCATGTTTTTACTTATTCTAGAAAATATAAATTGTGCTTGTAAATTATTATATTTTAGTTGCATATGACTTTGAGTTAAGGGACCACCTTTGTTTGTGTCGCATTCATTGGCCCGACACTTGTGTATCACGAGTCACGAGTCTCATATAGATCTCGGACGTACGTATCGACTGGCCGTCGGTGCGCACATGCCGTGCGATAGGCAATAACTGCTAAATAGTTATGGTTGTCTAGAAGACTTAGCGACTTAGCATTTATTAGGAATGTCGTGGTGTGGATTCAGCACGAGTAGTGCATGGAGAGGGTGAAGACAGTTATTAGGCGCAGGGGCTTTCACACCTTTACTTTTCTCTGGATGCCATTTGTGACTCAGTCGAGAGACTAGTGGCCGTGCATTTATTTACTTTTCTCTAGATGCCACCAATGCCTCGGTTGAAACACAAATGTGCCGTGCATTTACTTTTCTCTAGCTGCCGTTAGTGACTCATCCAAGAGCTAGTGGCCGTGCATTTATTTTTCTCTAGACGCCCCTTAGTTCTCGCTCGAGTGCTAATGGGCCGTGCATTTACTTTTCTCTAGACGCCACTGTAGAAGCATAGAAAATATTGCTTTTAGTCCCACATCAGAAAGGAGAAGAAGAAAGGGCTTACTCCATTCTATAAATAGAGCCCCCTTACCTCCTTTGAAAAGGGCACCAACTTCTCTTCCCTCCTTCCAAACTTGGACTCTTCCTATTACGCACCTTCGGGTGCTAAATAGAAGAAGTCTAGGGCAGCGCGGGCTCATCGGGCTCAGTCAGCTGTCCCAACCTCTGACCATCAAGAGCGTCCCGCTAAGCGGGCCTCTGATGGAAAGTTGTACAGAGCCGCCTGTGTCCAGCCCCCTGGCGGCAAACAGACAGAGTGGTTCTCAAGTGTCTCCCAACAAAGATCGAGGGCAAGTGTTTCTATTAGCCCCCACATCAGGGAGCAAACATGATACCTACGCACTCGTGTGTTCGGGATACCCGGGCCCACAAAGTGAGTGCACGGGCAGATCGAGACATTCCTCATGCGAGTCATGAGACATTTCTCATGCGGCTCGGTCATGAGACGTCCTTCATACGGCTCGATCATGAGACATTCTTCATGCGGCTCGGTCATGAGACGTCCTTCATGCGGCTCGGTCATGAGACATTCTTCATGCGGCACAGAACCCAGGAAGCTTCATGCGGCTCAAGAGTATCATACGGCTCAAAAGTCACCAACATGGACATGCGGCTCAACGCACATAGGCAGCTCGAGTAAACTCCATGCGGCCCAGAGAGAGAGGCCACGTGGTCTTCAAAAATAGCTGTGCCCAACGCGTGGACGCATTTAATGCTCTGACGGCTGACAGACCTGACAAGTGACAGACCTGACATAAAGTTGTCATAATGACTGACACGAAAAGCAGTACTTCGGAAATAAGGAAAATCTTAAAAGTGGCGCTGTCTACTAAAGTTTTGAGGCGAGCTTATGCGGCCAAGAATAAACGAGTTCATGCGGCCAATACAGAGAAACCTATACGGTTCAACCATGAAGGTCCCCCATGCGGCTCGGCTATAAAGAGATCCATGCGGCTCGGCCATGAAGACTCTCATGCGTCTCGGCCATGAAGACTCCCATGCGGCTCAGTCATGAACATATCCATGCGGCTCGGTCATGACAACCTTCATGCGGTTCGAGTATAGAGACTATTCATGCGGCTCGGTCATGAAATCTTTCATGCGGCTCGGTTATGACGACCTTCATGCGGTCTAAACATCGACACTCCTCATGCGGCTCAACGTTGACGACTGGACACGTGTCCTAAAGTCAATCAAATCTTGGGCCAAATCCCAATAATCTGGGACACGTGGCAGAAGAATGAATTAAATTTATTCATTAAGATTCGCAGATGTCAGCAAATCATCATGACGAAGATTTATTGCAATCAGCATTAATTGTTGATGGGATTTGGCATAATCCATATTAACGGCCCAGATCTTTCACGTTCAAGACTAATGGTCCAGATTGGTTAATCATCAGGCCGCCGCCACTTTGAGAATGGGTAATCATCCAAACCCTAATGATGCCCCCACTATTATAAATAGCAAGGTGCCATTCCCTTGTAAATAGAAATAAATATAGAGAGATATACAAAAAGAAAAAAAACCAGAGAAGAATACGTATACACAGAGAGACTTCCCCCATAGTCAGAGGGAGAATATACACAGAGAGAGAGAAGCCAGGAGAGCAATCAGAGAGAGAGCAAGAAGGTATTTCTTCGTCAACGACCAAGCAGATCTTCCCCGAGTCAAGGCTGCGTACCGATCGTCCAAGGAGTAAGGCAGAGCGACCGTCGCTTTTCCGAGCCTCTATCGTCACCCCCCAGAATCTAAAATAAACAATCGTACTTAGACTGCTGTACCTAGGTTTTCGTCCCTAGGCTTTTTTTGTACGAGCGAGTTTGTATTGTGAGTCTAAGTTCAGTCCTCCGATAATTGTTCTGTACTTTTACAATCAATGGCAAACACGATGGCGAATCTGCTGGGGGCTAACTTCTCCACGGCTGAGGAGTTGGTGATGCAATCGGACGCAGCCAAACTTGGCTCTACACAACAGAAGATGGTCGTACGGTTCGACCAACAGGCGTTCGGAGAGATGCTCTCTGAAGGTAGCACTGGCCCGGTCCAGAAGCGCACCCGCACCATAAAGGCTCGCAAAGAGTGGAGGCCAAAATCATTTGCTCCTCCGCAAGCCCTTGATGGGGTGCTCTCTATTGCTCAAGATGGCGAGAAAGACTCCCCTGCGGCCCCACTTCAGACCGTAGACAACTCTGCTGTCCCCAAGTCCGGCAGAAGAAAATACTATGATGCTGGACTTGCAGGGGCAAAGAGGAACTCTACGCGATCCGAGCCGCAGAAGAGTATTAGCCGCAGGGAGAAAGCCCATGCGGCTACAACCGCCGACCGCATAAAGAAAACTCATGCGGCCACATCTGTCAGCCGCATAACTTATGCGGCTACAGTTGCCAACCGCACGGATGAGACTCATGCGGCTATTAAAGTCAATCGCTTGCAGAAAACCCATACGACCACAGATGCCAACCGCATGCGGTCAGCCTACACGGTCGTGACTCCTAACCGCATAAAGACTCATCCTACAACAAAAGACAGCCGCATGCAGACAGCCTGCACGGTACCCAATGCTAGCCGCATAGCATCTGTCCCACGCTTCCCTCGATCAGTCTTTGACCGGCTTTCATGCGGTCCTGACTCTGATCATTCTCTGGATGATAATCCAGACTCTGTGGTATTCGACTTAGACTCCTCCTATTACGCACCCACAAGTGCTAAAAGAAGGAAGTCTAGGGCAGCGCGGGCTCATCAAGTCCAGACGACTGCCCCAACCTCTGACTATCGGGGCGTCCCGCTGATTATCATGCGGGCCTCTGATGGGAAGTTGTATAAAACCACTCAAGTCCAGCCCCCGGCGGCAAACAGACAAAGTGGTTCCTCTGACCTGCGTGAGGTTATCCTCCATAAATGCAAGGAAAGAGAAGGAGCTTCGGGGTGTAAAGAGCCCTCACACGGACATCAATGCACCCAGATCATCGTCAACTGATGTTCCAGCAATGCGGCGGTGACGGAAGACCGGCCATCCGTCTTCCAAAGACTACATCACCCGAGCTCAGAAGACGAGGCACCTCCTGTTGTCTCCTGCAAGTCCGCGCAGAAAGTTCTCGCCAAGGGAAGAGGGAAGAAAACGAGCATCTTCAGCCCAAAGGTGTCAACTACTGCAGCTAAGAAACCGTCGTCTAATGGGTTATCCTCCACTGGAGTATTTCAACACACCCGTTCGAAGATGAAAACTGCTGTGGTAGGAAGTTCGTCGTCTGCAACATTGGGGGTCGTCGGAACTGGGGGTAGCACTCCTCCAAACATCTACGACAATCCGACATTCCAGGAATACGGACCGGAGGAAGCAAATCCTCCGACGGATACAACAGATACCGACGTCCCCAAGGACATCCTAGACGAAGCAAGCTCCGAAGCCGGGGGTAGTGTTCCTTCCGAGTCTGAACCTGAAGAGAACATCCCCACATATCCTGATGATTTCTCGATGCACGGGTACGACTCGGAGGGTACATCCTCCACCACGCCTTCCGTCACTCCTCATGTGAAGACGGTGTTCATGACAGACAGCAATCAAGGCGGTTCCGGTGATCGCCAGCGCATCGACACTTTGGAGGCCATATTGCACGCCTTGGTCAAGTCTGTAGACGAGATCAAAGCGGCGCTTCCTAATCTGCAGGGGGTGACACCTGGCCAGACAAGCACGGGTCCCCCAATCAACGTAGATTCAAATTCGGCGGCACCGAACCCGGGCAATAATCCTCCCGAAGTAACGGCTCCGACTGCGACAGATGAGACCCGAGAAGTAAGGATAGAAGTTCAAGAGCTCCGAGCCATGTTCCATGCCAGAGAAAACTCTCAAGACTTCAGAATACGGCAACCATATCCTGCTGAATGGAGGGATGTTCCATTCCCACCAAGATATAAGGCGTTCAATATCAACCCCTATGATGGCAAGACCTCAGCAAGTCGGTACGTCACTTACTTCAAGGTCACTACCGACCATCTGCCCCATGATGACGCTATCCTGATACGGTTATTCATTGGGACATTGGAAGGAGTCGTCTTCGATTGGTACCGCAACCTGCCGGACAATTGCATCCATTCCTTCGCTGGCTTCAAACGCCTGTTCTTGGAGAGGTTCTATGAGGTAGGGCAGGACGTCACGATGTCTACCCTCATGGACGTCATTCAAGGAGAGAAAGAGCTGACGAGGAATTACATTGAGCGGTTTCGTCAAACCGCAATGAAGTTACCATCTGGCAACCCGGACTCCTCCTTGATCGAAATTTGCCAAAAGAGACTACTCCCAACAATCAGTCTCTGGATGGGCGAGAGTCAATTCAAGGACTGGAAGGCTTTTATCATTAGTGCTACAAGTGCCGAAGAACGATTAAAGAAGGCTCGCCAACTGGAATTACATATCTCAGAGGGAGAGAACAAGAGCAAGCGTCCCAGCACCACCAACGACAATGGGGGTAGCCCCTCCAACAACCGGGACAACAGAGGCAAGCAGGCTATGGTGGCCGATACAGCCCAGAAGCCTGAGTCGCAACCTGCGGACAAACAATGGCCTCAAATCACTTACTCTTTTGAAGACGGTCACGTCAAGCCTATCTTGGACATGCTCATACAAGGAGATAGGATTCTGCTTCCTCCACCAAGACGGGAGCCTCGGCCGGCTGATCTGGAGAACCCAAAGTTCTGCCATTACCACCGCTACGTCCACCATGCTACGCACGACTGCTACCAACTGAAACGATATATCCAAAACCTCATCGATTCGAACGCTCTGGCCATTGATTTCGAGGAGGTAACCGTGGCAGCCAACATGGTATCCGTACAATTCGGCAGCTTCCCTCCAACAGAGACCCAGGACGGGGTTATATCCATCCCTCTGGCAACGATGGAGATTGCTAATCTCCTGCCTGCTCAAGCTGCTGGTCCAGTACCCCTCACCACCTCACGAGGGGAAATCATGTGGGTCCATCCGGACCTAGTCCACGAGGTAACTCAGTCCACTCCATCTTCTAAAAAGAAAAGTGGAAAAGTCAGATCCTGCCATACCACCTCAGCAGATGAAGAGGAAGTCACGGCCGTTGTTACTCGATCTGGAGCACAATCTCAACTTGTGGCTGAAAACTCGACTGATGATCATCCGCCCATTACCACGGATGCTCCGGGACCGGCTCAGCCTTCGACGACCGACAAGCCTAGGCCGAAGGAGACTCGTTTCGACAAATCCCTCCGAAAGGAAACATCTCAGGGGCTGGAGAGGCCCTACAACTTCGACATCTTGGCGCAATTGGCCAATACACCGGCCAAATTGTCCTTATATGAACTCCTGAGGCTCTCAAAGGATGTTCGCACAGCTTTGAGCGATGCACTTCAAAATGCCGACGCGTACCTGGCTCAGGTCAACCTCACGGAAGAAAATCAGCCCGCAGACCTCCAAGACAGTGCCTGTACGGAAGCAATGCCCAACATCGTCTTCACTCCACAAGACATGCTCATCAAGACTAATCTACACGATCGCCCATTGTACTACACAGGCTACATCGACGACATAAAGGTGGACCGGATGCACATTTACCCTGGGTCTTCCATAAGCATCATTCCAAAAGGACTACTGTATCATCTTCGCATCCCGATGCATCGCCTGACCCCTACAAACACCGCCATCAGCGGGTTCAATTCGGGCAGGAGCTACCCAATCGAGAAGATCCGTCTGAAATGTCAGATTGGCGATCTCCAATCAGAAGTCACTTGCTACATCATAGATGCCGACACTTCATACAACATTCTTTTGGGGCGCCCTTGGATACACGATTACATGATCGTGCCTTCCACGCTACACTAATGCTTCAAATATGTCGACAAGCACGGCTTCGTGAGGACAGAATTTGCTGACATCGATCCCTTCAAAGGGGTCGAATCTTATTACTCAGACTCCTGCCTATACGAAAAGTCGAAGAGGCACCTTGAAGGAGGAAATGAATAAACTGATGTTGAAGCAACCACAGGATCAGAAGAACCTCTGACAATCCACCTCCAGGCTCGCAAACCAGGCAATTCCGCACCCCTTACGGCCACGCTGCATAAGGACGCGATCAGCCTCTCGGCGCAAGAGGAGCAAAGGATAATCCGGCTGCCAAGGTCCGGCCAAGTGCCGAGACCCACAACAGGGCCACTGACAATCAGATTGCCGAGAGTCAACCCCAAACGGAGAAGCTCAATCCCTCCGATCGGCCACTGACGATACGCCTTCCCAAGAAGGGTCGTCACCCCGATGCAAGGTCTGACACTTCTAGTGAACCAGCCACTCCTCGCTCCACGTCAAGTGCCAAACTGGGGGTCGCTAGTCCGCCAACAACTCCACGATCTACTCCATCAACTGAACCCCTGATGATCAAGTTGCCCAAATTATCCTCTCAGTCTGTATTTACACAGGGGGTGGCTGAAGAAGAGTTGGAGCTGGCCAAGTATGTGGCTGTTCATACTGAGACTTGCTCATGTTGCCCATCAACGGCAACTTCCTGAAGAAGTATTACGTCCGAAACGACATCCAAAAAAAAAAATCCCTGATGATTGAGTTATGTACCCCCCGGTACCGCTGAACTCACATTCCGCCTCCAAATTTCCTAGATTGGTGAGTTATGTACCCCCCCGGTACCACTGAACTCACATCCACTCCAGATTATATGGTCATGTACCCGCTGGTACCACTGAACTCACATCCACATTCTCTCCAGATCACCGAGTCATGTACCTGCTGGTACCGCTGAACTCATATCCACAATATTCCAAATTTTTGAGTCATGTACCCTCTCGTACCGCTGAACTCACCTCCTCCTTCCACAAAAATCCTAAACTACCAAGTCATGTACCCGCTGGTACCTCTGAACTTACACTTTGATCACAAAATTTATGGATTGTCGAGTTATGTACCCGCTGGTACCCCTGAACTTACATCCCGGTCACTCTTTTAGGGAGAACGTTATGTATAAACATACCTCTGGACTTTTTTCCTGGAAGGGATCCTCCCTCATGATCCACTACCCGTACTCCCAGTGCACAAAAAGGGTAACAGATCTACAAATTTCCAAAACGGCCATGTCCTCATTACCTCTGAGTCGTTCCATTTCCGCCAAAAACAAATCACCCCTTTACATAGAACTTCCATGTCCTCATTACCTCTGAGTCGTTCTATGTACCCCTCTTCATTGAGCCCACTCCTGCCATGTACTCATTACCTCTGAATGGGAAGGCTCCGTCGAAGAAAACTTCATACTTGCCATGTCCTCATTACCTCTGAGTAAGTATGTCGATTCCCTTTCAACCTATTATTTGTACCCACAATCGGAGTACGCCAAAGATAATAGGTCCACAAATATCCTCCGTTGAGTTTTCTCCTGCCATGTCCTCATTACCTCTGAGTAGGAAGATTCCGCGGTGAAACAAAAACCCTCATGCTTGCCATGTCCTCATTACCTCTGAGTAAGTATGTTGGTTCCTTTTCATCCTATTATCCGTATCCTAAGCCAGGGTACGCCAAGGATAATAGGCCCACAAATGTCCTCTATTGACCACAAATGTCCTCTGTTGACCACAAACGTCCTCTGTTGACCACAAATGTCCGCTGTTGACCACGAATATCTTCCGTGAAGTCTCCCCTGCCATGTCCTCATTACTTCTGAGCAGGAAGATTCTACGGTAAAACCCTCATGCTTGCCATGTCCTCATAACCTCTGAGCAAATATGTTGGTTTCCTTTCATCCTATTATCCGTATCCTGAACCAGGGTACGCCAAGGATAATAGGTCCACAAATATCCCTTGCTAAGCTTCTTAGCATAAATCCACCATCTTACCATGCCCCGGGAGCCCAGCTACTCTACGGCATTCTTTTTCCCAATACCGAGAGCACCCATGACCACTTTGCCATGGCTGTTCCAGATATCCTGACCAAACTTGTTATTCGTACCTAAAACCAAGGTACGCCCAGGGTAACAGGTCCAGAAATAATCCCCCAGCAGGTCCAATTCCACAAACACCACAAGTACAAGAAAGAGAAGATGAGTTGAAACATGCTCATTTATTCAAAATTCAAAGTACTACATCATCTGGGATCACATCCCTTAACAAAAAGAAAAGAAAAACAGTGAAAGAAAATAGAAAACTGTTCACTGCTCTATGGTATTCTTTCGCCCGATACCAAGAACCTCCATATCCGCCTTACCGCGGAGTTGTCCTAGGTATCCCTATCAAACTTATTATCCGTACCTAAAACCAAGGTATGCCAAGGATAATAGGCCCACAAATGTCTTCTGCTGACCACAAATGCCGTACTAGGTCCCTTAGTACATCCACATCTTTCCTCATCATCACATGCTTTCGGAGCCCAGCTGTTCTATAGCATTCTTTCACCCAATACATAGAACTTCCATGTTGATAGCACCTCTAAGTTGTTCTATATATCCTCATTCGAGTTCGCTCCTACCATGTCCATATCACCTCTGAGTAGGAACGCTCTACCATCAACCTTATATTTACCACGTCCATACCACCTCTGAGTAAATATGATGGTTCCCTCTCTCAACTTATTATCCGTACCTAAAACCAAGGTACGCCAAGGATGATAAGTCCACATAAAATCCCCAGTGGAAGTACCCAAACCTATCACGTCCATGCTACCTCTGATTGGATTGCCACACCTAAACAAATATACTTTCCATGCTTCTTATTCAAAGTGTTCCAAATTTACAATTTGGAAACTTTGAAGGGGGTCCTGTAGAAGCATGGAAAATATTACTTTTAGTCCCACATCAGAAAGGAGAAGAAGAAAGGGCTTACTCCATTCTATAAATAGAGCCCCCTTACCTCCTTTGAAAAGGGCACCAACTTCTCTTCCCTCCTTCCAAACTTGGACTCTTCCTATTACGCACCTTCAGGTGCTAAGTAGAAGAAGTCTAGGGCAGCGCGGGCTCATCGGGCTCAGTTAGCTGTTCCAACCTCTGACCATCAAGAGCGTCCCGCTAAGCGGGTCTCTAATGGAAAGTTGTACAGAGCCGCCTGTGTCCAGCCCCCGACGGCAAACGGACAGAGTGGTTCTCAAGTATCTCCCAACAAAGATCGAGGGCAAGTATTTCTATTAGCCCCCACATCAGGGAGCAAACATGATACCTACACACTCGTGTGTTCGGGATACCCGGGCCCATAAAGCGAGTGCACGGGCAGATCGAGACATTCCTCATGCGAGTCATAAGACATTCCTCATGCGGCTCGGTCATGAGACGTCCTTCATACGGCTCGATCATGAGACATTCTTCATGCGGCTCGGTCATGAGACGTCCTTCATGCGGCTCGGTCATGAGACATTCTTCATGCGGCACAGAACCCAGGAAGCTTCATGCGGCTCAAAATCAGACGAGCTTCATGCCGCTCAAGAGTATCATACGGCTCAAAAGTCACCAACATGGACATGCGGCTCAACGCACATAGGCAGCTCGAGTAAACTCTATGCGGCCCAGAGAGAGAGGCCACGTGGTCTTCAAAAATAGCTGTGCCCAACGTGTGGACGCATTTAATGCTCTGACGGCTGACAGACCTGACAAGTGACAGACCTGACATAAAGTTGTCATAATGACTGACACGAAAAGTAGTACTTCGGGAATAAGGAAAATCTTAAAAGTGGCGCTGTCTACCAAAGTTTTGAGGCGAGCTTATGCGGCCAAGAATAAACGAGTTCATGCGGCCAATGCAGAGAAACCTATGCGGTTCAACCATGAAGGTCCCCCATGCGGCTCGGCTATAAAGAGATCCATGCGGCTCGGCCATGAAGACTCTCATGCGGCTCGGCCATGAAGACTCCCATGCGGCTCAGTCATGAACATATCCATGCGGCTCGGTCATGACAACCTTCATGCGGTTCGAGTATAGAGACTATTCATGCGGCTCGGTCATGAAATCTTTCATGCGGCTCGGTTATGATGACCTTCATGCGGTCCAAACATCGACACTCCTCATGCGGCTCAACGTTGACGACTGGACACGTGTCCTAAAGTCAATCAAATCTTGGGCCAAATCCCAATAATCTGGGACACGTGGCAGAAGAATGAATTAAATTTATTCATTAAAATTCGCAGATGTCAGCAAATCATCATGACGAAGATTTATTGCAATCAGCATTAATTGTTGATGGGATTTGGCATAATCCATATTAACGGCCCAGATCTTTCACGTTCAAGACTAATGGTCCAGATTGGTTAATCATCAGGCCGCCGCCACTTTGAGAATGGGTAATCATCCAAACCCTAATGATGCCCCCACTATTATAAATAGCAAGGTGCCATTCCCTTGTAAATAGAGATAAATATAGAGACATATACAAAAAGAAAAAAAAACCAGAGAAGAATATGTATACACAGAGAGACTTCCCCCATAGTCAGAGGGAGAATATACACAGAGAGAGAGAAGCCAGAAGAGCAATCAGAGAGAGAGCAAGAAGGCATTTCTTCGTCAACGACCAAGCAGATCTTCCCCGAGTCAAGGCTGCGTACCGATCGTCCAAGGAGTAAGGCAGAGCGGCCGTCGCTTTCCCGAGCCTCTATCGTCACCCCCCAGAATCTAAAATAAACAATCGTACTTAGACTGCTGTACCTAGGTTTTCGTCCCTAGGCTTTCTTTGTACGAGCGAGTTTGTATTGTGAGTTTAAGTTCAGTCCTCCGATAATTATTCTGTACTTTTACAATCAATGGCAAACAGCCACTAGTGCCTTGGTTGAAACGCTAACGTGCCATGTTTATAGCTTCGGGAGCCCTTGTGTGGAACGTTGTCTTCAAATGCATATTCACATAGAATGGTTAAGAACCTTTATTTGTGTAGTTTTCTGTTGAGCTTTATTTATTCAGTTTATGGCATGATATTATGTGTCTTGTTACGTCCCTCTGAGGACCTGGTTGTCTCGCCAGATGTGTGCTCTTGTCTTCGCAGGTGTTCTAGCTCTAGCCGCGACTATCTCTATTTTTCGAGGATGATTGCGCTTGGATCGTCTTCGCTTCGCTCGCCAAATTTATTTCATTCTCCATGTATTTCTTTCCTTGCTTGTTGGTAGTAGATTTGTCTCCGCCCAACATATTGTATCAAGACATTCATTCTCATTATATGATATCTTTTATTATTTTTGTGGATGAGATTAGTTGTTCTGGTTTCTACTGCATTTCACAGCTTATGTATTCATACGAGATTTCTATGTATTGGAGTATACTTCGTATGAATACAGCTGACATGTCTACGTTCCTAGTCCTACGTATTTTGGGACTGGGGCGTTACAGCCTAGGCCCGCCTAGGGGTGCCTAGGGACTGCCTAGGCCCGCCTAGGGGCGTCTAGGGCCCGTCTAGCCGCCTAGCCCACCGCCTAGGGGTTTTCGGTACGGTGGGCGGGCGCCTAGCGCCTAGACGGGCGCCTAGGCCGATTTTTAGAACACTGTTAGGTTGTTTTAATAACATCGAAAGCAACCTATCAATGATTCAGTTTGACGAATTTAAGACTATGAAAGTCAGGATATTTACCTGTCGAGTGGTTGGTTGCTTCCAAAAGACTTCGAAGAGTTCTTCGATTGTAGAGCAGGGAACTTGACGGCAGGAAAAAGTTAAGGTTTTTGGGGAGGGCGGATCAATCCATGTTTATATATACATCTAGATTTGATAGGATTTAGACTTTGATTCGGATTCCCTCCTCCAGGATTTGATCACATCCCTTCTCTTCAAATCCAATTCGAATTTGAACTGGAAACACTGATCTGAGTTTTTAAACTTAACAGTCTTTCAATTAGGACCCTGATGTTTGGGTTTTTGGATGGGGTCAACCCATCAGTGGCCGTTTGGTTAAAACGTTTGTGGCTGAGTGTTTTGCACTACATCCCCTTATTAATTCAGTGATTGTAAAAAAACCCTTTATTCTTCTTATTACAAAATTAATTAATACATTCATATTTATATTAACATATACATTGGCTATAACTATTTCTATGTAAATAACTATTTAGCAAAAATAATAATAAAAAAAATAGGAATTTTGGGTCAAGGGCTTACAAATCTACCCACCTTAAAATAATTTCGTCCTCGAAATTAAAGGTAGACACAAGAGTAAGAAATTTATACCTCATGTCTCGAAAAGATGAGGATAGCGCTCCCGTATCTCGTATTCTCTCTCCCATGTAGATTCGCCTGGCGAATGGTGCCTCTACGTGACACGCACCAAGGGAATAGTCTGGTTGCGCAGCACCTTCTCCCTGCGGTCCAAGATCTCCACGGGCTGCTCCTGATAGCTAAGGCTCGGTCCCACCTCAATCTTCGAGTGGTCTAGCACGTGACTGGGGTTCGCCGCGTAACATCTCAGCTGGGACACGTGGAATACGTTGTGCACTCCGTCCAATGCGGGTGGTAGTGCCAAACGGTATGCCACTTCCCCGATTTTCTCGAGGATGTGAAACGGACGATATATCTCGGACTGAGCTTGCCGCCTCCTCCGAAACGTATCGTCCCACGTGTTGGAGATATCTTCAAGAACACCATATCATCCATCTAGATTCAAGCAAGGTTACGACCTATTCCTATCATGATCAACAATTTCAATTTTAACAAAACGATACCTCAAACTCTAACTGTCTATGATGGCTGTCGGTCCAGTGCTTCTGCCTGTCCTTTGCCACACGTAGTCGCTCCCTAATCAGCTTCACCTTCTCCGCAGCATCCACGATCATCTCGGGCCCCAATAGTGCTCTCTTACCCACGTCGTCCCAAGATAGCGGGGTACGACATCTCCGTCCGTACAAGGCCTCGAAAGGAGACATCCCGATACTAGCTTGGTGACTGTTGTTATAGGAGAACTCCACAAGGTGAAGGTGGTCCTCCCACGAGCCACCAAAATCTAGTACACATGTCCGCAGCATATCCTCGAGCGTCTGAATGGTCCGCTCCGACTGCCCATCCGTCTGTGGATGATAGGCCGTGCTGAACTTGAGCGATGTGCCCAAGCTAGCCTGCAGACTCCTCCAAAAGTGGGATATGAACCTGCTGTCTCGATCAGATACGATACTCACTGGAACGCCGTACAATCTGACGATCTGCCTCATGTACAACTCTGCCAATCTCTCCGTGGATAGTCCCACCTTGAATAGTATAAAGTGGGCCGATTTGGTCAATCTGTCAACGATGACCCAAATCGTATCCTTCTTGCCAGGCGAACATGGAAGACCGGAAACAAAATCCATAGTGATATGTTCCCACTTCCACTCAGGAATCGGCAACGGCTGGAGTAAACCCCCGGGTCTCTGCCTCACGGCTTTGACCTGCTGACACACGAGGCATCTAGAAACGAAGCGCGCCATCTCACGCTTCATGCCGTACTACCAAACGTGGGCTCTCATATCCTTATACATCTTGTTGGCTCCAGGATACAAGGAATACTGAGAGCGGTGTGCCTCCTGCATGACCTCCTATCGCCACTCTCTACTAGGTACACACAATCTCGTCCCATGCCTCAACGAGCCATCCTCTGTAATGGTAAAGTCCTCTAGTAAACCAGCTCGTGCCTGCGCAATGATACTCCCTAGCTGTTCATCCTGCTGTTGTGCCTCTCGAATCCTGTCCATCAGTCCAGACTAAATCTGCATGCCCATCATCTGCGCCTCGACTCCAGGAATGACTATCTCAATGCCTAAGCTCTCCAAGTCTGCCAATAAGTGTCGATCTTTCGTCAAGAACATAGCCACGGGATACCGATTCAAAGCATCCGCAACTACATTCGCCTTCCCCGGATGGTACTTAAACGAGATGTCGAAGTCCTTCATCAATTCCAGCCATCTGCGCTGTCGCATATTCAGCTCCTTCTGTATGAAAACGTACTTCAAGCTTTTGTTGTCAGTGAATATTTCTACACGCTCTCCGTACAAGTAGTGTTTCCACAACTTTAGGGTGAATATAACCGCTGCCAGCTCTAAGTCGTGAGTGGGGTAATTTTTCTCATGTGGTCGCAGCTGTCTAGAAGCATAAGCAATCACCTTCTTGTTCTGCTCTAAAACACACCCCAAGCCCTTTCCTGAAGCATCGCTATAGATAGAAAAACTACTGGAACCAGATGGCAACGTCAATATAGGAGCTGTCGTGTCACGCCCCAGAACCAGAATACTGGAGAGCGGGGGCAGACATAGCCAGCTACGTATAATGAAATAGAACCCACGTCACTATACGGTCACAGCTGTCTAGATATATGAGGGTTTAACTACAATCCATCAGTCTCCTATGGTCAAGAACAAGCCTATCGTCTCAATCACAAGCAAGTAGTAACAGTCACAAGATATTAGAGCATCAATATACAATAGTAAGGCGTCCCATACATTATATATTGGATGATCATGAAGCTAGTCGTACAAAATGTCAGGACTAGCAAGAGTTTTAGTCAATACATGATCAACCCTAGGATTTGTCAATCATGTTACAGCCCATAGGCAGACAGTAAATAAAGGTGCAATACGAGCTAACACGTGCTCGCCGGCTAAATGCCTCAAAAGAATAATTTTACAATAAAGTGGAAGAACAAAAGAAACCCACTCATTGCCAGGATTACGCCTGGTGTTCACCATCTGGCTGGAAGGTAGGTAGATCCTCTGGTGCTGCTCCGATATCTGGCCATACAAAACCAGCTGGGTCAGACCCCAGAAAGAGCAAGTGCCACAAAAGAGGCTTCACTTAGGAACTAAAACCAGCATATCACAATAGAATATTAAAGATAATAAATAAAGAACTGATAATAATAGAGATAACAATATTAAACTGAGTACGAGGAAACCGTTCAAGTAGCCAGGTCACAACCCTTAAACCAAACAAGGACCGAGGTTGTAACCCTTCACCTGAATAGAAACCCATCTCAAATACTATTGGTATAGTGAAGACAATAAACGAAGAGATGACACAGAACTGCTCTGGAAGCCAGGTTACAACCCTTAAACCAAACAAGGACCGAGGTTGTAACCCTTCGCCTGAACAGAACTGGACCCCTGATCTTTATTGCTAAGGCTGGCATAATTAATCAAGGTATTAAGGTAAGGTAAAACATGACGAACATGACATGGGGTTGCAATAAGACAATAACGAAGAGAGGACACAGAACTGCTCCGGGAGCCAGGTTACAACCCTTGAACCAAACAAGGACCGGAGTAAGCCCTTTTCGAAGGAGGAAAGGGGGCTATATTTACAGAATGGAGTAAGCCCTTTCTTCTCCTCCTTTCCGATGTGGGACTAAAAGTAATATTTTCCATGCTTCTACAGGACCCCCTTCAAAGTTTCCAAATTGCAAATTTGGAACACTTTGAATAAGAAGCATGGAAAGTAGATTTGTTTAGGTGTGGCAATCCAATCAGAGGTAGCATGGATGTGATAGGTTTGGGTACTTCCGTTGGGGATTTTATGTGGACTTATCATCCTTGGCGTACCTTGGTTTTAGGTACGGATAATAAGTTGAGAGAGGGAACCATCATATTTACTCAGAGGTGGTATGGACGTGGTAAATATAAGGTTGATGGTAGAGCTTTCCTACTCAGAGGTGATATGGACATGGTAGGAGTGAACTTGAATGAGGATACATAGAACAACTCAGAGGTGCTATCAACGTGGAAGTTCTATGCATTGGGTGAAAGAATGCTATGGAACAGCTGGGCTCCGAAAGCATGTGATGATGAGGAAAGATGTGGATGTACTAAGGGACCTAATACGGCATTTATGGTCAGCAGAGGACATTTGTGGGCCTATTATCCTTGGCATACCTTGGTTTTAGGTACGGATAATAAGTTTGATAGGGATACCTAGGACAACTCCGCGGTAAGGCGGATATGGAGGTTCTTGGTATCGGGCGAAAGAATGCCATGGAGCAGTGAACAATTTTCTATTTTCTTTCACTGTTTTTCTTTTCTTTTGTCAAGGGATGTGATCCCAGATGTTGTAGTACTTTGAATTTTGAATAAATGAGCATGTTTCAACTCATTTTCTCTTTCTTGTACTTGTGGTGTTTGTGGAATTGGACCTGCTGGGGGATTATTTGTGGACCTGTTACCCTGGGCGTACCTTGGTTTTAGGTACGAGTAACAAGTTTCGGAGAGGATATCTGGAACAGCCATGGCAAAGTGGTCATGGGTGCTCTCGGTATTGGAAAAAAGAATGCCGTAGAGCAGCTGGGCTCCCGGGGCATGATGAGATGGTGGATTTATGCTAAGAAGCTTAGCAAGGAATATTTGTGGACCTATTATCCTTGGCGTACCCTGGTTCAGAATACGGATAATGGGATGAAAGGAAACCAACGTATTTGCTCAGAGGTTATGAGAACATGGCAAACATGAGGGTTTTACCGTAGAATCTTCCTGCTCAGAGGTAATGAGAACATGGCAGGAGAGACTTCACGGAAGATATTCGTGGTCACTAGCGGACATTTTATGGTCAACAAAGGACATTTGTGGTCAACAGAGGACATTTGTGGTCAACAGAGGACCTTTGTGGTCAACAGAGGACATTTGTGGACCTATTATCCTTGTCGTACTCCGGTTGTGGGTATAGATAATAGGTTGAAAGGGACCGACATACTTGTTCAGAGGTAATATGGACATGGCAAGCATGAAGGTTTCTTCGACGGAGCCTTCCCACTCAGAGGTAATGAGGACATGGCAGGAGTGGGCTCAATGAAGATTGGGTACATAGAATGACTCAGAGGTAGGAGAACGTGGAAGTTCTATGCGAGGGGGCGGTTTGTTTTTGGTGGAAGTGAAGACGACTCAGAGGTAATGAGGACATGGTCGTTTCGGAAATTGGTGGATCGACTACCCTTTTTGTGCCCTGGGAGTGCGGGTAGTGAATCCTGAGGGAGGATCTCTGCCAGGAAGAAAGTTCAGAGGTATAATCATACTTGACTTACTATCTGAAAGAGTGACCGAAATATAAGTTCAGAGGCACCAGCTGGTACATAACTTGGTAATTTGGACTATTGAGGGAGTGAGAGTACAGCGGCACCAGCGGGTGCATGACTCGATAATCTGAAATAGGGTGGATGAGAGTTCAGTGGTACTAAAGGGGTACATGACTCGATAATCTGGAGAATGATGGATGGGAGTTCAGTGGTACTAAAGGAGTACATGACTCGATAATCTGGAGAATGATGGATGGGAGTTCAGTGGTACTAAAGGAGTACATGACTCGATAATCTGGAGAATGATGTTCAAACATAGTATTTCTTCAGGAACTTGTCGTTGACGGGCAACATGAGCAAATCTCCGTTCGGCTTAGCGAGGCGGTAGGCGACGTTGGAGAACACGGTCTCGATGACAAATGGACCTTCCCATTTTGGCTGGAACTTACCGGTGGTCTTGTGAGTCATGACCATCGGTCTCCGGACTGCCAGAACAAGATCACCCACTTGGAATGTTCTGATTTTAACTTTTTTGTTGAAGGCTCCTGAGATGCGTGCTTGGTATAGCTCGATCCTTTGCTGAGCTAGGAGGCGCTTTTCATCTAAAGCCTCCAACTCTTGTAGTCGTCGTCGGTAGTTATGATCCGTCGTCAATTGATAAGTGAGGGCGACGCGGAGTGAGGGGATCTGAGTCTCCAAAGGGAGGACTGCCTCGCTCCCGTACACCAGAGAGAATGGTATATTCCCGGTGGCTGTTCGAACCGTGGTGCGATAAGCCCATAAGCACTCGCCGAGCTTCTCGTTCCAGTCGCGTTTGTTGGAGGAGACGAACTTCTTGAGGAGTTTGATAATTGTTTTGTTGAATGCCTCTGCCAACCCGTTTGCTGTCGGGTTGTATGGTGTCGAAGCGACATTCTGAACGCGGTGCTTATCGTAGAATCGGTAGAATGCATGGCTTATAAACTGCAGACCATTATCATGGATGATTCTTCGTGGTAGTCCGAAGCGGTAGATAACGTGATGCTTAAGAAAGCTGATCACGTTTGAAGTTTTAACTTCTGTGAGTGGGACAGCCTCCGCCCATTTGGAGAAATAATCAGTGATCGCAAGTATGAAGCGGTGTCCTCGGGAGGAAGGTGGGGTGATTGGACCAATGATATCCATTCCCCATGCTTCGAATGGCCAGGATGCCACCGTTGGATGCAGAAACTCGGATGGTTGATGAATGAAATCTGCGTGGACTTGGCAGGCCTTGCATTTTCTGGCATAATCTATCGCATCTGCCACCATTGTGGGCCAGTAGTAGCCCATCCGGCGAAGGCGGTCCTGTAGCTTAGGGCCGGGTTGATGGGCCCCATATACACCGTCGTGAGCTTTTCGTACAGCTTCTGTAGCTTCCGCGTTCGACAAATACCGGAGCAATAATCCGTCGTAGGAGCGGCGATACAACATTTTTGTCTCTGTATCGTAGAAGAATCTGAGAGAGCGCCGTTTGATAGAGGTAGCTTCCTTTGGATTCTCTGGGAGGATGTCGTATACGACGAAGTCGATGAATGGCTGTCTCCAGTCCGGTGTGTCATCGACCTTCTGGGCAGAATAACTTGCCATGGCTTGAACGTTGTTGTTGGGACAGACCAGTTCGTGGCCTATTACGTCAACCGAATGATAAGCTTGGTTCGGCACTGCTAAGGAAGCGGCAAGGCCTGCTAGGGCATCGGCTTCGATATTTTAGAGTCTGGGGACGTGTTCGATGAAGAATCCCTCGAATGATGAGATAATGTTGATCGTAATTTGATGGTAGGGGATCATGTCTTCATGGCGAACCTCGTACGAGCCCCTGATCTGATTGACGATTAGTTGGGAGTCGCCGTATGCTTCAAGGTATTCTACCCCAGCTCTTTTGCAAGTTGGAGGCCAATGACCAGAGCGTTATATTCGGCCACATTGTTGGAGCAGGGTTCCGTGAGGGAGTAGGCGCGATTGATCACCAGCCCAGTAGGAGAAATTAATACCACTCCGACCCCGACGACGATGTTTCCCTTGGGTCCGGTCCTTGAGGCGCCATCGAAGAACATTCGCCATATGTTATCGTGGGTGGCTGTATTCGAATCGGTGACCTCATCTGGGATCTCTTCATAGATTCTGGATGACTCCGATCCTGGGTGGGCTGCCAAAAAGTCTGCTAGGGCTTGACCCTTAACAGCCTTTTGTGGGACGAAGATCATATGATAGGGGGACAGCAATATTGCCCATGTGGCGAGGCGAGAGCTGAGGGCTCCTGGTTTAGTCATGAGGACTCTGAGGGGGTTGACTCGCGAGATCATATGTATGGTTTGTCCTGTGACATAGTGCCGCGTTTTTTGAATAGCGAATACCAGGGCGAGACACTCCTTCTCTACGGCGGTGTATCGATGTTCTGGCCCGATCATCATTCGGCTGAGATAATATATGGCCTGTTCGTGGCCTGCATCATTATTTTGTGCTAGCAGGGCACCAAGGGAGTGTTCCATCGCTCGTACGTAGAGCAGGAATGGTTTTTTGGGGACCGGGGCCACCAGGACTGGGGGATTCGACAAATATTCTTTGATGTCGTCGAAAGCACGCTGGCATTCTTCGTCCCATACGAATGAGACTCCCTTCTTCATGAGGTGTGTGAACGGTCGGCATCGCCCGGAGAGGTTGGAAATGAACCTCCTGATGTAAGCTAGCCTCCCTTGGAGGCCTCTGAGTTCACGGAGATTTTTCGGGGGACCCATCTCCATGATTGCCTTCGTCTTCTCAGGGTCTACATGGATGCCCCGTGCCGTGATGATGAAGCCTAAGAATTTCCCGCTGGATACGCCCAAGAATGATTTCGTAGGGTTCATCTTCAGGTTGTGGGCTCTCATCAGGTCGAATACCGTTCTCAGGTCTTGCAGGTGATCTTCCTTATGACGACTCTTGACGGCGATGTCGTCGACATAGCATTCTACTGTTTTGCGTAAATTTTCTCGGAAAATGATACTCATGGCCCGCTGATATGTAGCACCAGCATTCTTTAGACCGAATGGCATGACTGTGTAGCAGTATGTACTAATTGGCGTTCGGAATGATGTGTGCTTTTCGTCGTCGGGAGACATCTTGATTTGATTGTACCCCGAGAATCCATCCATGAATGACATACGTTCAAAGCCGCATGTGTTGTCGATCATGATGTCTGTGATGGGGAGGGGAAACTCGTCCTTCGAACATGCCTCATTCAGATTACGGAAGTCGATACAGATTCGGATCTTCCCATTTTTCTTAAGGACCGGTACTATGTTGGCGACCCAGTCAGGATGTTGCTCTTCACGAATGAAGCCGCTGGTTATTAGCTTGTTGACTTCGGCTTCAATTGCGTCCATGACGCCTGGGCGGAAGCGCCGTTGTTGCTGTTTGACTGGCTTTGCATCTGGCCGTATGTTGAGTTTGTGAAGAGCGATATCGGGGTCTAGCCCCGGCATGTCCTCGTAACTCCACGCGAACACGTCGATATATTCTCTGACGAGTTTCAGCAGCAATTTTCGTTCTTCGTTTGTCAGGCTTTTACTGATAAAGATCGGTTTTGGAGAAGATTCACTGCCGAGATCCACTTGTATGACCTCATCTTCAGTAGGAGGTTCTCTCAGTTCGAACCATTTTTTCCATTGCGCGTCTAATTGCTGGGCCCATGGTTCTAGCTCAAGGATTTCGGGGATGTCTTCGTCTTCCTCGTAAGCGTCAGCGAACGCCATGTTGACTGACATGATTTGTCTGAACACATCTCCGATGCTGGTATCTGAGTCGGAAGTCGGTGATCCGGTTGAATGTGACTGCCAGTCGCATTCTTCATCTGAGCTTTCAGGGGTCGTAGTAGGCGTTACATACCCTAAACCGCATCGGGTTTTATTATAGTAGTTCCGTGGTTTGCCCGCCGGGGCTGGCATCTTCAAAGGTAATCGTCGTCCAGTACCGTAGTTCAGTCCTGGCGTTGTCTCTAGATCATACCCCTATTTCTGCATGAGATATTTGGATTGAGGGCTATAGAGATACAGAGGCAGTCTTCCGGCATCTGACCCGAAGTCGACTTCTTCCATAGCGGGGGGATGTGGGTTGTTCGTCTGGCCGAAGATGATCGGGTGGTCCCCTCCCTCGACTATTCGGTAAGTGTCTTCTACTGGAGTAAGTCGGATGGCGGTGGACACGTTTGTCACCTGTGTATGTAGGTGAGTGCCTATACCGTGTTCCATAGCGTACATTGTACATAGCTTATTGAGCTCGGTGTAGTTCAAAGATAACCCTTTATTGATGAAGTAAGGTATCTTTTCTAGAGGGATTACATCATCTGCGGAGGGGGTATCGGAGTGGGCAGCCACATACTTGGCCAATTCTGGTTCTTCTTCGGCCACCCCCTGTATAAATGAAGACTGGGAGGACGACCTAGTCAGCTTGATCTTCAGAGGCTCAACCGGCGGAGCAGATCGTGGAGTTGTTGGTAAACTAGCAACCCCCAGTTTGGTACTTGATGTGAGGCGAGGGGTGGCTGGTTCGCTAGAAGTGTCAGACCTCGCATCGGGGTGAAGAACCTTCTTGGGAAGGCGTATTGTGAGCGGTCTGTCGGAGGGATTGGGCTTCTCCGTTTGGAGCTGACCGACTCTCGGTAGTCTGATGGTAAGTGGCCCTGTTATGGGTCTCAGTGCTTGGCCGGACTTTGGCAGCCGGATTCTTATCTGTTCTTCTTGTGCGAAGAGACTGATTGCGTCCTTACGCAGAGTGGCCGTAAGGGGTGCGGAATTGCTCGGTTTGCGAGCCTGAAGGTGGATTGTTAGAGGTTCTTCTGATCCTGTAGCCGTCTTATTGTGAGTTTTCACATCTTCTTCGACCAGATGCTTTTTTGATTTTTCGTATAGACAGGAGTCTGAGTAATAAGATTCGACCCCCTTGAAGGGATCGATATCGGCAAACTCTGTCCTCACGAAGCCGTGCTTATCGACATATTTGAAGCACTGGTGTAGTGTGGAAGGCACGATCATGTAATCGTGTATCCAATGCCATCCCAGAAGGATATTGTAAGAAGTGTCGGCATCTATGACATAACAGGTGACTTCTGATTGGAGATCGCCGATCTGACACTTCAAATGGATCTTCCCTATTGGGTAGCTCCTGCCCGAATTTAAACCGCTAATGGCGGTGCTTGTAGGTGTCAGGCGATGCATCGGTATGCGAAGATGATGTAGCAGACCTTTCGGAATGATGCTTATAGAGGACCCAGGATCAATGTGCATTCGGTCCACCTTTACGTCGCCGATGTATCCAGTGTAGTATAACGGGCGATCATGCAGGTTAGTTTTGATGAGCATATCTTGCGGAGAGAAGACGATATTGGGCATTGCTCCCGCACACGTACTATCTTGGAGCTCTGCAGGTTGGTTATCTCCCGTGAGGTTGACCTGAGCCAAGTATGCGTCGGCATTTTGGAGCGCCTCACTTAAAGCCATGCGGACATCCTTTGAGAGCCTGAGGAGTTCATATAATGACAATTTGGTCGGGGTGTTAGCTAACTGCGCTAAGATGTCGAAGTTGTAGGGCCTCTCCAGCCCCTGAGGTGTCTCCTTCCGGAGGGACTTGTCGAAGCGAGTCTCCTTCGGCCTAGGCTTGTCGGTCGTCGAAGGCTGAGCCGGTCCCGGAGCATCATTGGTAGTGGGCGGATGATCATCAGTCGCGCTTTCGGTCACCGGTTGGGCTTGTGTTCCGGATCGAGTAGTGACGGCCGAGACTTCCTCTTCTTCCGCCGAGGCAGTACGGCAGGATCTGACTTTTTCACTTTTCCTTTTAGAAGGTAGAGAGGGCTGAGTTACCTCGTGGACTAGGTCCGGATGGACCCACATGATTTCCCCTCGTGATGTGGTGAGGGGTGTTAGACCAGCGGCTTGATCGCGAGCAGGCGGCAGATTAGCAATTTCTATTATTGCCAGAGGGATAGGTATAACCCCGTCCTGAGTCTCCGTTGGAGGGAAGCTGCCGAATTGTACGGACACCATGTTGGCTGCCACGGTTACCTCTTCGAAATCGATGGCCAGGGCGTTCGAATCGATGAGGTTTTGGATATACCGTTTCAGTTGGTAGCAGTCGTGTGTCGCATGGTGGACGTAGCGATGGTAATGGCAGAACTTTGGGTTCTCCAGATCAGCCGGCCGAGGCTTCCGTCTTGGTGGAGGAAGCTGAATCCTATCTCCTTGTATAAGCATGTCCAAAATAGGCTTGATGTAAAACCCACAAATTTAGATTACAATTTCAATTTAATTTGTTTTGATTTTGTGTGCTAAATTGATATTATAGTTAATATTGTGAATTTTTGAAATTATTTTTAAATTACATGGATTTTTTCTTTTTGACAGCCAGACTCGAACCTAAACTTGAACATAAAATATTTTATTGGGAGTCCTAAATAAGTTGTACAAAAGTTTTTCAAATAATATTATTTTTATTTAAAGAGCCCAACTTCTTAAAATCTAAAATTTTTATAATTTATTCATAGTCTTACTTAAAAGCCCAAAGTCCATAGGGTGTTAACCATTAAGAAATTGGTTAAATCACTTAACCTTTTCCTTATAACCCATAACTATGGATAAAGCCCATTTAGTATTTCAAAGCCTTTTTGTTTAGGACTTGAAGCATGTGTATTTGAGGGAATGAGCCCTTTCATTTCATTCTATGAATGAATGAGCATTCATTCACAATATAATATGATGTTTGCTGTTGAGCCATTTTCTTGGCAAGCCGAAGCTTTTGGTTTCCTTCGTCGACCCAACGGCCGACTTCCCGGATTCTATGGCCGCCGATGCCATCATGGTAGGGTGGCCCTCCATCTTCTCTAGGAGGTAACTTCCCTCTCCTCCTACCTATAAATCCCCATCTTCACCATTCTCCTTCATCCCTCTCCATCTCCAAAGTTTTCCCCAAACCACAAATCCCTAGATCTACTTCTCCGGCGAGTTTCTCGGCCAACCACCCCCTTCCCGGAGTTCCCGAGGGCCGAGCACCTCCCCGGCGCCTGACCCGCGCACCAGCGCTCGACCGGCGCCGCCCCGTGGCCACCGTCAGCCGCCGGCGTCGACCCCGCGCGGTCTCCCGGTCCGTCGACCCCCTCCGGCGCACCCTGAAGCCGGCGTTCGCCTGGTGACTGTCCGGTTTGTTTCCGGTGCTGACCCGTTGTGCTCTGTTCCTGTTCCGAGATCCAAATTGGAACTCCATTGTCGGTACACTCTGACTCAATTATTTCTTTATTGTCGATGATGAATGTCTGGTCCCAATTCCTTCGGGAATTCATTTTTTTTTTCTGACAACGTAACAATTACGATGTTCTTTCGGCTTTTCCGAAAATCTCGGAATTGGTTGCTTGCTGAGATTAAACTGACAGAACCTAGTTCTGTAGTTTTCTCGGGTTTTCCGAGAATTTGCGGGATAATTTGGAAATCTGGTTTTTACGTAATATATATATGGTGGTTCTATTCTCTGGTTCAGAGTTTCGGATTTATATACATATATATATTGGGTTCTTTGCTATGAGAATAAGTTTGGATAAGTAGGAAGTTTTCTTTTTTTTGGGTTCTGTTGGAGTTTTGTTATACTTGTGATGGAAATTGGAAAGTTAGTTCTGTTGGGTTTAAAAGATGTTTGTTCTGTTGGTATTTTGGGATTTTTGGTTATGTGTTGATATTGGTTTCGGTTTTCCCAGTACTGGTTGGCTTGGGAATATATATTATATGGTGGTTTATATAAAATTCTGGTTTCGAGAGTTATTTTGCAGGTATCGGAAGCATTTCCCAGTTTTTGGGTTGACCGAAAACAGAGGGAATGCTGCCGAAATTTTTGAGAAAATTTAATAAAATGATTTTTAAAATAATTTTAGTATTTTTGGGCGACAACCATAATTGGTTACTGGGCCTCAACGAAATGCAAACGCACCGGTTCGACCGGACGTTGAGGCAGAGTAGCTAAACGTGAAGACTGGACCAGAGTCTGAGACTCACAATATTTTTCTATAATTTAAATTAGGAATTTTAGATTTATTATTTAATTTTGAGACTAACCATTTTTCGTCTTATTTAAATTCATGTAAATTGGGTTGTAAGGGCATAAGCCCAATTACTTGTCCATGCTGTGAAGATGTAATAATTAGATTTTATTTTTCTGGATGTGTTAGTATAACGTAAATGTTAGAATAACTATAATATATTAGTTGATTAATTAGTGATTCTCTCACTTATTAAATAAATATTAGTTTTATGTACAAAATACAAGTTTTAATGATAAATTGCAATTTTTCTAAAAAGAAAAGTTTTACGTTGATGTTTCTTGTAAATAGTGAACCATCTGATAAATGTGATTTAATTAAAATATAAAGAATAAAAATTGATTAGGAAAAAAATAAAATAAATAGAGATTGTAACTAGCACACTTGGTTGGTTTGAACAGTTTGATAAATAGAGGTGCTCCATTTGTAGGATTACGAAGGCGTAACTAGCATCTTCCGGAACCACCATCGAAGTCCAGTTTAGTTCAAGGCAAGTACGGTTGTGTTTAATTGCAGTTTAATTAATATTAGAATTTTGCATGTTAAATACACAATTATTACATGTACTCTCTCCTAGAGTAATATACTGAATCATTGCATCGGGATAATGGGGAGTGGAGTAGTTATCTATGATCAAAGCCAAATAGTTAATGAATGTGCGAGCTTACCCTCTTCACACGGGGTTAGGCCGGACCGTATCAATAGGATACAATTGAATCATCCTAAACCGGTCATAGATACTGCTTACTCAAATCATAATTGTTTTATAGTTGGAAATCATTGTTTCAAAATTATTTAATATTGCAAGTTTCTATTTATTATGCAAATTGTTATTTTTCATAATTGTACTTGCTCCTTTCCTGACTGGATCCCCCACCCCAATAGGTCCTATTGATGACTCAGAGCTACTGATTAGTAGTTACTACGACCCGGAGCTGTACCCTGCTGTGCTCCCAGATGAGGTCCATGGAGATGATGATGACACTTCTGCTTAGTTGAAATTTTTAGTTTATCTTTTAAATAAATTATATGTTATGTTTAAGTTGTGGACAAGCTCTGTAATGAACAAGTTTATTTTTATCGTTTAAATTAAATGTTGTGGCAATTATAGTTTCAAATGTTGTTGATTGTACCTGCATATAGAATACAGCTTACTGCCGCCGTCTCAACAACGGTGCAGGCTGGGCATGATCCGAGTCGACCCAAGAAATTGGGATCGGGTCGTGACACTTGACGTGACCGTCTTCAAAGGAATAAGTGATTTGAGGCCATTGTTTGTCTGCTGGCTGTGGCTTGGGCTTCTGGGCTGTATCGGTCACCATAGCCTGCTTGCCTTTGTTGTCCCGGTTGTTGGAGGGGCTACCCCCATTGTCGTTGCTGGTGTTGGGACGCTTGCTCTTGTTCTCTCCCTCCGAGATATGCAACCCCAGTTGGCGAGCCTTCTTCAATCGTTCTTCAGCACTTGTAGTACTGATGATAAAAGCCTTCCAATCCTTGAACTGACTTTCGCCCATCCAGAGACTAATTGTTGGAAGTAGTCTCTTTTGGCAAATTTCAATCAAAGAAGAGTCCGGGTTGCCAGATGGTAACTTCATTGCGGTTTGACGAAACCGCTCAATGTAATTTCTCGTCAGTTCTTTCTCTCCTTGAACGACGTCCATGAGGGTAGACATCGTAACGTCCTGCCCTACCTCTTAGAACCTCTCCAAGAACAAGCGCTTGAAGCCAGCGAAGGAGTGGATGCAATTGTCTGGCAGGTTGCGGTACCAATCGAAGGCGACTCCTTCCAATGCCCCAATGAATAGCCGCGTGAGGATAGCATCATCATGGGGCAGATGGTCAGTAGTGACCTCAAAGTAAGTGATGTATCGACTTGCTGAAGTCTTCCCATCATATGGGTTGATATTGAACGGCTTATATCTTGGCGGAAAGGGAACATCCCTCCATTCAGCAGGATATGGTTGCCGTATTCTGAGGTCTTGAGAGTTTTCTCGGGAGTGGAACATTGCTCGGAGCTCCTGAACCTCTCTTCTTACTTCTCGGGCCTCATCTGTCGCGGTAGGGGCCGTTATCTCGGGAGGATTATTGCCCTGGTTTGGCGTCGCTGAATTTGAATCTACGTTGATTGCGGGACCCACGCTTGTCTGGCCAGGTGTCAATCCCTGCAGAGCAGGAAGTGCCGCTTTGATCTCGTCTACAGACTTGACCAAGGCATGCAATATGGCCTCCAACGTGTCGAGGCGCTGGTGATCGCTGGAACCGCCTTGATTGCTATCTGTCATAAATACCGTCCTCACATGAGGAGTGACAGAGGGAGTGGGGGAGGATGTACCCTCCGAGTCGTACCCATGCGTCGAGAAATCATCTGGATATGTGGGGATGTTCTCTTCAGGTTCGGACTCGGAAGGAACACTACCCCCAGCTTCGGAGCTTGCTTCGCCTAGAGAATCATGGATGTCCTCGGGGACGTCAGCATCTATTGTACCCGATGGGAGGGTTGTTTCTCGGGGTTCGTCTCCTTGAAATATTGGATTATTGTGGACGTTCGGAGGAGTACTACCCCCAGCTCCTACGACCCCCAGGGTCGGGGATGACGAGCCTCCTGTTGCAGCCGATTTTGTCTTCGAACAGGTGTGTTGGTATACTCCGGTGGAGGGTAACCGTTTAGCCAAAAACTTCTTAGCTGTAGTGGCTGATATCTTTGGATTGGAGATGCTTGTCTTCTTCCCTCTCCCCTCGGCGGGGACCTTCTGAGCAGAATTGCAGGAGACAACAGGAGGTGCCTCATCTTCTGAGTTCGGGTGCTGTAGTCTGTGGAAGACGGACGGACGATCTTCCGTTACTGTCGCGTTGTTGCAGCAGCAGTTGACGATGATCTGGGTACAGTGACGTCCATATGGGGATTCTTTGCACGCCGATGCCCCTTCTCTTTCCTTGCGTTTGTGGAGGATCGCCTCACGCAGGTCAGAGGAACCACTCTGTCCGTTCGCCGTCGGGGATTGGACTTGATCAGTTCTGTACAACTTCCCATCAGAGGCCCGTGTGATAATCAGCGGGACGCCCTGATAGTCAGAGGTTGGAGCAGCTGTCCGGGCTTGATGAGCCTGCGCTGCCCTAGACTTCTTCTTTCTAGCACTCGTGGGTGCATAATAGGAAGAGTCCAAGTTGAACATCACAGAGTCTGGCTTATCATCCAGAGAGTCATCAGGGTTCGGATCGTACGAGAGACGGTCGAAAACTGATCGAGAGGAGCATGGAGCAGATGCTATACGGCTGGGAGCGAAAACCGTGCAGGCTGTCTGCATGCGGTTGTCTCCTGTCGTCGGACGAGTTCTTATGCGGCTAGGGGTCACGACCGTACAGGCTGGCCGCATGCGGTTGGCATCTGTGTCCGCATGGGTTTTCTACAAACGATTGACTTTACTGGCCGCATGAGTCTCATCCATGCTGTCGGGAACTGTAGTCGCATAAGTTATGCGGCTGACAGAAGTAGCCGTATGAGTTTTCTTTATGCGGTTGGCGGATGTAGCCGCATGGGCTTTCTCCTTACGGCTAATATTCTTCTGCGGTTCGGTCCGCGTAGAGTCCCTCTTTGTCCCTGCAAGTCCAGCATCATAATGTTTTCTTCTGCCGGACTTGGGGACAGCAGAGTTGTCTACGACCTGAAGTGGGACCGCAGGAGAATCCTTCTCGCCGTCTTGAGCAGCAGAGGGCATCCCATCGAGGGCTTGAGGAGGAGCAAATGACTTTGGTCTCCATTCTTTGCGAGCCTTCGTGGTGCGGGTGCGCTTCTGGGCCGGGCCAGCGCTGCCTTCAGAGAGCATCTCTTCGAACGCCTGTTGGTCGAAGCGGACGACCATCTTCTTTTGTATGGAGCCAAGTTTGGCTACATCTGATTGCGTCACCAACTCCTCAGCCGTGGAGAAGTTAGTCCCCAGCAGAGTCGCCATCGTGTTTGCCATTGATTGTAAAAGAACAGAACAATTATCGGAGGACTGAACTTAGACTCACAATACAAACTCGCTCATACAAAGAAAGCCTAGGGACGAAAACCTAGGTACAGCAGACTAAGTACGATTGTTTATTTTTGATTCTGGGGGGTGACGATAGAGGCTCGGGAAAGCGACGGCCGCTCTGCCTTACTCCTTGGACGATCAATATGCAGTCTTGGCTCGGGGAAGATCTGCTCGACGTTGATGAAGAAACGCTCTTCTTACTCTCCTCGGATTGCTCTTCTGGCTTCTCTCTCTCTCTGTGATTATCAAGAAGGAAGGGGGAGCTCTCTCTGTGTAGATCTCTCTCTTCTTATTTCTTTTGGTGCCGACCTCTCTCTCTCCTCTTCTTCTTCTTTTTTTTTTCACAAGAGAATGATGCTGGCTATTTATAAGAGTGGGGGGGTGATCATTAGGGTTTGGATGATTACCCATTCTCAAAGTGGCGGCGGCCTGATGATTAACCAATCTGGACCATTAGTCTTGAACGTGAAAGATCTGGGCCATTAATATGGATTATGCCAAATCCTATCAACAATTAATGCTGATTGCAATAAATCTTCGTCATGATGATTTGCTGACATCTGCGAATCTTAATGAATAAATTTAATTCATTCTTCTGCGACGTGTCCCAGATTATTGGGATTTGGTCCAAGATTTGATTGACTTTAGGACACGTGTCCTGTCATCAACGTTGAGCCGCATGAGGAGTGTCGATGTTTGGGCCGCATGAAGGTCGTCATGACCGAGCCGCATGGAAGATTTCATGACCGAGCCGCATGAATAGTCTCTATACTCGAACCGCATGAAGGTTGTCATGACCGAGCCGCATGGATATGTTCATGACCGAGCCGCATAGGAGTCTTCATGGCCGAGCCGCATGAGAGTCTTCATGGCCGAGCCGCATGGATCTCTTTATAGCCGAGCCGCATGGGGGACCTTCATGGTTGAACCGCATAGGTTTCTCTGCATTGGCCGCATGAACTCGTTAATTCTTGGCCGTATAAGCTCGCCTCAAAACTTTGGTAGACAACGCCACTTTGAAGATTTTCCTTATTCCCGAAGTACTGCTTTTCGTGTCAGTCATTATGACAACTTTATGTCAGGTCTGTCACTTGTCGGTCTGTCAGCCGTCAGAGCATTAAATGCGTCCATACGTTGGGCATAGCTATTTTTGAAGACCACGTGGCCTCTCTCTCTGGGCCGCATGAAGTTTACTCGAGCTGCCTATGTGCGTTGAGCCGCATGTCCATATTGGTGACTTTTGAGCCGCATGATACTCTTGAGCCGCATGAAGCTCGTCTGATTTTGAGCCGCATGAAGCTTCCTGGGTTCTGTGCCGCATGAAGAATGTTCTCATGACCGAGCCGCATGAAGGACGTCTCATGACCGAGCCGTATGAGGAATGTCTCATGACCGAGCCGCATGAAGGACGTCTCATGACCGAGCCGCATGAGGAATGTCTCATGACCGAGCCGCATAAAAGACGTCTCATGACCGAGCCGCATGAGGAATGTCTCATGACTGAGCCGCATGAAGGACGTCTCATGACTCGCATGAGGAATGTCTCGATCTGCTCGTGCACTCGCTTTATGGGCCCGGGTACCCCGAACACACGAGTGCGTAGGTATCATGTTTGCTCCCTGATGTGGGGGCTAATAGAAACACTTGCCCTCGATCTTTGTTGGGAGACTCTTGAGAACCATTCTGTCCGTTTGCCGCCGGGGGCTGGACACAGGCGGCTCTGTACAACTTTCCATCAGAGGCCCGCTTAGCGGGACGCTCTTGATGGTCAGAGGTTGGGACAGCTGACTGAGCCCGATGAGCTCGGGCTGCCCTAGACTTCTTCTACTTAGCACCCGAAGGTGCGTAATAGGAAGAGTCCAAGTTTGGAAGGAGGGAAGAGAAGTTGGTGCCCTTTTCGAAGGAGGAAAGGGGGCTATATTTATAGAATGGAGTAAGCCCTTTCTTCTCCTCCTTTCCGATGTGGGACTAAAAGCAATATTTTCCATGCTTCTACAGTTGTAACCCTTCGCCTGAACAGAACTGGACCCCCGATCGTTATTGTTAAGGCAAGCATCAATAATCATGTCATGTCACAATATTGCACAGGATCAGGATAAGACCAAGCGGGAATAAACTCCATCCAATCAATCACGGCCAATCAAGAGTACGACTTGATACTTTTAACTAACTAGGGTTATCACAAACCTAGTTACTAGCAAGATGCAATAAGATTATCCCAACAGCCACAAGCCCTGCAGACCATCCGGTTATCCAGGTCGAATGTCCGTTTATGAAGAATACAACACGTGACTGTGTGCTGGAAATGTGCCCTACTCGTCGGTAGGCTACAAGTCTACTTAATGCGCCTAGATAACGGGATTGCCTGTAGCTGGGAATCTCTTCATGTCTACTGAATTATTCTAGTTTATTAGCCTTAGTCAATTGCAGTAGGTATCCCTGACCGTGGTACTCAGGGATCCCCATCCTAGACATGATGCAAGACAGTACCAGTTTATTTGTACAAATACAATCGCCCACGGTGTCTAGATCTTTCATACTTGTCATGTCAGGCTAGTTGTCGTAACAGCATGCTGAGATATATCATGTCAGTTTACTTGTCAAAAGTGCGCCACAGCGGGCCACTATCGTGTTCTATTCTTACCTTATCATGAATGAGAGAAACTTGCATAAAACAACTAATGACATATTCTTGAAGCCAAGGAAAAGATCTACAACTTTCATGCTTTGATTTTTTCGAGATTCTAGCTACAAAACAACTTAAACAGGCAAAAACAGCAAAGTAGAGCAATTCCGGCGCATGGGATTCCTGCATAATCGGCGCATGGGATTCCTGCGCAATCGGCGCATGGGATTCCTGCACAGATCGGCGCATGGAATTCCTGCACAAATCGGTGCATAGGATTCCTGCACAATCGACGCATGGGATTCCTGCACAAGATGGAATTCCTGCACAAATTGGCGCATAGGATTCCTGCACAAATCGGTGCATGGGATTCCTACGCAATCGACGCATGGGATTCCTGCACAAATCGGCGCATGGGATTCCTGCACAAATCGGCACATGGGATTCCTGTGCAATCGGCGTATGGAATTCCTGCACAATCGACGCATGGGATTCCTGTACAAATCGGCGCATGGCCTCCCAGCGCATGGGGTTCATCGTCCCCAAACAGCAAGTTCAGCCATAAAAGTTTCGAAAACTTGCCATGGCCATAACTTCCTCATCCGGAGTCGAAATCAAGCGAAACAAAAGCCAAAACTGAAGGAAATTGAATTCTCTACAACATATAACCATTAGTTTTTGGAAATACCAAGTTTGTAGAGATCAAAACCAAGAAAAACTAAACAAGAAGGAACTTAAAACTTAGATCTACAAAAATATAACCATAAAAATGGAAAATGCTAAGTTCTAAATTATCTTAGAATCAAGTAAGGAAGATAATGGAACAATAAAACTTTGAGATCCATCATGAAGCAAGTTTGCACTTGCCTAAGCTCTCTCTCTTCCTGGTAGGTGTAGAAGTAAATGTGGAGAAGAAGAAGAGTAATGAAGAGAGAGAATGAAGGAATGGGTTAATAAAGGATGATGGGGGTGGTAGGTTGGGGTTCTCCACTTGGTTCATGATGAACCAAGGTAACCCAAGCCTAGCTGAACCAACCCAAAAATAAACTGAGCCAAGCCAAGAGATATGCAATACAAGAGGAAATACGTACATGTATTCCAAGATATGTAATACGAACTACAGGCATTACAACTCTACCCTCCTTAAAAGAATTCCGTCCTCGGAATTTAATCAAGAGGATAGAATTGCAAGGACAAGCTATAATAATCGTAAGCTATAACAAGCAGTCTATCATGCAGTCATTTATTCAAGCGAAGAATTGAAAGCATAAGGCATAAGGAAGACATTATACCTTACGAGTCAAACAGGTCGGGATATTACGATCGGATATCATCCTCACGCTCCCACGTTGACTCACCCAAAGAGTGATGACCCCAAGCAACACGGACTAAACTAATAGTCTTGTTCTTGAGTATCTTCTCTCTCCAGTCCAATATAGACACGGGCCTCTCCTCATACGAAAGGTTGGTACCAACAACCAATTCCGAATGATCCAGGATGTGGCTCGGGTCCGGGATATACCGTCGTAGTTGAGATACATGGAACACGTCATGCACCTCTCTTAGTGACGGCGGAAGAGCGAGACGATAGGATACATCACCTACTCGCTCCAGAATATCGAATGGCCCTATATACCTAGGACTAAGCTTTCCCCGTACGCTGAAACGAATGACGCCACGGTTAGGCAAAATTCTCAGGAATATATGGTCGCCGACTGAGAATTCAAGGGGTCGTCGATGGGAATCGGCCTAATCACGCTGGCGATCTTGGACAATTCGAAGATGATCTCTGACTCTTCTGACCACTTCAACGGTCTGAGCAATCATTTCCGGACCAAGCATCTGCCTCTCTCCAACATCATCCCAGGCTAGCGGGGATCGACACTTCCTACCATACAGTGCCTCGAACGGTGCCATCTGGATACTGGCCTGGAAACTGTTGTTGTACGAGAACTCCACCAGGTGCACGTGATCTTCCTACGAACCACCGAAGTCGAGTGTACATGACCGCAACATATCTTTAAGAGTCTGGATCGTACGTTCCGACTCGCCATCTGTCTGCGGGTGATAAGCTGAACTGAACTGGAGGTGAGTTCCCAAACTTTTTTGCAAGCTATGCCAAAAGTGTGATGTAAATCTTGAATCTCTGTCTGAAGTGATACTGACTGGTACACCGTGCAATCTGACAATCTGCCGGAGATACATCTCTGTCACGACCCGCACCCTGTGTAGGGGCACGAGAAGTGGGTACGTCCAACCTACGCCGCAGTGTCGGCGGTAGAACGCTGTCCTAGGTTGCTAACTAATCTCATGCAGTGTATATAATGTACTTGCCAAGATCTCAACTCCGAAGGGAGGACAAGTAAAAGATATGATATACTCAATCACAGTCTAAGCACGATAAGATAACACAGAAATCTAGATACCAACTAACAACAACAGAAATTTAAACTACTAAAATAATAACAACAATATCTCAAACAAACTCTAATACAACTCGATATCTCAAGTTTAATACAAACAAGCTCAAAACATGAAAGCTAAGTAAGCCTACTAGCTAAACTCCTGAATCATTCCTGAGAGTCGGAACCAAAGGTAGCTAATCCCTCGCCAGGTCCATGGTAAGTAGGGCATGTGTCGTCAGGAGTATCATCTGTAATATTTTCAACAGGTCCAATCAGGACAGGAACGAGCACATCTCATCTAGAAATCCCAAGTAAATGACAAAGACTATAAAGCAGTTTTTAGACAGTTATATAGATGAGCATGGCAGTTTTATACAGATAATGATGTAGAGAAACAGTGAGGGTACAAGGAAAGTAAAGTAACTAACAAGAGAAGAAATCATGGCAAAGAAGACTGTAGTAAACTAGCTGAACTAGAATAACATGGTATAAGTCCAGACAGTATAAAAGGTAATCCCAGTGTGAGTCCAGTAAAAATGAGTCTAGAAGTGATCCATGATTCCAGGGTAAGTCCAGACTATACTCTAACAGTGTGTTTTAAAATACCGAGATCGACATGTAAACGGCTGTAGGTAATACGGCACACCGCACACTTGGCCAAGTGTGGGATGGCTATCGTTCCAGAATAGTTCCAAGGGAGTGGTTCCAGATTGGGGTATGTCTACATGTCTTACTCTAGTATTTCCCTGCCCACAAGTACAAGTAAATCCAGAAACGACACGAGAAATAGAGATGAGTCCAGCCAAACATAATGATACCAGCAAAAGGTTCCAGAGTGATTCCAGTAGGTGGTTCCAGTAGTGATTCCAGAAGGTGATGCCAGTAGTGGTTCCAGAAATAGAGGCCAGACAAATGGTATGTGTGTCGCATACATGAATCCAGAAATATACATACATGTTGGAAGAATCACATAAAACTAACTAGAACTGAAGTACAGTAATTGACAAGTAAATGAAAGAACTATCAGAGAATGTACTCGCCTGACACTCTGGAAAGAGTAGTGTAATATCAGATGTCTGTACCAGGGTCACAATGTCCTAAAATAGAGTAATACAGTTATGACATGTCTAATATGAAGGTAAATAAAATCTACAATACAATCTATATGAATTCTAAACCAATCTAGGTCAAAGTCAAACTTGGTCAACTCTACAGTCAAACTAAGTCAAATTAAGTCATACTAGGTCACAGGAAATCAAACTAAGTCAAATAGAGTCAAACAAGGTCAAACAAGTCAAGGTTAGTCAAATCTAGGTTAAAGTCAACTCCTGGTCAACACTCAAATCAAACTAGTCAATTACTAGTCAACATGATCAATCTGGGTCAAGTCTAAGTCAAACTTAGACCAACTAAGGTATTGGTCAAACAAAGACTAGTCAGTCAGGTAATTAAGCCAGGGGTCAACTATTTAAGTCAAACTCTATAAGGTTACTTAGCTAACTATAGGCTAACCTGTCTTAGGATACCTAAGATACCATTCTACAAAGCTAAGGTGTAACCAAATCACATATAAATATATATAGTACAACACCAAACTTAATCTTATAATCAAGATAATCCCATTCTCCAACTCAAGTCATGACTTAACTCTAAGTATTCCACTTAACCCCATACATATCTTAATTTACATAGGATTACCCATATAACTTAGGTTACTATTTACTCATATAGGTTAAACCTAACCCAACTAGTCATTAGGCTAAGGTTTAGTCAAACTTAGGTCACCAAGTCATTTATAGATCAATTAGGTCATTTCTAGGTCAAGGTTGACCTATAGTTGACTTTGGTCAACAATGGTCAACATTGGTCAACTTGCTAGTCAACCTAGGTCTACTAGTTAGGGTTTAGTCAAACTAGTCATTCTAGGTTAGTTCAAGTCAAACTGGGTTGATTAGGTCAAGTTTGACCTAAGGTCAAGTCCAGACTTATGGGTCATGGGCTATAGGCCATAGGCTATGATAACTGAGGCATTAACACATGTAGGTATATATATCTATATATAATATAGACACATAAGTCTACTATACATATACCACCTATATATAGTCACCTATATACATGACCAATATATATATGATACCCATTTGTGTAACCCATATATACATACTTATATTCCCCCTATATATCCTCATAGATATATAACTCATATATATATATATAACCAAATATATATATATATAACACACATATATATATACATATACATAGAGAGAGAGGGAAGGGAAATGAGAGAGAGTGAATTAGAGAGAGAGAGAGAGAAGACAGAACAGTAGGGGGGGGAGTGTTCCAGAATTCCTGGAACAGGAATGCTCCCCACACTCACACAGTTACATATACACATATGTGTATATATATACACAACTCCCTATGTACACAACTACACATCCTCAAATTTCACCCACACACTCACATACATATATACTATATATATATACACTAAAAATACATATATACATGTATAAAACATATTAAAATTTGGTTTGAAATCCATTTTCAAAAACTGGGAAATATCCCCAAAACTGGAAAAACTGCACTGTTTACTCGAAATTGGGTAAACCCAATTTCACATCCAAAATCGAGCTAAGGCTCGATACTAGTGGTTGGTAATGGTAGCCCCTAGGTTCCTCTAGGTTCCTACTAGCCTGACACATGGCCATGACACGACACGGCGTGTCCACCAACTCCTAAACCCAATCGGGTAAAACACATACACTAACAGATACTACACGTCGTGCACATATGTAGGCGAGTCTAGGACACGACACAAAGCGATACACATCTCGTGATCGTGTCAGTAGGTGAGTCTAGGGTTCGTGCACGTGTCCAGCACCCTGCACTGTGTCCACGTGTCGTGTAGAGGGGACACGACATGCGTATCAGAGAGGGAAATACGTGGTTTTAGACCGCGTCGTACAGTGATGCACGCGTCTCGTGTACGCGACACAGGACACGACACATCTCGTGCTCGTGTCCTGGGGTTCGCCCTAGGTTCCTCTACACATGTGTCACCCTGACACGTGTCCACGACTCGTGTACATGGGACACGAGACCCGTGTCAGAGCCGTTTTCACGGCTGTACAGTGCAGTGCACGTCCCTTGCGGGGACGATTCCGTGTCCGACACGACACGAGGTCATCCCAAACTTTGGGGATGACCTGTCAGTCAGTGCCCCGTGCTCTATGCCAATTTTGGCGTGTCCACGTGGCGTGTCCAAGGAGAACTGACGCAGTGGTAGCAGGGCACATTTCAGTGTACTGTGCACTGTGTCCAGTGTGTGAAACTGAGAGCTTCGTGTCCAGATTTTGGACACGACACAACCCAATTTGTGCTCAGTGTTTTAGGGTTAGGTTTAGGGTTAGGTAGGCTAGGGTTTTGATCAAAAACATTTGAAAATCAGTAAGTTTACATGTACTGAAACAGTGAGCAAAATCAGTATATTAACATGAAATTAAAATAGGATACGTGTCCAATACGGACACCAAATCGATCCTAGTTTTCACCAAACTTGTCCTACAGTTAGGGTAGACCTACATGCATGCATTTATGAAGAAAAATCACTACATTACATAGATAAAAATGAAAATACCTCTATGTGCTAGAAATCAAGAAATTCAATATAGAGGGGGGGGCTTCACTTCAACTTTGTGATGTCCAAAACTTCAAAAACTCCAACTTCTAGTCTCCCCTAGCTCCCTTGGTATGTTAGGGTTCCAATGCAAAAGATTTGAGGTCAATAGGATCACTAATGGTGAAGTTATGTAGGTTTGAGCATTTGTGGTTTTTCAAGTTCATGAATTTGTAAAGAGACATGAAATAAATTGGGGTGGTGATATATAGGGGCTTGGCATGGCTAGGGGGGGGGGTCCTTGGCCGGCCAACATGTAGGGGGGGGGGTGTCCTCCAAGTTACTTACAAGCTAAGGTAAAGACTTTGGGGTAAAGGGTTGTGATATTTGGAGTAAATCAAGGAAAATATCAATGGAATAAATATCTAGATATTAAGCCATACTTTGACTTATGCAACCAACCATTCCTTTATCATTTCTAGGTTAGGGACTAACCTATGGATTAGGGTAGATTAGGTTAAAGGCTCTCATGACACTAACCAAAATCAATGAATAGTAAAAACTCATAAGATCAATTAATTCCAATTAAATCCTAGAAAATTACCAAAATACCCTTGAGGCTAAAAATCACTAATTTGATATTCTAAGCCTATGGTTAGGTCCACATGGTCATGGTAAGTTCTAGGTTAAGTAAACTCTAGGGTTACACTAGTCAAAATCACAAAGTCATAAGTCATGACTTATGAAATAGTTTTAATATAACTAAAAATCACCAAAAATCATATCATGACTAAAACACCATTTATAAATAATAAAAATAATAAATTTTCAAAAATATCCCAATTTCAGAAAACTGGGTGTTACAAGTCTACCCTCCTTAGAAGAATTTCGTCCTCGAAATTAAGATGGTCGTACTCCTTCTAGGTCGCACCCCCAGTCAATCAAAGTCAAAAGATAACATGCAATCATAGACCTACTAGTCATGATTCTACAGTCTCAAAAAGGGTAACTATGCTATCTAGCACATCACAAGCATATCCTGACAGGTACTAATGGAATCACACAACAAGATGGGAAAAGAAGGACAGGAAAGACAAACCTGCTAACCCGTCACCTGCAGCGTTGGTCTCCTCGACCGTCATCGCAAAAGCTCCACCCCTCTGGTGCTGAGCTACAGGTGGCCTAGTACCCTCATAAGGAGGTGCAACTGGACAATCTATCATCTTGTGGGCACCAGACCCACAAAATAGACAAACCTTCAGCCTCCTCCTACAAGACTCCCAAATATGCCCTACCTTCTTGCAATACCCACAACTCTGCATCCTCTGATCCTGTCCTCGAGGCTGATGCTGAACTCTAACAGGTGCCTGCTGAATGTGAGGCCTCTTGGCCTGACCTCCACTGCTGCCTGCTCCCTGTGTATCACAGCCCCTCTTGAGCTTCAGCTCAAGATCATCCTCAGCTGCCATCGCTCCTGCCAGAACATCCTCAAAGGTGGCTCTCCTGTCACTCTTGGTCAAGGACTTGACTTCCTTGACCAAGCCCTTTCTGAACCTCCTCGCCTTCGCTATCTCGCTAAGGCCCTCTACGAATCTGCTCAACCGGCAAAACTCACCGACGTACTCCTCTACAGTCTGGTTCCCCTGAACCAGGTTCTCGAACTGTGTCTCCAAAGCGCCGACTGCCTGATCTGAGAAAAACTTCTCCTTGAAGAGCTCCTTGAAAGCTCTCCATGCCTGCCCTGGGGTACCTACTCTCGGATCCGTCTGATACCAGGTACGGGCAAGATCCCGCATCTGGCTGGCTGCTGCCTCTACCTGGAGTCCGGCTGGTATCTCCGCCAGTCGAAAGATCTCCTCGATGTGCTCTATCCAGTCATCCGTATAAAGAATCCCCTCAGTCCCCAAGAAGTCCCTGGGGTACATCTTCTTGAACTCCTGGATGCCCGGAATCCTCTGCTGTCGCGGCGGTCCTGATTCTTCCTGCGGCTGGGCTGCCAACCTCTCGATCGTCGCTGTAGCCAGCTGATGGACATCATCTATGCCTCTGGTAAATGCCGTCGTCTGACGCTGCTGCTGGGTCTGCTGCGACTCTAGGAACTGCTGGAAATATGTAAACATCTGTACAGCATCCACAAGTCCAGATGGCATCTGCTGCTGGTACTCCTGCTGGTACTGCTGGTGCTGCTGGTGCTGCTGAAACTGAGGCTGACGAAACTGTGGGGGAGGCATGTCTGGGGTAGCTGGGATAGTCCTCGGAATAGGTGGAGGAGGACTACCAAAAGTAGATACTCCTACGTGAGCAGACGTAAGGAGTGGTACAGTCCCAGCTGTAGGCTGTACTGGACGAGAAATGGCAGACCTTTCAGAATCTGCCGGCACAGAGCGATGTGACCTAGTCTCCACCATCCTGAAGATAGATCAATAAGGAAGTCAATAACGGTACAAGGATGACAGTATCAAGGATAATGCGAAATTAGATTATACAGATTTGAACAAAAGTCAGTAGATTCAAATCCCTGGAAATTTCCTAGTTGTGATTGAGTATCCTCTCTCTAAGCCTATTATCAAATCCTATCACAGGCTGTAGTGATACTCTAGTTCGAATACCACTACATAAACTCGAGACCTGCATGGGCCACCACTAAAAACGTGTCACGACCCGCACCCTGTGTAGGGGCACGAGAAGTGGGTACGTCCAGCCTACGCCGCAGTGTCGGCGGTAGAACGCTGTCCTAGGTTGCTAACTAATCTCATGCAGTGTATATAATGTACTTGCCAAGATCTCAACTCCGAAGGGAGGACAAGTAAAAGATATGATATACTCAATCACAGTCTAAGCACGATAAGATAACACAGAAATCTAGATACCAACTAACAACAACAGAAATTTAAACTACTAAAATAATAACAACAATATCTCAAACAAACTCTAATACAACTCGATATCTCAAGTTTAATACAAACAAGCTCAAAACATGAAAGCTAAGTAAGCCTACTAGCTAAACTCCTGAATCACTCCTGAGAGTCGGAACCAAAGGTAGCTAATCCCTCGCCAGGTCCATGGTAAGTAGGGCATGTGTCGTCTGGAGTATCATCTGTAATATTTTCAACAGGTCCAATCAGGACAGGAACGAGCACATCTCATCTAGAAATCCCAAGTAAATGACAAAGACTATAAAGCAGTTTTTAGACAGTTATATAGATGAGCATGGCAGTTTTATACAGATAATGATGTAGAGAAACAGTGAGGGTACAAGAAAAGTAAAGTAACTAACAAAAGAAGAAATCATGGCAAAGAAGACTGTAGTAAACTAGCTGAACTAGAATAACATGGTATAAGTCCAGACAGTATAAAAGGTAATCCCAGTGTGAGTCCAGTAAAAATGAGTCCAGAAGTGATCCATGATTCCAGGGTAAGTCCAGACTATACTCTAACAGTGTGTTTTAAAATACCGAGATCGACATGTAAACGGCTGTAGGTAATACGGCACACCGCACACTTGGCCAAGTGTGGGATGGCTATCATTCCAGAATAGTTCCAAGGGAGTGGTTCCAGATTGGGGTATGTCTACATGTCTTACTCTAGTATTTCCCCGCCCACAAGTACAAGTAAATCCAGAAACGACACGAGAAATAGAGATGAGTCCAGCCAAACATAATGATACCAGCAAAAGGTTCCAGAGTGATTCCAGTAGGTGGTTCCAGTAGTGATTCCAGAAGGTGATGCCAGTAGTGGTTCCAGAAATAGAGGCCAGACAAATGGTATGTGTGTCGCATACATGAATCCAGAAATATACATACGTGTTGGAAGAATCACATAAAACTAACTAGAACTGAAGTACAGTAATTGACAAGTAAATGAAAGAACTATCAGAGAATGTACTCGCCTGACACTCTGGAAAGAGAGTGTAATATCAGATGTCTGTACTAGGGTCACAATGTCCTAAAATAGAGTAATACAGTTATGACATGTCTAATATGAAGGTAAATAAAATCTACAATACAATCTATATGAATTCTAAACCAATCTAGGTCAAAGTCAAACTTGGTCAACTCTACAGTCAAACTAAGTCAAATTAAGTCATACTAGGTCACAGGAAATCAAACTAAGTCAAATAGAGTCAAACAAGGTCAAACAAGTCAAGGTTAGTCAAATCTAGGTTAAAGTCAACTCCTGGTCAACACTCAAATCAAACTAGTCAATTACTAGTCAACATGATCAATCTGGGTCAAGTCTAAGTCAAACTTAGACCAACTAAGGTATTGGTCAAACAAAGACTAGTCAGTCAGGTAATTAAGCCTGGGGTCAACTATTTAAGTCAAACTCTATAAGGTTACTTAGCTAACTATAGGCTAACCTGTCTTAGGATACCTAAGATACCATTCTACAAAGCTAAGGTGTAACCAAATCACATATAAATATATATAGTACAACACCAAACTTAATCTTATAATCAAGCTAATCCCATTCTCCAACTCAAGTCATGACTCAACTCTAAGTATTCCACTTAACCCCATACATATCTTAATTTACATAGGATTACCCATATAACTTAGGTTACTATTTACTCATATAGGTTAAACCTAACCCAACTAGTCATTAGGCTAAGGTTTAGTCAAACTTAGGTCACCAAGTCATTTATAGATCAATTAGGTCATTTCTAGGTCAAGGTTGACCTATAGTTGACTTTGGTCAACAATGGTCAACATTGGTCAACTTGCTAGTCAACCTAGGTCTACTAGTTAGGGTTTAGTCAAACTAGTCATTCTAGGTTAGTTCAAGTCAAACTGGGTTGATTAGGTCAAGTTTGACCTAAGGTCAAGTCCAGACTTATGGGTCATGGGCTATAGGCCATAGGCTATGATAACTGAGGCATTAACACATGTAGGTATATATATCTATATATAATATAGACACATAAGTCTACTATACATATACCACCTATATAGTCACCTATATACATGACCAATATATATATGATACCCATTTGTGTAACCCATATATACATACTTATATTCCCCCTATATATCCTCATAGATATATAACTCATATATATATATATAACCAAATATATCTATTATACAAAACACAAAGGTTTTTGAATCCTAGGGCTGACTGTGCCAAGATAAAGAGTGGTTGAGATTTAATCTTGGTGAATCAACTGTTGTGGGGTTTTATGGGGAATCCAAAGAATGGGATTTGCACTAATAATGGTTGTGGATGAGCATTATTGAGAGTGGGATTTTATGGGGAATGAGCATTATTGAGAGTGAGATTTTATGGGGAATCCAAAGAGTGGGGTTTGCACTCATAATGGTTGTGGATGAGCATTATTGAGAGTGGGATTTTATGGAGAATCCAAAGAAAATTCACATCCAGCAGCGGTTGGAATTTAATATTTTGATGGGGGCCTCATAATTATTATTGTTCGTTTAAAATTGGGGGTCCAAGATTTTGAGGGGGAATACCTTAAATGAACCATGCCCTATGGGCACGAGTTATGACTAGTATATATATATAACACACATATATATACATATACATAGAGAGAGAGGGAAGGGAAATGAGAGAGAGTGAATTAGAGAGAGAGAGAGAAGACAGAACAGTAGGGGGGGAGAGTGTTCCAGAATTCCTGGAACAGGAATGCTCCCCACACTCACACAGTTACATATATACACATATGTGTATATATATACACAACTCCCTATGTACACAACTACACATCCTCAAATTTCACCCACACACTCACATACATATATACTATATATATATATACTAAAAATACATATATACATGTATAAAACATATTAAAATTTGGTTTGAAATCCATTTTCAAAAACTGGGAAATATCCCCAAAACTGGAAAAACTGCACTGTTTACTCGAAATTGGGTAAACCCAATTTCACATCCAAAACCGAGCTAAGCCTCGATACTAGTGGTTGGTAATGGTAGCCCCTAGGTTCCTCTAGGTTCCTACTAGCCTGACACATGGCCATGACATGACACGGCGTGTCCACCAACTCCTAAACCCAATCGGGTAAAACACATACACTAACAGACACTACACGTCGTGCACACATGTAGGCGAGTCTAGGACACGACACAAAGCGATACACATCTCGTGATCGTGTCAGTAGGTGAGTCTAGGGTTCGTGCACGTGTCCAGCACCCTGCACTGTGTCCATGTGTCGTGTAGAGGGGACACGACATGCGTATCAGAGAGGGAAATACGCGGTTTCAGACCGCGTCGTGCAGTGATGCACGCGTCTCGTGTACGCGACACAGGACACGACACATCTCGTGCTCGTGTCCTGGGGTTCGCCCTAGGTTCCTCTACACATGTGTCACCCTGACACGTGTCCACGACTCGTGTACATGGGACACGAGACCCGTGTCAGAGCCGTTTTTACGGCTGTACAGTGCAGTGCACGTCCCTTGCGGGGACGATTCCGTGTCCGACACGACACGAGGTCATCCCAAACTTTGGGGATGACCTGTCAGTCAGTGCCCCGTGCTCTATGCCAATTTTGGCGTGTCCACGTGGCGTGTCCAAGGAGAACTGACACAGTGGTAGCAGGGCACATTTCAGTGTACTGTGCACTGTGTCCAGTGTGTGAAACTGAGAGCTTCGTGTCCAGATTTTGGACACGACACAACCCAATTTGTGCTCAGTGTTTTAGGGTTAGGTTTAGGGTTAGGTAGGCTAGGGTTTTGATCAAAAACATTTGAAAATCAGTGAGTTTACATGTACTGAAACAGTGAGCAAAATCAGTGTATTAACATGAAATTAAAATAGGATACGTGTCCAATACGGACACCAAATCGATCCTAGTTTTCACCAAACTTGTCCTACAGTTAGGGTAGACCTACATGCATGCATTTATGAAGAAAAATCACTACATTACATAGATAAAAATAAAAATACCTCTATGTGCTAGAAATCAAAAAATTCAATATAGAGGGGAGGGGCTTCACTTCAACTTTGTGATGTCCAAAACCTCAAAAACTCCAACTTCTAGTCTCCCCTAGCTCCCTTGGTATGTTAGGGTTCCAATGCAAAAGATTTGAGGTCAATAGGATCACTAATGGTGAAGTTATGTAGGTTTGAGCATTTGTGGTTTTTCAAGTTCATGAATTTGTAAAGAGACATGAAATAAATTGGGGTGGTGATATATAGGGGCTTGGCATGGCTAGGGGGGTCCTTGGCCGGCCAACATGTAGGGGGGGGGGGTGTCCTCCAAGTTACTTACAAGCTAAGGTAAAGACTTTGGGGTAAAGGGTTGTGATATTTGGAGTAAATCAAGGAAAATATCAATGGAATAAATATCTAGATATTAAGCCATACTTTGACTTATGCAACCAACCATTCCTTTATCATTTCTAGGTTAGGGACTAACCTATGGATTAGGGTAGATTAGGTTAAAGGCTCTCATGACACTAACCAAAATCAATGAATAGTAAAAACTCATAAGATCAATTAATTCCAATTAAATCCTAGAAAATTACCAAAATACCCTTGAGGCTAAAAATCACTAATTTGATATTCTAAGCCTATGGTTAGGTCCACATGGTCATGGTAAGTTCTAGGTTAAGTAAACTCTAGGGTTACACTAGGTTACACTAGTCAAAATCACAAAGTCATAAGTCATGACTTATGAAATAGTTTTAATATAACTAAAAATCACCAAAAATTATATCATGACTAAAACACCATTTATAAATAATAAAAATAATAAATTTTCAAAAATATCCCAATTTCAGAAAACTGGGTGTTACAATCTCCGCTAGCTGAGCCGTCGACTGACCAACTCTGAATGGAAGAAAGTGAGCCACCTTCGTGAGTCTGTCTATAATAACCCAAATAGCGTCTCTGCCAGCCGGGGATCTAGGCAATCCAGTCACAAAATCTATGGTTATATGCTCCCACTTCTATTCTGGAATTGGCAAGGACTGAAGTAGTCCAGCTGGCCTCTGATGTTCAGCCTTAACTTGTTGGCAAACCAAACATCGAGAGACAAACCGGGCTATCTCCCTCTTCATGCCATTCCACCAAAAGTGCTGACGAATATCACGGTACATCTTCGTACCGCCAGGATGAATGGAATACTGCGAACTGTGAGCCTCCGTCATGATCTCCTGTCTGATATCTCCACTGGGTACACAAAGACGCTTACCATATCGAAGTGTACCATCTTCATGGATATATAACTCTGGTCTTCGTCCTGTCTCACACTTTGCTCTGAGTCGCTGAAGCTTGGAATCTGCTGACAGCGCCATCCGGATCCTCTCGACTATAGTGGACTGAACTTGCATGCTGGCCATCAATGCCACACTGGAAGGGAGGACAACTTCTATACCCATCTTCTGAAGATCGGCTAACAGTTCTGGTTGTGCTGTCAGAAAATAAACTTCGGCTCTCCTGCTCAATGCATCTGTAACAACGTTGGCCTTCCCTGGGTGATACTGCAGGTTGACATCATAATCCACAAGCAGCTCTAGCCATCTCCTCTGACACATGTTGAGATCCTTCTGGGTGAAAACATACTTCAGGCTCTTGTGGTCGGTAAAAATTTCCACCCTATCTCCGTATAGGTAGTGCCTCCACAACTTAAGTGTAAACACTATTGCTGCCAGCTCCAAGTCATGGGTTGGGTAATTTCTCTCATGATCACGAAGTTGTCGCGACGCATAGGCTATTACCTTTCCATGCTGCATCAGAACACATCCTAAACCTCTGCCCGAAGCATCACAATACACTGAGAATCCTCCAGTTCCATCTGGAAGCGTGAGAATAGGAGCCGTCATCAAGCCTCGCTTCAACCTCTCAAAAGAATTCTGGCACTCTGCTGTCCAAGCAAACTGCACATCCTTGCGGGTCAACTGGGTTAATGGCACAAAAATTCGAGCAAAGCCTGAGACAAATCGCCGGTAGTAGCCTGCCAATCCAAAAAAACTGCAAACTTCTGCAACCGTACTAGGCACTGGCCATGTTTCAATGGCCACGATCTTCTGGGGATCCACTTCAACTCCTTCTCGGGTGATGATATAACCTAAGTACGAAATACGATCGAGCCAGAACTCACATTTACTGAACTTGGCATACAACTGGTGCTCTCTGAGAATCTGAAGAACAACTCTGAGGTGCTGCTCATGCTCCGCTTCACTCTTGCTGTAGACCAGGATGTCATCTAGGAACACAATTACAAACTGATCCAAATAGGACATAAAGATGCGATTCATGAGGTCCATGAATACAGCCGGCGCATTGGTTGCTCCAAATGGCATAACAAGGAACCCCCAATGTCCATATCGGGATCTGAAAGCTGTCTTCGGGATGTCCTGCTCTCTAACTCTGATCTGATGGTATCCTGACCGTAAGTCGATCTTCGAGAACACTGCTGCCTCCCTTGAGTTGATCAAACAAGTCATCTATCCTCGGGAGAGGATATCTGTTCTTGATTGTCACTGAGTTCAAGGTACGATAATCTACACATAATCTGGATGTACCATCCTTCTTTTTCACAAGAAGCATCGGGGCTCCGCAAGGCGATCCACTAGCACGAATGAATCCCTTGGTTCTGAGTTCTTCAATCATCTTGTACAATATCTCTAGTTCTGACGGTGCCATCCTGTAGACTCTCTCTGACACTGGGGCTGTTCCGGGAATCAAGTCGATGGTGAACTCGATCTCCCGTTCTGGCGACATCCCTAGAATCTCTTCTGGGAAAACGTCTGGAAACTCTTCGACTATCCGAGGTAACTGCACTGCTGCTACTGCCATCCGCAACATTGGAGGAGAAGGTTCAACTTCGCCTCGGGAAAAGGAAAACTCTGGCTTGCCTGGAATGCTAAAAATAACCCTGCCAATGTGACAGTCTATCCTAGCATACTGGTCCCTCAACCAATCCATCCCTAATACTACATCATAATCGGCTATCGGGAACTCTATCAATCTAGTGGGGAATTCTCTACCGCTAACTACGATCCGACATGAGAAAAATACTCTATCTACTCCCACAAGTCCGTTACCAGTAAGTATATTGAGCCTCACTGATAATAACTCGGGCTCCAATCCTATTCGTGTCGTAAATCGTGCAGACATAAATGAATGTGAGGCACCAGAATCAAATAATACTGAAGCTGGAAAGGTGTTGACGAGAATAGTACCTGCCACTACCTCACCTGGTACTATTCCTTCTTCTCCCATGGTCAAAGCCAGCACTTGACCATGTCCTCTGGGTGCGGGTCCCCTCTGTTGAAAATTCCTCTGCCTGCTCTGGATCAGGGCTTGGGCTTGGGCATACTGCTGCGATCTCTGCTGCTAGAATGCCTGGATTTGCGTCCGCAATGGCCTCGGGAACGGCTACTACAGCAGCTGCTGCTGCTGGACTGGTGCTGGTCCTCTAACTGAAGGACTAGAGAAGGCCGATGAACTCCCCCTGTTCGGGCAATTCCTAACCCTGTGGTCCGGGGCACCACAAACCAAGCACAAACTCTGTGCTCTGCGACACTCTGATACCACATGTCCTGGCTTCCCGCAGTGTGAACATCCCACTGCAGAAGACTGCTTCTGCTTCTGCTGCTGAGGGTACGTCGGGATTGAATGCTGAACCGATGTCACTGAGGCCGCCCGCCTCGGAGCTCCAATGGTCAAAGCCCTGGCCGCCGGGGCTGGTGCTGAAGACTGATTCATCTGGCTGTGGGATCGCTTCCGACCTTCGGTCCTATCCACGATCCTCTGGGAGGTATACTCATACCTTCGGGCTGCCCTCAGTACTGCATCAAAAGTCTGATGCTCAAACTGCTCCACTGCCAATAGAATCTCTAGATGAAGTCCCTGCTGGAACCGCTGGGCTCTATCGAACTCGGTCGCCACCAAGGTAGAAGCAAACTGACTAAGTCTCGAAAGCTCGACCGCATATCCGTCGACCGTCCTGTCCATCTGCTTCAGATTGATGAACCTCGTCTGTAGATCGTATCGAGCTACAACATCGAAATACTTAGTCTGGAATCTCTCTCTGAATACTGCCCAGGCAATAGGGGCCACTAATCCAACGGCCTGCGCCGTCCACCAGCTGCGGGCAAGATCTAATAACTGCAGGCGCACTACGGCCACCTTTTTGACTTCTGGAGTCCTGGCTGCTTCTACAATCACCTCGGTGTCCTGAAGCCAAGCATCAGCAGCGATAGCATCTTCACTGCCGTCGAAGAAGGGAGGGTTCAAGCGCTTGAAGCTGTTGGCCGCATTATTACCCTGATGACCTCCTCTGGTCAAAGCGTCTGCCACTGCCTAGTGCAAGGCATCTCCTCGACGATCCTGGGAGGCTAATATTGACCTGATGAGACCCACCAAAGTGCCATCATCAGGCTCTGCCGGTTGGACGGGCTGAACTGGTGGCTCTCCTTCAGTAGGCATGACTCTGGAGGCTACTCCTGAATGTTGGGCTTGATCTCCAGGTTGTTGCGGGTCCGCGGAAGGTGATCCGCCTTGCTGATCGGCAGGTCCAGGAACAATGCCGCTGAAGAAGACGACAAAGGAAACAATAAGGAAGGACCAAGATAGATCAATGATACAAGCATGTGATCAGGTCAAGATTACAGTTATTCAGAAGATACGAGCAGAGATCAAGGGCGAATACTGATTGAGACATCTATTCGATAAACCCTCACATATCTTGATTTACAAGACCTGCATGGGCCACCACTTAAACTATGTCACGCCCCAGAACCAGAATACTGGAGAGCGGAGGCAGACATAGCCAGCTACGTATAATGAAATGGAACCCACGTCACTATACGGTCACGACTGTCTAGATATATGAGGGATTAACTACAATCCATCAGTTTTCTATGGTCAAGAACAAGCCTATCGTCTCAATCACAAGCAAGTAGTAACAGTCACAAGATATTAGAGCATCAATATACAATAGTAAGGCGTCCCATACATTACATATTGGATGATCATGAAGCTAGTCATACAAAATGTCAAGACTAGCAAGAGTGTTAGTCAATACATGATCAACCCTAGGATTTGTCAATCATGTTACAGCCCGTAGGCAGACAGTAAATAAAGGTGCAATACGAGCTAACACGTGCTCGTCGGCTAAACGCCTCAAAAGAATAATTTTACAATAAAGTGGGAGAACAAAAGAAACCCACTCATTGCCAGGGTTACGCCTGGTGTTCACCATCTGGCTGGAAGGTAGGTAGATCCTCTGGTGCTGCTCTGATATCTGGTCATACAAAACCAGCTAGGTCAGACCCCAGAAAGAGCAAGTGCCACAAAGGAGACTTCACTTAGGAACTAAAACCAGCATATCACAATAGAATATTATAGATAATAAATAAAGAACTGATAATAATAGAGATAACAACAGTAAACTGAGTACGAGGAAACCATTCAAGTAGCCAGGTCACAACCCTTAAACCAAACAAGGACCGAGGTTGTAACCCTTCACCTGAATAGAAACCCGTCTCAAATACTATTGGTATAGTGAAGACAATAAACAAAGAGAGGACACAGAACTGCTCCGGGAGCCAGGTTACAACCCTTAAACCAAATAAGGACCGGGGTTGTAACCCTTCGCCTGAACAGAACTGGACCCCTGATCTTTATTGCTAAGGCTGGCATAATTAATCATGGTATTAAGGTAAAGTAAAACATGACGAACATGGCATGGGGTTACAATAAGAAAATAACGAAGAGAGGACACAGAACTGCTCCGGAAGCCAGGTTACAACCCTTGAACCAAACAAGGACCGGAGTTGTAACCCTTCGCCTGAACAGAACTGGACCCCCGATCGTTATTGTTAAGGCAAGCATCAATAATCATGTCATGTCACAATCTTGTACAGGATCAGGATAAGACCAAGCGGGAATAAACTTCATCCAATCAATCATGGCCAATCAAGAGTACGGCTTGACACTTTTAACTAACTAGGGTTATCACAAGCCTAGTTACTAGCAAGATGCAATGAGATTATCCCAACAGCCACAAGCCCTGCAGACCATCCGGTTATCCAGGTCGAATGTCCGTTTATGAAGAATGCAACACGTGATTGTGTGCTGGAAATGTGCCCTACTCGTCGGTAGGCTACAAGTCCACTTAATGCACCTAGATAACGGGATTGCCTGTAGCTGGGAATCTCTTCATGTCTACTGAATTATTCTAGTTTATTAGCCTTAGTCAATTGTAGTAGGTATCCCTGACCGTGGTACTCAGGGATCCCCATCCTAGACATGATACAAGACAGTACCAGTTTATTTATACAAACACAATCGCCCGCGGTGTCCAGATCTTTCATACTTGTCATGTCAGGCTAGCTGTCGTAACAGCATGCCGAGATATATCATGTCAGTTTACTTGTCAAGAGTGCGCCACAGCGGGCCACTATCGTGTTCTATTCTTACCTTATCATGAATGAGAGAAACTTGCATAAAATAACTAGTAACATATTCTTGAAGCCAAGAAAAAGATCTACAACTTTCATGTTTTGAGTTTTTCGAGATTCTAGCTACAAAACAACTTAAACAGGCAAAAACAGCAAAATAGAGCAATTCCGGCGCATGGGATTCCTGCACAATCGGTGCATGGGATTCCTGCACAATCGGCGCATGGGATTCCTGCACAGATCGGCGCATAGGATTCCTGCACAGATCGGCGCATGGGATTCCTGCACAAATCGGCGCATGGGATTCCTGTACAATCGGCGCATGGGATTCTTGCACAAATCGGCGCATGGGATTCCTCCACAAATCGGCGCATAGGATTCCTGCGCAATCGGCGCATGGGATTCCTGCACAAATTGGCGCATGGGATTCCTGCACAAATCAGCGTATGGGATTCCTGTACAAATCGACGCATGGGATTCCTGCGCAATCGGCGCATGGGATTCCTGCGCAATCGGCGCATAGGATTCCTGCGCAATTAGCGTATGGGATTTCTACACAAATCGGCGCATGGCCTCCCGGCGCATGGCCTCCCGGCGCATGGGGTTCGTCGTCCCCAAATAACAAGTTCAGCCATGAAAGTTCCGAAAACTTACCATAGCCATAACTTCCTCACCCGGAGTCGAAATCAAGCGAAACAAAAGCCAAAACTGAAGGAAATTGAATTCTCTACAACATAGAACCATTAGTTTTTGGAAATACCAAGTTTTTAGAGATCAAAACCAAGAAAAACTAAACAAGAAGGAACTTAAAACTTAGATCTACAAAAATATAACCATAAAAATGGAAAATGCCAAGTTCTAAAGTATCTTAGAATCAAGTAAGGAAGAGAATGGAATAATAAAAATTTGAGATCCATCATGAAGCAAGTTTGCACTTGCCTAAGCTCTCTCTCTCTTCCTGGTAGGTGTAGAAGTAAATGTGGAGAAGAAGAAGAGCAATGAAGAGAGAGAATGAAGGAATGGGTTAATAAAGGATGATGGGGGTGGTAGGTAGGGGTTCTCCCCTTGGTTCATGATGAACTAAGGCAACCCAAGCCTAGCCGAACCAACCCAAAAATAAACCGAGCCAAGCCAAGAGATATACAATACAAGAGGAAATACGTACACGTATTCCAAGATACGTAATACGAACTACATGCATTACATGTTGTCAGCCTCTTCTTCAGCTCATCGAACGCAGCCTGGCAGTCCTCTGTCCATACAAACTCTACGTCCTTTCGAGTGAGCCTAGTCATCGGCTCCGCAATCCGAGCAAAGTCCTGTACGAACTTCCGGTAATACCCCGCTAATCCTAAGAAGCTCCGAATCTCGGCCACAGAAGTCGGAGTGGTCCATGACTCAACAGCAACGATCTTCTTCGGGTCAACAGATATACCGTCTTCTGTCACCACATGACCAAGGAATTCCACCTTGTCGAGGAAAAACTCGCACTTTTAAAGCTTTCCATAGAGTTTCTCCTTCCTGAGGGTATCCAGTACGATCCTCAAATGCTCTTCGTGCTCCTCCGGCGACTTTGAATAGATAAGGATGTCGTCGATGAAGACCACGACGAACTTCTCAAGGTACGGATGGAATACCTTGTTCATCAAATTCATGAAGACTGTCGGGGCATTGGTCAACCCGAACGGCATCACCATGAATTCGTACTGGCGGTATTTAGTCTGAAAGGCTGTCTTCGGGATATCCTCCTTCATCACTTTTACTTGGTGGTACCCCGACCTCAAATAGATCTTCGAAAACACCCGTGCACCACTCAACTGATCGAAAAGATCGTCAATTCTGGGTAGCGGATATTTGTTCTTGATCGTCTTGCTATTCAAGGTCCGGTAGTCGATACGCATTCGCACTGTCCTGCCCTTCTTGGGCACGAACAGCACTGGTGCACCCCAAGGCGACGAACTTGATCTAATAAACCCCTTCTCTAGTAGCTTGTCAATCTGCTTCTTCAGCTCCACGGATTCCTTGTTGTTGATTTTGTACACTCGCTGTGACTCTGGCTCTACGCCTGGCACAAGGTCAATGGAGAACTCGACGTCTCTGTCTGGCGGCAGTCCTGGCAGCTCCTCTGGAAATACGTCAAAAAACTCCGCAATGATGGGATGAGGTAGCTCCTTCTCCGCTAGTGGATGGGACGGGGACACGGACACGATGTACGTGTTGGGTTGGAAATTATGGTTGTGGTAAAAAATTGGAGGAGTACCTGCCTATTTATAGGATATGGAAATTACCAATTAGATAGGATTAGGATTTATTTAAACCAAAATAGATAATTTGCTATTTAATTTAAAAACCAATCAATCCAAATCCAATACAAATCAAATTTAAATCCAATTAAATTTTAATTTAAAAATCAAATGGGATAAATCAAATTAACTATTTAAATAAATTCATAAATTTAAATCAAGATTTAAATGCCACAATAATTTTAAAATATTTTTCTAAAATACCAATAATATTATTTTCGAAAATAACAAATATTTTTAAATATCTTTTCGAATAATAAAATATTTATATTTAATAATTTTGAAAATAAAAATATATAAATTTAATTTAATGTACCTCATATGCAAGGAATATAAAATAGTTTTCTAAATTACCACAAAATAATAAATAAATAAAGTAATAAGATTTTGGTCATCTCAATAGACAACTTTAAGCAAAATACAAATACAATAATTATTATATATATTATTTGAACAAAAAAAAATAGAAAAAATGTTTTTCAAAAAAAATATGTACGCTCGCACATATTCGCACTCGACGAGCAAGAAAATAAATTTCGTACGCGACGTACAATACGACTACGAGGCGTACAATACCAAATTCCATATCAGTACCAAAATTAAAAAAATCAGTAGAAATTTAGGGGTTTTACATCCTACCCAACTTAAAGGAATTTTGTCCTCGAAATTAAGAATTTGTAGGGGGTAAAAAGACACAAGGGGGTATTGGCGGAAACAATCGATAGCAAATCATGCCGTAAGAAATCACATTCTAGAACAATACGGTATGGTCATGGGTAATGAAAATAGATTCTCTTAATTTAAGCGATTAGAGGGTCTTGATAGGGCCGAGTAGTTTGTGATGAAGATATAGCAACATCGAGTGAGAATGGTCATAGCCGATGGGAAGGTTAGAGGAAGTTCTAGTATGATGCCTTCGTCCTTCTAAAATAGGTGAAGGCGAGAGCAATAAGGAGTTCAAAAGACGATATTATCGAGTACGAATACGTGGTTCAAAAACGACCGAATTTTTTTTTTTTCAAAAGGAGTTGCCAAGGCAGTAGCGGATGTGACTCTAAAGGACGAGTTTAGCTATGTTTCATCCACATAGAATAATAGACAAAAGCAAACCAAAGTGCACTTGGTTGATCAGACCATCATACATCGGTTCTGATAGACAATATGTTAGTGGGGTACCTCCATTAACATATATGTCACGAACAAGCTTGGTAAAAGGCTAAGCTTGCAAAAACTAGGCTACATTAGCATCATTAGTCTAGATAGTAAAAATATAGGCACGACAGTAGATGAATAAAAACAATTGGAATAGTCTAAGAGTCATAAGGATCTAGATCTTGTTTATTCCTATACCATCATTCTACGGTTTTATTGACCAAGGCTTGGTTGACCAAATGGGTTAGGATCCTCTAAATTCTATGGTCCAAGTGAACCTATCAATGTGGTCCACAAAATTTTGGTTAGGTCGTGAGATATTCTACTCAACTTACAAGAATTAAACTAATGGTGTGATAGGTCCAGCAATCAAGATTTAAGCATGTAAGGAATTAAGTAGAACAAAAATCATATATCGGGTCGAAAGAATTGAGTCGAGGTCGGGTCTCATCTAAAAAAAATATTGGTTTCACGGTAGGGATTAGAGTTCAGTCTTTATGACCCATAAGTCGTATCATAAAAATAAAGTACAAGGAGACGTGTTTTAGTGGCACGTGATATACCTACATGAAGGTGGGCTCGTCTAGGTCTTGCATGTGAACTTTGTGGAAAGGAAAAGTCTAGTATTGTGCTCCAATTACCCAAGTCACGGTAAAGGACACAAAAGAATTTAAAATAGAAAGTGGGAGTTAATGAGATAATGATTAACGAACCAAATAAATGACCGAGCTAAAGCATGAAGTAAAGATAACTTAGATTCTAACAAATCAAGGTAAAATAAATTATGAGTACAGTTTCTAGGGATATGATAGCCACTTAGATGGTGTATGATCAAGGAACAGTCTAATCATTTCTCAAGTTTCAAATGATTAGATGGTCATGACAAAAGATCTAGAATTGAGGGAAGGTCGAGTAAGTCAAGAGATATGTTCATCGGTTTTGTCGATGACTAACTATACTTGTGTATATGCAATATCATAATCATAGGTGACATGGCAATCTAATGTACAATACTTCTATCTCACTAGGGTGACCTTCCTTTCTTCTTGGTCCTCTACCAATATGATCTAATCTAAATTTCAAGTTCCTCGAAGTTTCTCAATAAAATTTTCAAGATATTCCGCCACAATTACCAATTATATTAGACTGTCAATTTAATTGAAATCTCTAATCAATCTCGAAATAGTCCTTGTATATCGCAAAATAAACATGCTTTTTACCAAAATTTAAATATCCGTAATAAAAGGCCTTAAACTCGAAATTTAAATAACTCTATAAATCATAGATCATAGGACAAAATTCAAAATTTGATAAACTTTATAAATCGTATGCGCAATTTAAAACCTCAAGTTCTCTCCCTCCTAAACTTTCATCTCTCTAGTCATCTAGAAAATCATATTTAAACTCTTTAAATAATCTCGAGATAAACTCTATTACAGTCCAAACTTAAGTTAACCGTAAATCAAGTGTCACAATATAACTATTTCACAATTTCAAAATTCATAAAAAATCTGCTTTCTCGATTTAGCTATCCTCTTGTGTATACCACCTCGTAAATTTAAAGTAAAATTTCAACTATCCTTTGATGGCGGCAATATGCTACTACCCAACTTGGAATTAACTAATCCCTATGATCATATCTCTAGGAAAAATAAATATCTTTATACTCAAATATAACCTCAATGGATATTAATTTTTAATACAATCTATCTAGCCATGTGTTTAACCTACGGGCATATACTAGTGTAGTCATCTTACTAAACACAAAACTAAGAAATTTACGGTAGAAGGAGTCAAGCAAGATGCAATTCAAGGAGGTCGAACGAGAGTTCGAAATTTGAAGTCAAGAAAGGATGTTAAGTAGGCGGATGAGATTCTAGACTCTAATTCTATATTGCAGGCCCGTTCGGTACAGTCATGTAACCGAAACGGCAAACTTGACCTGCATGGGCCACCATAAAAACATGTAACGCCTCAGTCCCAAAATACGTAGGACCAAGTACGTAGACATGCCAGCTGTATACATACGAAATACATGGACCTCGTATGTATACATAAGCTGTAAATGTAGTAATCCAAGACAATAAATCTCATCCACAAAGTTAAATAATGATATAAAGCAACTTTGAGTTTGTCCAGTACACAATAGTTGGGCGGAGACAAAGTCCACTACTAACCAAATTAAATAGAGAAGAAATATACAAAGAAAGTGATTGGTCGAGCGAAGCAATGACAAGTCCAAAAGCAGTCATCACGAAGGAAGGAATGGCCTTAGCTAGAGCACCTGCAAGAAATTACGAAAATACACACTTGGGGAAAAATCAGGTCCTCAGAGGGACGTAACAAGACACATAATATCATGCCATAAACTGAATAGTAAGAGCTCAATAGAAAACATACATGCGTAAAGGTTCCTAGCCATTCTATGTGATATACACTTTGAGAAGACAACGTTCTACGCAGGAGCTTATAGTGTTCAGCATAGATGGAGAGAGAGTAATAGTAGGTAGCGCTCATAAGAGATACTATCGACTATGGGCAGAAAGTAGCTCTCATACGAGAACTATCGGCCTCGGGGCAGTAAGTAGCGCTCATCCGAGACACCATCAGCCCAAATCTATATGTGTACTGAACAGATAGCCCCTACGCTAATAACTGTCTTCCCCCTCCCAATGATACTATACATGCGTTGCCTCCACGATACTGTTTAATCCTTAATAACTGCCAAGTCTTCTACCAAAAATCTATTAGCAGTTACATCCTAACGTACGGCCTTTACGCACCGATGTACGGTCGATACGCAAGTCCAAAGCTATATGCGACTCGCAGCTCACACACAACCCGTGGCACATCGTGACAGTTCATGAGATGCACTTAAACATATCGTGGTCTCTTAACTCTATGTCAATTGCACAAAATATAGTAATTTGTATCTACATATAATTTAAAAGAAAATAACTTGAAAATAAACACAACATGCATGTCATTGAGCAGGAAATTTAAACAGTAGTGGCAAGGTGTCTTGTCTGGTGGGTCGCCTGATGTGGTGCGGTGGTCCAACAAGTCCTATGGTGTCCAATAGCCGCGGTCGAGATGTAAGGGTCCAAATTTGCGAGAAAATAAGAAAGCATGATTTAATTACGGTCAAGGGCGAAAAAGAATCTGTGGAGATGAAAACTTATACAAATTTTAGAAAACTGTTTATATGAATTAATATTTATTAGGCCCAAAATATCTTAGATAGATATATATAATTTGAAATTTCCATAACTTATTTTACTATATAAAATTAGTCAAGATATAATTTAAATAACTATTAAAAAAATCTACTTTTACAAAACATTTTAACTATATTTTTTTTTAGTTAAGGTGAAATCGTTGGAATTTTAGAAGTATTATTTTTGGCAAAAATAGATAAGATATTATACAGCTTAAATACAGTTTGAAATTACATACATTAATGTAATAAAATATAATTGTAAAATGATATTTGAATTACTATTATGGTAATAATAATAATAATAATAATAATATACCAATAATTATAATTTTAATAATGATAATAATACTACTAATCATAATACACAAAAAAATGATAATAATAATAATGATAATAATGGTATTACTAATACTAATAAGAAAATAATAATAATACTAGTAATAATAATATAAATTAATAATAATTATAACTAATATATAAAAAATAATAATAATATAACAAAATCTGTACTGATCCCCTTTATTACCCGTAAGAGAGAGAGAGTAGAGAGAGAAAGGGAAATGGAGGGTTACCCACATCGGCGGTCGGCGTCGGCGCGGAGGGGCGCCGGAGGAGGAAGTGCCGCGGAGGGGGCCAAGCGGCGCATGCACGGCGCGGAGGAGCCAGGCGGAGCGGCTGGGGGTCTTGGCGTCGCGGTGGTCGGGATCTGGTGGATCGACGCACTGGGGCGGAGGAGCAGAGGAGAGACGGCGCCGGTGGTGGCGTGCTGAGACTCCGGAGACGGCGGCAAAGGGTTGGAGCGGGCGGCACGAAGGGGTGGCTGCTCCGGTCCCGACCTAGGGCTGATGAGACGGCGGACGAGTGAGGTCATGGGCGGTCGGCTGGCCCGCTCTAGAGAACGCGGCGGCGCGCAGGGTTTTCCGGCGGCGGAGGCCAGATCTCGTGGTGGCGACGGAGTCCAAGGACGGCGAGTCGCGGAGGAGCTGGGCTCGTTCGGCTGGGGGCTAGGTGGAGTTCGATGTTTGTGCAACCAGGGCCAGGGCGGTCCGGCGCTGGTGCTCCCAATCGCAGAGCGGGAGGCGGACTCGGAAAGACGGAGGCGCCGCGGCGAGCCCATGGCTGGATCCGGCGGTCGGCTCGATGAAGGTTCGATTTCTACTCACTTTTCTTTCTGTGGTTATGGCCTTGGGAAAAATGATGATGATGACGACGGAGGTGATGGCGTCGGGGGTGTTGGCGGAGATGTCAGGGGTGTTGTGGTCATAGTGGTGGTGAAGTTGGTTGCGGAAGTGTTGTCGGGATGCTGACGACGGCGAGGGTGGTGGTGTTGACAACGGGAGTCGGTAGGCAGAGGCGAGGTGAGGAGGTGGTCGGTTGTGCGGAGGAAAAGGCTGTGGCGAGGACGGGTGTAACGGGTAGGGGAAACGTCGTCGTGTCGGGAACTGTCCTGACACGATAGTGAAGAGTCGGGGTTGTGTCCTGCGAGACACGGAACGGATCGGTGTCCGGGATTGTCGGATACGGAGGAGATAATGTATTTGTACTAATATGGATATAGTGGATGGGACGGGGACACGGACACGATGCATGTGTTGGGTTGGAAATTATGGTTGTGGTAAAAAATTGGAGGAGTACCTGCCTATTTATAGGATGTGGGAATTCCCAATTAGATAGGATTAGGATTTATTTAAACCAAAATAGATAATTTGCTATTTAATTTAAAAACCAATCAATCCAAATCCAATACAAATCAAATTTAAATCCAATTAAATTTTAGTTTAAAAATCAAGTGGGATAAATCAAATTAACTATTTAAATAAATTCATAAATTTAAATCAAGATTTAAATGCCACAATAATTTTAAATATTTTTCTAAAATATCAATAATATTAATTTCGAAAATAACAAATATTTTTAAATATCTTTTCGAATAATAAAATATTTATATTTAATAAATTTTTTAAAATAAAAATATATAAATTTAATTTAATGTACCTCATATGCAAGGAATATAAAATAGTTTTCTAAATTACCACAAAATAGTAAATAAATAAAGTAATAAGATTTTGGTCATCTCAATAGACAACTTTAAGCAAAATACAAATACAATAATTATTATATATATTATTTGAACAAAAAAAAATAGAAACAATGTTTTTCAAAAAAAATATGTACGCTCGCACATATTCGCACTCGACGAGCAAGAAAATAAATTTCGTACGCGACGTACAATACGACTACGAGGCGTACAAAACTAAATTCCATATCAGTACCAAAATTAAAAAAAATCAGTAGAAATTTAGGGGTTTTACATCCTACCCAACTTAAAGGAATTTCGTCCTCGAAATTAAGAATTTGTAGGGGGGTGAAAAGACACAAGGGGGTATTGGCGGGAAACAATCGATAGCAAATCATGCCGTAAGAAATCACATTCTAGAACAATAAGGTATGGTCATGGGTAATGAAAATAGATTCTCTTAATTTAAGCGATTAGAGGGTCTTGATAGGGCCGAGTAGTTTGTGATGAAGATATAGCAACATCGAGTGAGAATGGTCATAGCCGATAGGAAGGTTAGAGGAAGTTCTAGTATGACGCCTTCGTCCTTCTAAAATAGGTGAAGGCGAGAGCAATAAGGAGTTCAAAAGACGATATTATCGAGTACGAATACGAGGTTCAAAGACGACCGAATTTTTTTTTCAAAAGGAGTTGCCAAGGCAATCGCGAGGTTAAAAATATTGGTTTCATGGTAGGGATTAGAGTCCAGTCTTTATGACCCGTAAGTCGTATCATAAAAATAAAGTACAAGGAGACGTGTTTTAGTGGCACGTGATATACCTACATGAAGGTGGGCTCGTCTAGGTCTTGCATGTGAACTTTGTGGAAAGGAAAAGTCTAGTGTTGTGCTCCAATTACCCAAGTCACAGTAAAGTACACAAAAGAATTTAAAGTAGAAAGTGGGAGTTAATGAGATAATGATTAACAAACCAAATAAATGACCGAGCTAAAGCATGAAGTAAAGATAACTTAGATTCTAACAAATCAAGGTAAAATAAATTATGAATATAGTTTCTAGGGATATGATAGCCACTTAGATGGTGTATGATCAAGGAACAGTCTAATCATTTCTCAAGTTTCAAATGATTAGATGGTCATGACAAAAGATCTAGAATTGAGGGAAGGTCGAGTAAGTCAAGAGATATGTTTATCGGTTTTGTCGATGACTAACTATACTTGTGTATATGCAATATCATAATCATAGGTGACATGACAATCTAATGTACAATACTTCTATCTCACTAGGGTGACCTTCCTTGCTTCTTGGTCCTCTACCAATATGATCTAATCTAAATTTCAAGTTCCTCGAAGTTTCTCAATAAAATTTTCAAGATATTCCGCCACAATTACCAATTATATTAGACTGTCAATTTAATTGAAATCTCTAATCAATCTCGAAATAGTCCTTGTATATCGTAAAATAAACATGCTTTTTACCAAAATTTAAATATCCGTAATAAAAGGCCTTAAACTCGAAATTTAAATAACTCTATAAATCATAGATCATAGGACAAAATTCAAAATTTGATAAACTTTATAAATCGTATGCGCAATTTAAAACCTCAAGTTCTCTCCCTTCTAAACTTTCATCTCTCTAGTCATCTAGAAAATCATATTTAAACTCTTTAAATAATCTCGAGATAAACTCTATTACAATCCAAACTTAAGTTAACCATAAATCAAGTGTCACAATATAACTATTTCACAATTTCAAAATTCATAAAAAATTTGCTTTCTCGATTTAGCTATCCTCTTGTGTATACCACCTCGTAAATTTAAAGTAAAATTTCAACTATCCTTTGATGGCGGCAATATGCTACTACCCAACTTGGAATTAACTAATCCCTATGATCATATCTCTAGGAAAAATAAATGTCTTTATACTCAAATATAACCTCAATGGATATTAATTTTTAATACAATCTATCTAGCCATGTGTTTAACCTACGGGCATATACTAGTGTAGTCATCTTACTAAACACAAAACTAAAAAATTTACGGTAGAAGGAGTCAAGCAAGATGCAATTCAAGGAGGTCGAACGAGAGTTCGAAATTTGAAGTCAAGAAAGGATGTCAAGTAGGCGGATGAGATTCTAGACTCTAATCCTATATTGCAGGCCCGTTCGGTATAGTCATGTAACCGAAACGGCAAACTTGACCTGCATGGGCCACCACAAAAACATGTAACACCCCAGTCCCAAAATACGTAGGACCAAGTACGTAGACATGCCAGCTGTATACATACGAAATACATGGACCTCGAATGTATACATAAGCTGTAAATGTAGTAATCCAAGACAATAAATCTCATCTACAAAGTTAAATAATGATATAAAGCAACTTTGAGTTTGTCCAGTACACAATAGTTGGGCGGAGACAAAGTCCACTACCAACCAAATTAAATAGAGAAGAAATATACAAAGAAAGTGATTGGTCGAGCGAAGCAATGACAAGTCCAAAAGCAGTCATCACGAAGGAAGGAATGGCCTTAGCTAGAGCACCTACAAGAAATCACGAAAACACACACCTGGGGAAAAACCAGGTCCTCAGAGGGACGTAACAAGACACATAATATCATGCCATAAACTGAATAGTAAAAGCTCAATAGAAAACATACATGCGTAAAGGTTCCTAACCATTCTATGTGATATATACTTTGAGAAGACAACGTTCTACGCAGGAGCTTATAGTGTTCAGCATAGATGAAGAGAGAGTAATAGTAGGTAGCGCTCATAAGAGACACTATCGACTATGGACAGAAAGTAGCTCTCATACGAGAACTATCGGCCCCGGGACAGTAAGTAGCGCTCATCCGAGACACTATCGGCCCAAATCTATATGTGTACTGAACAGGTAGCCCCTACGCTAATAACTGTCTTCCCCCCTCCCAATGATACTATACATGCGTCGCCTCCACGATACTGTTTAATCCTTAATAACTGCCAAGTCTTCTACCAAAAATCTATTAGCAGTTACATCCTAACGTACGACCTTTACGCACCGATGTACGGTCGATACACAAGTCCGAAGCTATATACGACTCGCAGCTCACACACAACCCGTGGCACATCGTGATAGTTCATGAGATGCACTTAAACATACGGTGGTCTCTTAACTCTAAGTCAATTGCACAAAATATAGTAATTTGTATCTACATATAATTTAAAAGAAAACAACTTAAAAATAAACACAACATGCATGTTATTGAGCAAAAAATTTAAACAGTAGTGGCAAGGTGTCTTGCCTGGTGGGTCGCCTGATGTGGTACGGTGGTCCAACAAGTCCTGTTGTGTCCAATAGCCGCGGTCGAGATGTAAGGGTCCAAATTTGTAAGAAAATAAGAAAGCATGATTTAATTACGGTCAAGGGCGAAAAAGAATCTGTGGAGATGAAAACTTATACAAATTTTAGAAAATTGTTTATATGAATTAATATTTATTAGGCCCAAAATATCTTAGATAGATATATATAATTTGAAATTTCCATAACTTATTTTACTATATAAAATTAGTCAAGATATAATTTAAATAACTATTAAAAAATATACTTTTACAAAACATTTTAACTATATTTTTATTTAGTTAAGGTGAAATCGTTGGAATTTTAGAAGTATTATTTTAGGCAAAAATAGATAAGATATTATACAGCTTAAATACAGTTTGAAATTACATACATTAATGTAATAAAATATAATTGTAAAATGATATTTGAATTACTATTATGGTAATAATAATAATAATAATAATAATAATATACCAATAATTATAATTTTAATAATGATAATAATACTACTAATCATAATACACAAAAAAATGATAATAATAATAATAATGATAATAATGGTATTACTAATACTAATAAGAAAATGATAATAATACTAGTAATAATAATATAAATTAATAATAATTATAACTAATATTTAAAAAATAATAAAAATAATAATAATATAACAAAATCTGTACTGATCCCCTTTATTACCCGTAAGAGAGAGAGAGTAGAGAGAGAAAGGGAAATGGAGGGTTACCCACATCGACGGTCGGCGTCGGGAGGCGTCGGCGCGGAGGGGCGCCGGAGGAGGCAGTACCGCGGAGGGGGCCAGGCGGCACGCGCACGGCGCGGAGGAGCCAGGCGGAGCGGCTGGGGGTCTTGGCATCGCGGTGGTCGGGATCTGGTGGATCGACGCACTGGGGCGGAGGAGCAGAGGAGAGACGGCGCCGGTGGTGGCGCGCTGAGACTCCGGAGGCGACGGCGAAGGGTTGGAGCGGGCGACGCGAAGGGGTGGCTACTCCGGTCCCGACCTAGGGCTGATGAGGCGGCAGACGAGTGAGGTCAGGGGCGGTCGGCTGGCCGCTCTATAGAACGCGGCGGCGCGCGGGGTTTTTCGACGGCGGAGGCCAGATCTCGTGGTGGCGACGGAGTCCAAGGACGGCGAGTCGCGAAGAAGCTGGGCTCATTCGGCTGGGGGCTAGGCAGAGTTTGATGTTTGTGCGACCAGGGCCAGGGCGGTCCGGCGCTGGTGCTCGCTGTCACGATCCGCACCCGGATATACGGGTACGAATACGTGGGCCATGCCCAGCCTACGCCGCGGTATCGGCGGTAGAACGCTGTCAAGTATACTATACTAACTACAACTTCTAAGAATCCATATATAGAAATGTACTCATGTCACATCACAAAAACTAAGGAAGATAAGACAAGAATTAATAACAATATCACTAGAACAACTAGAATCTACAATGATCATAAGACAGGAAATAAAAAAGGAACAACAAGACTAACTAAGGATAACTACCAGGCAACTCACATAGAAGAATAGTGAGATCCACCTCAGCTAGCAACATCCTGAAGTCCAATAATGAGGGCACAACTACTCCTAAAATTTGTCAACATATCCGGTCAGGATGGAACGAGTACATATATCTCATAACAGATCTCAAGATAGAATAAAAGTTATAAGACTGTAAATAGAGCATATACAATAAAATCATGGAGTGTACATATATGTATCATGGCATGGTAAGCTGTAGAGCTAGAGCTAGAACAAGAAAGTAGAACTAAATCAGGGTATGTACACAAATCAAGGTAAGCCATATATCCAATATGTGTTAGTAGCAATTTCAACTTGTGATCGGCTTGGGTAACTGTCAAGAATCGGCCTGGCAAGTCATAAGTACGGTATATGACTCACACTGTTCAAGAATACAAGGGGATATGATCACAGGCATACGCTACTACTCCCCCTACCCCAACTGGTAGAATGGATCCAAACAGGACACGTCACTGTACGGGATTCAAATGAGAAGGTCGCGAACCTTCTCTAGAATCAGTGACCACATATCGAGCAAGAGCTACAAGGGTGCTTGCACAATACTTCCCAACCTAAGAAGGAGAAACATCTCTCATCGGGATCCAAGAATACCAATCCGTGAGAACTATGTGATAGGAATAAGCATATCAACACTAAGTACATGAATCATAACAGTTATCATAAATTGGGAATAAGTTATCAGAGAATGTACTCACCTGGGGTCCTGCTGTCAATATGAATCAGGGTTCAGAGTAAAGCCACAGACCTAAAGATGAAATAATACAAGAGCTGATCAGGGTCAAAAGACATACTAAACATCTAGGTCAAACTAAGTCAAACTAAGACAAACTGGGTCAAGGTTGACGTACAGTTGACTTTGGTTAACTGGTCAACTCCGGTCAATTCTAAGTCTAATCTAGGTTAAATAGGTCAATGGTTGACCTACAGTTGACTTTGGTCAAAAAGTCAACGTTGGTCAAGTCTGATCAAACCTAGGTCAACTGTTGACTCTACTTCGACGTCTAGTCAAAGTAGTCAACCATGGTCAAGCTAGTCTCTATAAACCTCTACAAGGTCAACTTATGAATTTCAGTGATTTAGAAATCGACGGGTCTCTAAAACAACCAAAAGGAGAAAATATTATAATAATAGGGTGACACAAAAAGGGAAGAAATCTACAGATGTTGTCGTATGATGAAACTAACATCACCAACGTGTCCAGAATGGTCAAATCAGCTAGGATAGCCTGTCCAAAAGTCTAATTTGGACACAGGGGCAAAAAGGTAATTTTGGGCCAAAATAATGTCCGCCGTTGGACACACTTGGCACCGAAAAACGTGCCAAAATAAAAGTGCACAAAACCTAACAAATTATATGTCCACGAATCCAGAATGACGATACGAACCCAACGGTATATCCAGAATTGGATTCCGATGAGCCGAACTCAAAATGACACGTTGACCCGGATATTGGTATCCGACTTGCACCGAAATGCGTGCCGGAACCAATGTCCACTAAAACCTAGCAAATTATATGTCAACGAGTCCAGAATGACGATACGAACTCAACGGTATATCCAGAATTGGATTCCGATGAGCCGGCGTCAAAAAGTCCCGTTGACTCAGAAAGTGGGACCCGCTTTGCACCGAAATGCGTGCCAGGGCCCACGTTCTCCAAATCAAGCAAACTTTATATGAAAACATGCCAGAACGACGCCACGAGTCTACTGGTGGTGTCAGAAATTGAATCTGGAGTCCTAGGTACAAAAATAGAATTTTACAAGTACAACACTAAGAATTTGAACGGCCAACTTTGGCGTCGAATTCGACCGACATAACAAGCTCAAACTGAAATGAAATCTAAAGGGGGCAAGAAGAGGGTTATACCAGCTGTGCACCGGAACTGGTGACGCGCAAAACGGAGCTGCGACGGAGGAGATACGAGTCGACGAAGTTGACGTCACGAAACTGTCCAAAAATAGTTCAAATTAAAACGTCAACTTGGTGGCCGGTTTTGATGTATCAAACGACAGAATTAACGGTTCAAATTTGAGAGGAGTGAAGGTTGATATACCGAGATTGAGATGGAGCAAAGAAATCGCCAATCCAACGGTCGGATTGTCCAGAAAATCTGCACGAAGTTGCTGTCCCGAAACTCTATTTCTGGATTCAACCCGCGCGCGCGTCAACGGGATTTCGTCCAAAACGCACGAATCGTGCGTTTCACACGTCGGAGAGGACGACGAACTCCATGGGGTTGTCGCCGGAGGGCGCGCCCGGCCTTGGGGCTACGGAGGAACCACGTGCGGCCGGCCACGGCGGCACAACGCCGGTCGGCCGCGGCTGCTGCTGCACTTGCTGGCTACAGCTGCTGCTGCTGTGGCAGCTCGCTGCTGCGGCTGCGCGCGTGCGGTGGCGGTGGCGGTGGCGGTGCGATGGTGCGACGACGGCGGGGTGGTGGTGATGTTGTAATGGTGATGGCTGTGGTGTTGGTGGTTATAGTAAGGGTGATGGTGGTGGTGATATAGAAGAAGAAAAAGAAGAACATGAAGAAGGAGAAGAAGGAGACTGGGGGCTGTCGGCCATGGGCTGGTGGTCGGCCGGCCAAGGGGGGGTCGACCATGGCATGGCTGTTGTGGTGATGGTGTGTGTGTGTGTATAAAATTATAAAGAGTGGGAGAGAGAGATGATGTGTTGTTGAAGAAAGAGAGAGATAAAGAGATATTAATGAGAGAATGAAAGTAGATAGAGATGGGGGAGGGGTGTTCGTGTACCAGCATGGGGGTGTGGGTGTGCTCACGTGGGGAGAGGAGAGGAGAGGGTGAGGTGTTGTGTTTGTTTATAGGAGAGAGAGTTGATATTATATATATACATGTAGGTATATAATATAAAGAGAGATATTTAGATAAGATATTTAGAGAGAGAGAGAGAGAGAGAGTGAGTTGGATATATATGTGTGTGTAGATATTAAAGAGAGGGATAGGTCGGCTGGGGAGAGGAGAGAGAGTGTGAGTGTATATACATATGTATACATACACCTATACATATATACATATATACATAGGTACATATATAATATACAAGGGATAAAATAAGATTAAATAAGTAGAGAGATAGAGGGATATTTTAGAGTAGGGAAAAAAAATTAGTGTATGGATATTAATGAAGGATAACAAGGAGCTTGGACTGGGTTCAGTGGAGCCGGGTTGGGCCAAAATGGACAGGGTGCAATATTTGAATTAAAAACAAGTATTTATGATCATGGGCAAATAAGTGGCATGTGGGGCTCAAAATAGATGGGACACAAGTGGCAGGCGGGTAGTAGGCTTCGTGTGGGCCATGTTCCTACTTGGGGTCGACTAGGCTGGACCGATGTCGGGCCCGGAAATTAAATGGAAAATTAAATCAGGTTTAACGGCAGATATTTAATTGGCCTAAATTGAACCGAAAGTTGTGCGAAGGAAATGGAGCACAAGAGGGTGTGTCTGAGTGGGACAGAAGATCATGGGTGAAGAGCGTCTCGAGTAGATCAGGCATGACAAGTTGGTTTCGAGAGAATGACTAGTCTGGTGCTCCTAAATTAAAAGTCACGGTAACGTGCATATGAAGATCCAGGAAAAGAGTGGGAATTCAATTAATAATTAAAATGGTCTAAATTGACTCGAACTTGCACGATACAAAAGGAGCACAAGGGAATGAGTTTGGATGGGACATGATATATCGACGTGAAGGTAATCTCGTCTACTTCTAACTTCAAGAAGAAAGTTTCCAGAGACTGGCATCCCTGACGCTCCAGAAGTCAAAGGCACGGTAAAGAGCATTAAATCAAATAATAAACAAATAATAATATTTATTCAAAATAATTGATTTATAAATTTAAAAAAAAATAAGCCCAAAATTCAGGGGCTTACACTCGCAATCGCAGAGCAGGAGGCGGACTCGGAAAGGCGGAGGCGCCGCGGCGAGCCCATGGCTGGATCCGGCGGTCGGCTCGACGAAGGTTCAGTTTCTACTCACTTTTCTTTTTGTGGTTATGGCCTTGGGAAAAATGATGATGATGATGACGGTGGTGATGGCGTCGGGGGTGTTGGCGGAGATGTCAGGGGTGTTGTGGTCATGGTGGTGGTGAAGTTGGTTGCGGAAGTGTTGTCGAGATGCTGACGACGGCGAGGGTGGTGGTGTTGACAACGGGAGTCGGTAGGCAGAGGCAAGGTGAGGAGGTGGTCGGTTGTGCGGTGGGAAAGGCTGTGGCGAGGACAGGTGTAATGGGTAGGGGAAACGTCGTCGTGTCGGGAACTGTCCTGACACGATAGTGAAGAGTCGGGGTTGTGTCCTGCGAGACACGGAACGGATCGGTGTCCGGGATTGTCGGACACAGAAGAGATAATGTATTTGTACTAATATGGATATAGTGGATGGGACAGGGACACGGACACGATGCACGTGTTGGGTTGGAAATTATGGTTGTGGTAAAAAATTGGAGGAGTACCTGCCTATTTATAGGATGTAGGAATTCCCAATTAGATAGGATTAGGATTTATTTAAACCAAAATAGATAATTTGCTATTTAATTTAAAAACCAATCAATCCAAATCCAATACAAATCAAATTTAAATCTAATTAAATTTTTATTTAAAAATCAAATAGGATAAATCAAATTAACTATTTAAATAAATTCATAAATTTAAATCAAGATTTAAATGCCACAATAATTTTAAAATATTTTTCTAAAATACCAATAATATTAATTTCGAAAATAACAAATATTTTTAAATATCTTTTCGAATAATAAAATATTTATATTTAATAATTTTGAAAATAAAAATATATAAATTTAATTTAATGTACCTCATATGCAAGGAATATAAAATAGTTTTCTAAATTACCACAAAATAATAAATAAATAAAGTAATAAGATTTTGGTCATCTCAATAGACAACTTTAAGCAAAATACAAATACAATAATTATTATATATATTACTTGAACAAAAAAAATAGAAAAAATGTTTTTCAAAAAAAAATATGTACGCTCGCGCATATTCGCACTCGACGAGCAAGAAAATAAATTTCGTACGCGACGTACAATACGACTACGAGGCGTACAATACCAAATTCCATATCAGTACCAAAATTAAAAAAAATCAGTAGAAATTTAGGGGTTTTACAGCTACAATGTGAGAGGTAGTCTGAAGTGGCCTAAAGAAGGAAATGTTGAGGAGCCGGTCAGGGTACCGATAGATACCCCTGACGATACTGGCATTCCATATCCATTTCTGGAAGTTATCCCTATAGGAGTTGGGGAGCCGGTTGCAGAACCTATCATCATTGGCAAGGGCCGAAAAAGAAAACAAGGTGCAGCCGTCACGCTTCCAGAGAAAACTCCGAAAAAGAAGAAGAAGAAAGTCGTTGTCAAAGGGCCTTCAAGACAAAGAGCCGCCACTCCAGAAAGCGACACTCAGACGGATGAACCGCAACATATACCATCTTTCTCAGTTCATCCTGGGGAAGGATCTTCAGCCCCTCAAGCAGCCACCTCAACTGAAACTGTAGGGATGTTATCTCCAGGATGCCTTAGTACTTCACTTCATTTAACCTTACAAAAGGCACAAATGATTGAAAGGGTCGCTCCAGAGCATATTCTATTGGATGAACCATCTCTTGATTTTGATGATGAAGATTGGAATAGGGATTATGACACATACTTGGAGCGTACTACACCTACTCCAGGTAAATATAATTTATACAAAATCCATATAAAACTATGACTTTTGTATATAACTTGTTTTGTTTAATTTTTTTTGTAGGTGTTATCATTCCCCTGAAGGTTATGGCTCCTCTTTCTCTTCCAGAAAATATTTATGAGGAGAATGAAGAATCCGAGGAAGAGGCTTCTTCTTCCGAAGAGGAAGATGTTCAAGAAGAAGTATCGCGAGAACCTGAAGTGGGCTTTCGAGAAGAATGTCCTCTATCACTGGAGGTATAACCAGAACCAGAAATGCAGGCTCCCTTAGAAGTATCTTCTCCCGTTGAGGGTCAAAAAAAGGAAGAAACTACAGTAGATCTAACTATAGGTAATAAAAAGGCTACTGAGACAGAAGAACAAACTGCAGAAAGACTAACTGCAGATCAAGAAATAGCTGCCGAAGAAGCAACTAATCTCGATGAAGAGATTGAAGTATTTTCAGAGTTTGAACAGCCAGAAACCCAAGAAGGTGATGAAGGTGTAGTCAAATCTACTAAAACTGGAGATGTCGTGATAGCACCCTCAGCTATTACTACTGATCCAGTAGAAGTTCCAGTGAAGATTATACCTGAATCCGAATCAGCTGCAATTACCATCTTTCCATCCACAACTATCACCGCCACCGGTACTCCAGAAACGGCTGGAGTGACAAGTGTTAAAGACATAATCTCTGAAGCTCCCAGAGATCAATTGGCTATGGTAGCAGCGACTACATCATCTTTATCTCAATCTGCTACCAGAGCAACCAGCTCTGCTCCTAGTCTGAGAAAAAGAGACTTGGTAGAGATTGCTGCGACACCGAGCTCCAATGCAGAAATGAACCTCCTAGTTGAGATTCATACTGAAGCTTTTTACAAGACCATGGCAGCTTTAATTGACATGGTGCTGAATAGAGGTCTCACTTATGAAAGCTTAAAAGGGGCGATTGTTTCCACCATTAGGAACGTCGCTATGTTTAATGATGTTGAAAGAGCAACTGTTTTAGAGAGAGTGGTAGAAGAACTTGAACAGCCCATTGGAGAATATTTAAGGCTGACAAGTGAAACTATCGAGAATCTCATTCAAGCTGAGTATGAAACTTTATCTGCTGAATTCACCGCTCGAGAGATTACTTTCAACGAATCTCTCAAAGAACACAGTAACAAAGTTGCTAGAGAGAAAGCTTTATTGGCAAATGCAAAGCCTCGATTGGAGAGTTATAGAGAAGCCTATGGCACTTCAAATACAAAAATTCAGGAGCAAAATGATAAAATTCGTGAAGTGGAGGCTGAATTGGCTCGTCTGAAGGCTGAAAAGGAGCAATTAATAATAGCTCGTGATCAATATCTGACATAGAGCTCAATTTTGGAAGAGCAAGTTTTTGGCGCTGAATCTACTATTAAGCACCTTGATGAAGCCAGAGATAATCTAATAGCTATTTTTGCTAAGTTTTCTCTCATTTCCACTCCAGAACCCCGAAGACAGATAGCTACTGAAAATGTAATGGGTTCTCGCGAGAAGCGTTTAGCAGAACTCCAAAAATTGCTGAAAGATATATCTGCTCCACCTTAGGCAAATAAAGAATTTTTGTAGCCTTTTATCTTATTCAAGAAATGAATAAAACATTTGTTTTGTGATCCTATCATTTGAATTTAAACAATAGGTATGAGATAGAAAAGATTTATCAGAGGTGATATGGACATGATAAATCTTCTAAACACAATAGATTATATCTATCCAGAGGTAATATGAACATGATAGATAGTAAAATCCTTTTTCTGTTTAGAGTATACTATAATAGACTGTAACAACTCAAAGAAAAATAGATTAATATCTATTCAGAGGCCAAATAGACATGATAGATAGGAAACAAAAGCAGATTTAATATTTATTCAGAGGTCAAAAGAACATAATAAATAACAAATCCAACTTTTTTAGTCAACTGATAAGATAGAAGATTAAAATTTCTCTCCAAAGAGACAAATAATCAGCTTAACCAAACATTGGTAGCTGGGGAATAAGAAGACAGATGTCATTGCCAATATCGATGAAAGAATGAATGAACCAGCGTTTCTTTTGGGGAAACGAAAGGTCAATCTAATTCCACATTTAAATGAATGAATCTAAAATGAATGGACAATTAATAACTCATATCCTAAAAATAGATGAATGGATAAGTCTTTTCGAAAATAACAAGTTGTTTCAATTTTCCAGACCAATCCATTAATAGCTTTCTCCTCCTATAAAAAGATGAGAACTCTTTGTAAATTTTCATTCTTATTTCTACTCCTCTATCGGAAAATGTCTTCCAAGGATGTGCAGCAAAAGAATGAAGTTTCCATGAAGGTTGAGGACGTCATCGAGATGCATCCTATTGAACCAACTGTGTCAGACCTAATCAAAATAGGCGAAAGCTCTTCTACGCCCAAGCCACCACAAGACATCCTCACTTTCTTAGTAGAATTAGGGAAGACTCCTTAAGAAGAAGCACTGAGGATGGCTGCCTGCAAGTTTTTTATGAACTCAGGCAATGATGCCTTTAATGTATTGACTGACTATGTATTCAATAAGGAAGGCAGTGGTCCTCGTCCTTAATCTTTTATTCAGAACAAAAATAAAAAGAAATTTTATTTTTATTCTTTTTTTTATACATAGTACTTTTTAAGAAATTTGCCATTGTTTGCAAAAACAAAAGTTGATCTTTATTTCACAAACTTTGTAAGAAGATTACAAGAATTTTAGAAAAGTACAACTATAGGAATCCGATCTGAAGATGATCGCTTTATCCCTTGGACGATGTGAACTTTGAAGACGATAGCCTCTGAAGTTGAAGGCGGTAGCCTCTGAAGAATGCAGCAGCACTTGGGCAAGAACTCCTGAACTCTCTGATTTTTCTGAACTTTATGTCTGATCCCCTGTAATGAAGACTTGAAACTCTATTTATAGAGTTCTGGAAATAACTAATTTTTAGTTATTCTGAATTGCGCATGATGGATTATGCATGCACTGGATTGCGTAGCATCAGACTGCAATGGCAGTTGTTTGATCGTGGGCCAACTGCATTGGACACATGACAGACAAAATGATAAAGTTTATCTGTTTTTACAGAGGAACAACCGGGAGGAGCAACCAGCTCTACTTTAGCTCCTTTATTTAAAGAGCCTCCTGTCCAAGTGACTGAATTTCCTACTGCTTCATCATCAACAGGAGTCGCTGCTACTCCTGGTGCTTTGGCTACCAACCAATTTGTCATCAGCTCTTTTACCAGCTTTTTTTTAATTCATTGGGACCCTTAATAGATAGGGTGATAGAGAAAGAAGAAGCTGATTTCTCTACAGTTAGAGGTCCAACCTCTTACTTGATTAATGCCATCCGCAGCCAAGGTGATGAAGCTCAGGCTACTTTCCTTGATCACATATTAGATGAGCTGGAGACTTCAGTTAAGAGCTATAAAGAGCTAAGAAAGGGAGAAGTAGAGCCTCTGGTACAAGTTGAATTTGAACGGATGTCTCAAGAGGCCGCGGTTGAGAAAGTTAACTTCCAAGTTCTCTTGGATACTTTCACTGCCAAGTCTGCTGAGTACAACTCTAAAGTAGAAACAGTGGCATCTGTTGCTGAAGAGAAAGAAAGAAGAATTGCTGAATTACAAGCAGAAATTGCCGTCTATAGGAAGAATTGAGACTTGCTCAATTAACTCTGGAAGATGAAGCCACCCAACATCAACCTGCAATTCAACAACTTGGTGTTCTGACTCAAGAGAGAGATGAATATGCTGCAGCTCATCAAGCTGAAATCACTCGCAGACTAGTAACCCTGCCAACCTTCGATGATAAATCTGGGATGGAAGAAGCTAGGAAACGAGTGATGGAATCTCGTAAGGAGTGGCTACAAATTTTGAAGCAGCAGATGACCAATTTGATAACACCACCGGCTGAGTAGAAAGGTCTTTTGTATCTTCTTGTTTTTCATGATATGTATCTTTGTAGCGTCTTTCATCTTTGATCAATAAAAAGACAATTTCTTGTGGTTCTATTATTTATTGTATATCTTATTAAGATATAAATAATAGCGATAGAAAATATATTCAGAGGTGCAGGACATGATATATTTCTTGATTCTGGAAAATAATCATATTCAATTATATCTGCTCAGAGGTAATATGGACGTGGCAAATATAATTTATCGAATATCATTAATTCAATAGACAACTTAATCAAAGATGACAAGTTGCTGATATGAACGAAATAGATGATTCGTCAAAATGTGTAGACGAAATAAATGAACGAAATGAATCGTCGGGATGAACGGATAAACTGTCAAATGAATTAAATGAACGAGTGAACCGTCAGATGAATATGATGAACGGGCGAACCGTTGGATGGATGTGATAAACGGGTAAACCGTCGAATGAATGGAATGAACGAGCAAACCGTCGAATGAATGGAATGAACGGGCGAACCGTCGGATAAATGATTATAATGAACGGACGAACCATCGGATGGATTGAATGAACAGACGAACCGTCAAAAGAATATAATGAACGGAAAAACCTTCAAATGAATGTGTCGCTTCATAGTCTTACGACTCTCTGTCTATAAAAAGAACAGAAAATCAGATAGGATGGTCACTTTCACTTTTCAACATAAAAATGTCATCTGGAGATGCATTCAAGAAGGCTGAGATCGCCCCGAAGGTGAAAACGGGCACTGAGGAACATCCAGTCGAACCAGCTCAACCAAAGCAGATAATAGCGGGCGAAGGTTCATCTGCCCCCAAACCGCCAAAGGACATCTTGGACTTCCTTCTTGAATCAGGGAAGACTGAAGAAGAAGAAGCCATGAGGATGGCTGCTTGTAAGTTCCTGGTGGGTTCCAACAAGAATGTTCTCGGCTCTTTTGCTGATCATATCTTTGATAAGGACGGTAGTGGCCCACGTCCCAATTTTGAGAAAGATGATAGTGACCTTCCTTGATATTATGTACTATAATTCAAGATAAAATAAAACTGAATTTTATTTATGAACTTGTTTGATGATTACAAGCAATGTTTGTTACATTTATACATAATACTTCTTAAGGAACTTGTCATTGATAGTCATCATTACAACTCGACCATCTAGCTCTGTGAGTTGATAGGCACCATTTGAGAAGACTTTGCTCACGATATATGGTCCTTCCTACTTCGCATCAAACTTGCCTTTACTCGAGTGAGTCATAGTCATAGGACGTCTGACGGTTAGAACGAGCTCTCCTTTCTGAAATGCTCTGACTTTAACTTTGCGGTTGAAAGTCTTTGAGATACGGGCTTGGTATAACTCAATATGTTGTTGAGCCATTAACCTCTTCTCATCGAGCGCTTCTAATTCTTGAAGTCGGAGTAGATCATTGTTCTCGGTAGTGAGCTCGTTAGCGATAGTAATCCTTAAAGACGGAATTTGAAGTTCCAGGGGCAGAACTGCTTCACAGTCGTACACCAAAGAGAAGGGTGTACAGCCTGTAGGGTTGCGGACCGTAGTATGGTAGGTCCAAAGATATTCTTCAAGCTTTTCATTCCAGTTTCGTTTGTTAGTGGACACAAACTTCTTGAGGAGCTTGATGATAGTCTTGTTGAAGGCTTCAGCTAAGCCATTAGCAGCAGGATTATAAGCTGTTGAAGCGATATTGTCAATCCGATGATCGTCACAGAATCTTGTAAACTTTTGACTGATAAATCATGGTCCGTTATCATGGATGATCCTTCGAGGTACACCAAATCTATAGATGATATGGTGTTTAACGAAATTGATGACACTGCTGGTCTTGACTTCAGCTAGGGGTATAGCTTCAGCCCATTTGGAGAAATAGTCGGTTATTGCTAATATGAACCGATGTCCTCTAGAAGAAGGAGGATTGATGGGACCGATGATGTCCATGTCCCAAGCTTCAAAAGGCCATGAAGCAGCCGTCGGATGTAGAAATTCTGATAGTTGATGGATGAAATCTGCATGGATTTGACAAGCTCGACATTTTCTTGCATATTCGATGGCATCTGATACCATAGAGGGCCAGTAGTAACCCATGCGTCGGATGCGATCCTGTAGCTTAGGACCGGGTTGATGTGCTCCACAGACACTATCGTGGGCTTCGCGTAATACTTGCTTTGCTTCATCACCCGCAAGACAGCACAGAAGAAGACCGTCATAAGTCCGACGGTAAAGAGTTTTGGTGGTTTGATTATAGTAAAATCGAAAAGATCGTCGACGAATACTCGTAGCCTCCTTGGGATCTTCAGGGAGTATGTCATGAACTACGAAGTCGATGAAAGAAGTTCTCCAATCTTCACTGATAACATTGGCTTCAATAAGATTACTGAACTCAATATTATGATTGTTCTCAATGCAGAATAATTCTCGGTTAGAGACAACCACCACCTGCTGTCTTTTGATAGGGATGGCTAAGACCGCTGCAAGGTTGGCTAAAGCATCTGCTTCAGTATTGTAAGCTCGGCGAATATATTCAATAAAGAAAGCTTTGAATGATGTAGCCATGCTGATTGCTACTCCATGGTAAGGCACCAGGTCTTGATGACGGACTTCATAGGTTTCTCTAACTTGGTTAACAACCAGCTTAGAGTCGCCGTAGGCTTCAAGATATTCGACGTCAAGTTGTTTGGCTAACTGAAGACCAATGAGTAGAGCATTATATTCTGCCATATTGTTAGAGCAAGGTTCATCTAGGGAATAAGCTCTTTGAATAGTTGACCCATCTGGAGAAACGAGGACGATTCTAACTCCTGCAATAATAGCACCATTAGGCCCAATCCTGGATGCACCGTCGAAGAATAAATGCTAATTAGGAAATTCTTCGAAGATTGTATTAGATTCCAAAGTCTTGTTCGGAATTTTGTGATAGAGTTTAGATGTCTCTGGAACAGGATGAGCTGCTAAGAAATCCGCCAGTGCTTGACCTTTGACAGACTTTTGAGGGACATATACCATGTCATATTGGGCTAGCAGAATGGCCCATTTAGCCAGCCGAGAATTGAGTGTGCTAGGCTTCTTCATCAGTACCCGAAGAGGATTAACTCAGGATATGACATGAATAGTTTGACCAATGATGTAATGCCTTGTCTTTTGAACAACAAACATAAGAGCTAGGCATTCTTTTTCGACCGGACTATAACGGTGTTCGGCACCAATCATAGTACGATTGAGATAATAGATAGCTTGTTCGTGGCCTTCTTTGTTCTTTTGGGCAAATAAAGCACCCAATGAATGGTCCATAGCACGGACATACATTAAAAATGGTATGCCAGAGATCGGTGGCACTAAGACTGGTGGGTTCATGAGATATTGCTTTATATTCGAATGCTCTTTGACACTCTTCAGTCCAAATGAAAGATACACCCTTCTTTATTAGTTGAGTAAATGGTCTACAACGTCCAGACAGATTCAAAATGAACCTCCTGATGTACGCAAGTCGACCTTGGAATCCTCGTAGCTCTTTTAGGTTGCGTGGAGGACGCATCTCTTGAATGGCTTTAATCTTCTCGGGATCCACATATATACCCTTAGAGGTAATGACGAAGCCGAAAAATTTGCCACTAGAGACACCCAAGAATGACTTGGTGGGATTCATTTTGAGTTGATATTGGCGCATGAGGTTGAAGATAGTTCTCAAGTCTTGGATATGATCTTCCTTTAGACAACTTTTGACAGCAATATCGTCGACGTAGCATTCGACAGTCTTATGCAGATGATCTCGAAAAATGGTACTCATGGCTCGTTGGTATGTTACACCAGTGTTCTTGAGACCAAATGGCATTACAGTATAGCAGTAGACTCCGCGAGGAGTGCGAAAAGAAGTATGTTTTTCATCTTCAGGATTCATCCGAATCTGATTGTATCCAGAGAATTCGTCCATGAAAGATATTCTTTCGAACCACAGGTGTTGTCAATTATGACATCCGTGGTAGGGAGAGGAAATTCATCTTTTGGATATGCTTCATTAAGATCCCGAAAGTCGATGCAGACTCGAACTTTTTCGATTTTCTTTAGAACTGGAACGACATTGGCTACCCAATCAGGATGCTGCTCTTCTCGGATAAAGCCACAAGCGATGAGCTTCTTGACTTCATCGTCGATGGCATCCATCATTTCTGGCTTGAAGCGTCGTTGTTGCTGTTTGACCGGTTTTGCATTTGGTTAGATGTTCAATTTGTAGGTAGCAACTTTGGGATCTAGACCTAGCATGTCTTCATAGCTCCAGGCAAAGACATCAATGTATTCTTTAATAAGAAGAATTAATTCTTACTTATCTGTCTCTGGAAGATTCTTGCTGATAAATATTGGACGGGGTGACCCGCTTTCTTCTACATCAATTTGAACTAATTGATCTTGGGTAGGAGGTTCTCTTTGTTCGAATCGGAGTTCCCATTGAGTATCCATTCGTTGAGCCCAAGGATCTGTTTTGGGACTTTCTTCAACATCCTCGTCGTAGCCTTCTGGAAGTTCGACGGAGACTATGTTAGAAGATACAGTCAATCGATGAACTTGACCGATGCTGGTGTCAAAATCCTATGATCTGGAATCGGAAAAGTTAGAGCGCTCTTCACTATCGAATTCAGAGGCTGCTGGGGACAATACCGGAGGTGAAGCATATCCGAGCCCTCTTTTGGTCCTACTGTAGTACATTTCTGATTTTTCTTTCGGAACAGTAGTACGGATAGGAGTTCGTCGACCTTTACCGTAATTGAGGCCATTCTTGAAATCATAACCCATTTTTCGGATGATGTCTTTTGATTGTTGACTGTAACAACGGAGTTGAAGATATCCCGTGTCATTATTTTTGCTATCATCCGTGTAGCTGAATTGTTGTTCCGGTCCTTTACTAAAAAGTATTGGACTCTCGCCTTTCTTACGAGCGGAAACAATCCGATATAAATCCTTTGGGTGTTCAAATGAGACTTCTATTTAAAGAGATTGCACGACTCCCATCGTGAATGACTGATAGCTATTTAACATATCCAAATAGCACTTAGCATGATAAATAACATCAGTATACTGGAAAGTAGATGCTTTTTCATTAATTTGTACATCTGTATTTACAGCAGGACCTTTAACCTTAGCAGGCTTGGTCAGATTGATTACAAGAGGGGAAGAAGAAGAACGTGGAGGAAGATTAGTTTTGTTACGACGGAGGTCAATAACAAGCGGCTCAGAGGAGGTGAGCTCCCTTTTATCCTTGTTATAAGATAAATCAATAACAAGTGGCTCAGAAGAAGTGAGCTGTCTTTTTTCCTTGTTATGACGTAAGTCTATAACAAGTGGCTCAGAAGAGATGAGCTCCCTTTGATCTTGGTCATCATCAGTTAGTTGCTTCCGGACTGGCAAATGAATAGCCAGTAGCTTGGAGGACTGAGGATGAGAAATACGCCCTTTGACAAGTATGATGAGGGTGTCATTAGGCACTGCTTCTTGCTCTTCTTTAGTGTCTAAAGATAGTACTACCTTCATGAATTCATCCTTGTACATACGAGCATCGTTACAGTATGCTTCGACGCCTTTAAAAGGA
>JANAVB010003200.1:4725291-4892791 GCA_029216955.1 Iris pallida
AGCACCAGTCCTTTTTTTTGGTTGGGTAAAGTGCATTTAAACTTAGATGTGACGAAAACGCAATTAAAGACTTCCTAATCTGAAAAATCCAAAAGGTTACGAAAATACTCAAATCACCCCTAAGCTAACTTTTTCGTTAACGGGAGTTAAAATGGGGTTGTGTTGACTATTTTACCCCTGGGCTATCTAATATTATCTTGTTAAAAACGGTTAGTTCTAAAATTATTTTGTTAAAAACGGTTAAGCAAAAATACTTGTTAAAAAGTGGATAAATATTAACAAAGAAAAAATGGTCTTTTCTAGTAAAATTATTTTTTAAAATTATTTTAATTAATATTAATTTGTTAAAAACGGTTAGTTCCGTCAAAAAAGTTGATAAATATTATTTAAAATTATTTTGTCATAAATTATTTTTTATTTAACAAATATATAAATATTTTTGGGAAAAACAAAACTGATAAATACAAAAAAAATCAATTGTTAAAAAATAGAAATGATGAAAAACAGGGAAAAAAATACCAAATAAAAAACAAAAAAAAGTACTATTAAAATATGGAAAAAATAAAAAATAGAAAAAATATTCCAAAAAACCAAAAAATGAGGATAAATCTTAAACAATGAAAAAAGACAAAAACAAAAACTATACAAATTTGAAAATAAAAGTCACACTTAAAAAACAAGAAAAGATTATTAAAAAGATGAAAAAAAAAATATGAAATAAGAACTAAAAAAATGGAAACAAAAAACAAAATATTAAAAAGATTATTAAAATAACCTCCCGTTCCTAAAAAGATAGAATTCTCATGCTTGACGTTATTTTCGAAAATAAATGTTTATAATCTAAATAGTAGGTTTTAATCTTAAATTTTTTCTGAAAAAAAAAATCTTTTAACAAATGTCCGGTTAGTCCTGAACTATCCAGCCATTTAACTTAGGGCATGTTTTGTAAACCGTATTTGGAGCTAGATAACTGTAACTAATATTATATTATTTAATATTTTATAATAATTATAATCTTAATTAATAATTATAATCGTAGTTAATAATTTATTAATTACAATTTTATTATAATATTAATTAATAATAATTTAAACATAATTATAATTATAGTTAATAATTTATATATTATAATAATTTAGTAATCATCATTATAATCATCATTATAGTCTTTGTCACGACCCGATTCCAAATAATTGGGTCGAACCGGATCATGTCCAGCCTGCACCGTTGTTGAGACGGCGGCAGTAAGCTGTTCCATTAGCAGGTAACCACAACAACAACATCTGTATTTGTCACAACTCAATATTCGGGAATTGAAACTTTATTAAATATTTGAAATAAATACAACTGGAATTTAAAAGTACTGAAATAAATACTGAATTCAAATAAACAGAATTTTTCAAATAGACAACAAAAACTGGGAAAAAGAAAATCTAGCTAAACTGTCGGCTCATCGGCCTCAGTCCCTGCGTCCTCAAAAGGGGACTCTGGCAGCACCACTGGGTACAGAACCGGGTCGTAATAACTGCTGATTAACAGCTCAGCGTCCTCAATATCCCCTAAAAATGTATCTCCAGTCAGGAGGGAGCAAAGTACAATTCATGCTAATTTGACAGTTAAAATAATAATAGAATCATGCACTTTTAAACAATTTAGAAATGAACAGTTTTCTAACAGTAAAACAGTGTGATTTTGAATAGGCAATGAATATGACCGGCTTGGGTTGTACAGTAGTATCCTATTGATACGATATGGCTTATCCCCGTGTGAGAGAGGGGTAAGCTAATACAGTTCTAAGTTATCAGTTGGATGTGGTCATAAATATTACACTATTCCCCCAGTACCCAACAGTCAATCAGTCAGTACTCTCAGAGAGAGTTTCGTGTTGCATCGTGGTTTAAACTTGCAGTAAAGTGATTATTAAATAACTGTAAACTAACACAAAATGTACTTGCCTCAAAATGGATTGGACTGGAGAGGTTGAAGACTTCAAGATGGGATTTAGACTCGTCCTCGAAATCCTACATTCGAGAAGTTGACTTAGAATCCAGGGTTACCAAGCTAACTATGCTAGTTGAAATCTCTAATTGTGTCTTAATCAATTTTTAATCTTTATTTATTAAACACGAACAAGAACGCAATTATCGGTGCGTTGTAATTTAATAACGAGGGAAAGATCATTTAAACTTGTATTTTGGAAAAACTCGTAGTTTCCAATTTAATTGATTAAAACTTTGTATTTTCGTATTTATACATATAAAACTAAATTTTTATTTTAATGAAAAAAATATGATCGTTGTTAAATATTAAAACTTGTAAATTTTTAATCTGATAAAACTTTATTAATTTTCTATATCAAAATAATTATCTATTTTTGATTTACGCGTACGCTAAAATAACTCGCAAAACCAGAAAACAATAGAAAAACCTATGCTACAAAGTTACAGGTCACAGAGCCAAAAGACCAGCTGGGCTTATGCCCATTACAATTTATTTACATAAATTTAAATAAGACGAAACAGTTGTTAGTTCTAAAATCTTCCTACAATTTAATTATGAATAAATTAAATAATAAAAATAATTTAAATATTAATGAGTCTCAGATATTGGACCAATCATCATATAGGCTAATGCCTCAACGTCCGGGTGAAGCCGGTTTCGTTTGCACTTAGCCAGGGCCCATTGACCGATACGGTCGTCGCCCAAAAATCCCAAAATACTAGTATTTTTCGAAAACCATTTTAAAATCATTTTAAAAATACAATTTAAATTTTATGGAAAATTCGGCAGCATTTTCTCTATTTTTGGTCAACCCAAAAACTGAGAAAGTGTGCCAATATTTTTCTGCAAATCCCAAACCAGGGAATCCCAAAATTTATATAAAAATAACCACAATCATTCTCAAAATTAATTCGGAAAACCCGAAACCAATTCGGAATGTTAAAATAATTCCAACCATCAGAAACTTTTCCGAAAGTTTTTCGGAAAAAACCCAAAACAAACAGAACTATGTAAAATCCACAGAATAAAATCCAACAATGGCTCCGAAAATTCCCGGAACCAAACACGTAACCGAAAAACCAAATTTTCGAAGAAATTCGTGGACCAAATTATCATCATAGACACCTACGGGGACGAACTACTCTGATTAACCAGGGATTACCCAAAACGACGGAATCCGAAGGGTTGCCTCGGACTCGGGACGCGCGAGATCACAGAACGAACTCGAATTCCGCGGACAGCGCTGGGTAGGGGCTGTCCAGAACAGCAGAGCACGGCTCGGGGTGCGCCGGGGAGAACAGCGCGCAGGGCACGGGGCTAGGGCGCGGCCGGGAGGTTGCGGGCGGGTGGACGGAGCCGCGGCGTCGGCGGCTGGCGGGACGCGCGGGAGGCCGGGGGTCGGGGCCGCGCTGGGTCGGCGGCGATGGGCGCCGGGGGTCGGGGCCGACGGGAGCTCGGCGGCGATGGGCGCCGGGGTCGGGCGAGGGTTTGCTCTGGAGGGGGTTTTGAGGGAGAGGGAAGTGTGAAGTGGTGATGGGGATGGTTCTCTTCTGGAGGAATAGGGAGTTGGGAGTTGAGGGGAAGAGAATGAGAGAGTTGCTGTGAGGGGGAAAGAAGTGTTGGTAGTGTGTGCTCGTGGGGAGGTGGTGGAATAAGTATGGGAGGTGGTTTGCAATGTGTGAAGAAGAGGGAAACGTGCTGGGAAAAAGGGAAAAAGCCTGGTCGTGGAGACCTGGCCAAAAGTCATATACATATATATATATATATATATATATATATATATATATATATATATATATATATATATATATTATAAAAGATTAATTATTAAAATTTAAATATATAAACAGAAATTAAAAAATGAAGAGATTGGTTTAGGAAATCGGGATCAGGGTTTCGGGAACTGGTCCGGACACGGGTCAGGTCAGCAATCAAAAGCCATTTTATTATTTTCGAAATTAATTTTTTTAAAACCCATAAATAATACTAATAACAATAGTAATAATATTATAATATTAATAATAGATCATACTGTAAAACTGGGTTTCACAATCTTCCCTCCTTAGAAAAATTTCGTCCTCGAAATTAAAGACAGGGTTAGGGGTTACCTCAAGTCTCAAACAAGTACGGGTACTGCTCCCGCATCTGGTCTTCTCGCTCCCAGGTCGACTCGCCTGGTGAGTTGTGCCGCCACATGACTCTGACTATCGGCGTCACAGAGTTCCTGGTTCTCTTCTCTCCTCTGTCCAATATTGCCACTGGCTTCTCTGGCACTGTGAGGCTGGGTCCAATTTCCAGCTCTGAATGGTCCAAGATATGGCTCGGGTCCGGGATGTAGCGTCTCAGCTGCGAAACGTGGAAGACGTTGTGGACGCCTTCGAGACTTGGGGGTAGAGCCACCCGATATGCCACTTCTCCAATCCTGCTGAGTACTTCAAAAGGACCAATATACCTGGGGCTTAGCTTTCCTGCTCTGCCGAAACGGATGGTTCCTCTGGTAGGAGAGATCTTCACAAACACACTGTCGCCTTCTTCAAACTCCAAAGGCCGTCGGCTGCTGTCGGCCCAATGCTTCTGTCTGTCCTGGGCAATCCTGAGCTTGTCTCTGATCATTCTTACCTTCTCTGCTGCATCAGTCACCATCTCAGGTCCAAGCAATACTCGTTCTCCGACGTCGTCCCAAGCAAGTGGAGTGCGGCAACGACGTCCATAGAGTGCCTCGAACGGTGTCATACCGATGCTAGCTTGGTAGCTGTTGTTGTAAGAGAACTCTACCAAGTGCAAATGGTCTTCCCAAGACCCTCCAAATTCCAAGACGCAGGATCGCAGCATGTCTTCTAGCGTTTGGATTGTTCTCTCTGATTGTCCGTCAGTCTGGGGATGGTAGGCGGTGCTGAACTTCAGTTGTGTTCCCAAACTGTCATGCAAACTCTTCCAAAAGTGAGAGGTAAATCTAGTATCTCTGTCAGACACAATACTTACCGGAACTCCATGAATCCGGTAGATGTGCCGTATGTACAGTGCTGCCAGCTTCTCGGTGGATAGACCAACCTTGAAGGGGATAAAGTGAGCTGACTTCGTCAGTCGGTCCACGATAACCCAAATGGCATCCTTCCCTCCTTGGGATCGAGGCAGTCCTGATACGAAGTCCATCGTCAAGTGTTCCCATTTCCACTCCGGGATGTCAAGTGGCTGAAAAAGTCCTGCTGGTCTCTGTCTGCTAGCTTTCACTTGCTGACAAATTAAACATCTAGCCACATACCTGGATACATCTTTCTTCATTCCGTACCACCACACTATGGTACGCATATCCCGGTACATTTTGTTGGCTCCAGGATGTATGGAATACTGCGACTGGTGCGCTTCTTGCATCAGCTCGTTCCTCAGTTCGCCAGTTGGTACGCAAAGCCTCGTACCATTCTTCAGTGCTCCATCGCTGGCGATTGAGAATCCTTCAAGTGTTCCTGCCAGCACTTGGTCTCTGAGTTTGCAAAGCGTCTCGTCTTGGAATTGTGCCTCCTTGATTCTGTCCATAAGACTTGAACGCACTTGCAACTGCATCATTGTTGATTCAGCTCCTGGTATAATGGCTTCTCTTCCCAGTTTCTTCATCTCTTCTTCAGGCAGTACAATTTCCAATCCAAGCTTCTCCATGTCCTCCAGTAAATGACGCTCCTTGGTCAAGAACATTGCCATCGGGTATCGACTAAGTGCATCTGCAACAACATTAGTCTTACCCGGATGATATTGCAGGTTGATGTCGAAATCCTTCATCAGCTCCAGCCATCGCCTCTGTCTCATGTTCAGCTCCTTCTGAGTGAAGACATATTTCAGACTTTTGTGGTCTGTAAATATTTTCACTCTCTCTCCATAAAGGTAGTGCTTCCATAGCTTCAATGCAAATATCACCGCTGCAAGCTCCAAATCATGTGTGGGATAGTTCTTCTCATGAGTCCGTAATTGCCTAGATGCATAAGCAATTATTTTCCCGTGTTGTTGAAGAACGCAGCCCAATCCCTTACCGGAAGCATCACTATAGATTGAAAAACCGCTGGTACCTGCGGGTAGCGCAAGTATTGGTGCTGTTGTAAGCCTCTTCTTCAGTTCCTCAAAAGCTGACTGGCAAGCTTCAGACCAAATGAATTCCTCGTTCTTCCTGGTAAGCTTCGTCATTGGTTCAGCAATCTTGGAGAAATCCTTCACGAACTTCCGGTAGTAGCCAACCAAACCCAAAAAGCTACTGATCTCTGCAACCGAGCTTGGTGCAGTCCACTTCTCAATAGCAGCTATCTTCTTTGGATCCACCGAAATTCCTTTTCCTGTGACAACATGGCCTAAAAATTCCACTTTGTCTAAAAAGAATTCGCATTTGGATAGCTTACCATAGAGCTTCTCCTTCCTCAAGGTACTCAGTACTTTCCTCAGGTGCTCTTCATGATCTTCCTCAGTCTTCGAGTAGATCAGTATGTCATCGATGAAGACGACAACAAACTGATCCAGGTATTCATAGAAAACCTTGTTCATGAGGTTCATGAATACCGCGGGAGAATTTGTCAGTCCAAACGGCATGACCAAGAATTCAAATTGCCCATACTTGGTGTTGAATACCGTTTTGGGAATATCCTCCTTCCTGACCTTGATTTGATGGTAGCCTGATCTGAGATCTATCTTCGAAAATACCTTGGCTCCACTCAGTTGATCAAACAGGTCGTCGATCCGGGGCAGAGGGTACTTGTTCTTGATGGTGATGTTGTTCAGCGCCCGGTAGTCAACGCACATCCGCACGGTTCCATCCTTCTTGGGCACGAACAAAACTGGTGCTCCCAGGGTGAAGCCCCGTCTCTGATAAATCCTTGTGCTTTCAGCTCGTCAATTTGGTCCTTCATCTCCTTTTGCCTCCTTGGGGTTGACTTTGTAGTATCCCCGAGAAATAGGGGAAGAGCCGGGTACTAGATCGATGGTGAATTCCACATCTCGATCCGGCGACAATCCTGGAAGACTATCTGGAAAGACGTCCATGAATTCCGCTATGATAGGGTGAGGAGGCCCGGGTTCTTCGGTGATAGAGGAGTAGGTAACACTCTTCATGTCTTCCGGAGCTCGAGAAATTTCAAATTCCGGTTCTCCTGGTGGGCTGAAGATTACACAACCTCTATGACAATCTATCAGCGCATGCTGCTCACTTAACCAGTCCATCCCTAGGACTACATCATAGTTGGGCAGGGGCATCACAAGTAAGGGTGTTAAAAATTGGTGGCCTGAGATAGTTATGGGACAGTTACAAGCCTCAGTGATGGGTATGGGACCACCACCAGTCATAACTCTACTAATCACCTTGCTAAGTCCCGTATCTAGGTGGTGTGCAGAAATAAACTCTGATGATATGAAACTATGTGATGCATCCGAATCAAATAATGCTAGAGCAGGATGTGAAAACACATAAATGGAACCTGTGATGACATCAACGGTGGGTTCCTGCTCTGGTTCCTGCTCATCAGCTGCTAGGGCAAAAGCTCACCCGGTCTTCTGCTGGTATTGTCCGAACCATTGTTGCTGAGTGGATAGGGGAGCTCTTTGCTGATTTGTTCCGGTCCGGTGGACTGACGAGGGGCAGTCCTTCACTTGGTGGATGGCAGACCCACAGACTAGGCAGTGTCCTAGCCTCTTCCTGTATATGTTCGACTGATGTCCTGGCCTCTTGCAATAATCACAGACAGGGATCTGCCTCTGAGGCGATTTGTCGTTGGTTCTTGCCTGATGGTGCTGCTGCTGGTGGTGCGAAGGCCTGTTGTTGTTGTTGTTGTTGGGCCTCTTCTGGTTACCCTGGAAGTTGCTAGTTCCAGTATACTCCCTCTTTGAACGAGAAGGCTGGCTCTTCTCCACGTCCTGAGCTCGTATCAGGATCCTCTCATAAGTCTTGGCGCCACCTGCGATCACAAGGGTACGAATCTATTCTCTTAGTCCATACCTGAATCTCTCAGCACGGTCCTTGGGGTCAGCAACCAAGTTCTGGGCAAAGCGGCTAAGTCGGCCGAACTCTGCCGCATATTCACCCACCGTCATGTTCCCTTGCTTCAGGTCCTGGAATTGTCTTTCCATCTCCCGCATCTCCGACGTTGGGAAGAACTTCCTACGGAACAGCCTCTTGAAGGTGTCCCAGTCGAGCTGCTTGTCCTGGAGTCGGGGTTCATTCCGATACCAGATGCTCGCCACATCCTGTAGCTGGAGTCCTACTGCTTCGGTCTTGAGGTCCTCTGGGAGTCGAGCGACGCTCAAGAGACGCTCCATGCTGTCTAGCCATTCATCGGCGTAGATGATACCCTCGGTTCCTTTGAAAGGTCGAGGTCCTTGCTTCTTAAAGCTCTCTATATCTCCTGAATCATGCTTACCTTGGCAGGTCGTGGCTCCAATGAAGTTGTTGCTCCTCTATCGAGGGCAGCCATTGCCACGTTGTGGGCATTCTCCATGCCTTCCCTCATGATCGCGGTCTGCTCGCGATGGGCTGCAGCTTGGGCTGCGGTCTGTTCTCGATGAGCTTCTGATTGGGCTCTCTGGGCTTCAAGCACTCCTCGTAGCATGCCCACTAGATCGGTGGGATCCACAGGCACTGGTGGGGCAGCTGGTGCGGACACTACCGCAGGGATCTGCGGCTCAGTCCGAGGAAGTGTAGGGTTCGCCGCTTGAGATGTAGTGGCGTAAGCGCCGCGGAGTGCTGGAGATTGATGGGGACGGTCGGTCAGCTGCAACGGTGAAGGGTCTGGACGTGCTGGGGGAGATGGGGTGTGTTCGGATGATGACACCTCATCGCCAGCAGGGGTGGTCTTTTCCTTGGTCATAATCTGGAAGGTTTAGGGTACAGACATAAACAAGGTAACCTACCAGTCTATAATCAATCAAAAATATTTATTTATATATAATTCGGACCTATGTTGTGACAAATCAATGTTCTAGTGTTCTAATTGTTTCTAGGTATATTTTTCTAAGTTGTTGTATGGACCTGCATGGGCCACCACTAAAAACATGTCACGACCCGATCCCAAATAATTGGGTCGAACCGGATCATGCCCAGCCTGCACCGTTGTTGAGACGGCGGCAGTAAGCTGTTCCATTAGCAGGTAACCACAACAACAACATCTGTATTTGTCACAACTCAAAATTCGGGAATTGAAACTTTATTAAACATTTGAAATAAATACAACTGGAATTTAAAAGTACTGAAATAAATACTGAATTCAAATAAACAGAATTTTTCAAATAGACAACAAAAACTGGGAAAAAAAATCTAGCTAAACTGTCGGCTCATCGGCCTCAGTCCCTGCATCCTCAAAAGGGGACTCTGGCAGCACCACTGGGTACAGAACCGGGTCGTAATAACTGCTGATTAACAGCTCAGCGTCCTCAATATCCCCTAAAAATGTATCTCCAGTCAGGAGGGAGCAAAGTACAATTCATGCTAATTTGACAGTTAAAATAATAATAGAATCATGCACTTTTAAACAATTTAGAAATGAACAGTTTTCTAACAGTAAAACAGTGTGATTTTGAATAGGCAATGAATATGACCGGCTTGGGTTGTACAGTAGTATCCTATTGATACGATATGGCTTATCCCCGTGTGAGAGAGGGGTAAGCTAATACAGTTCTAAGTTATCAGTTGGATGTGGTCATAAACATTACACTATTCCCCCAGTACCCAACAGTCAATCAGTCAGTACTCTCAGAGAGAGTTTCGTGTTGCATCGTGGTTTAAACTTGTAGTAAAGCGATTATTAAATAACTGTAAACTAACACAAAATGTACTTGCCTCAAAATGGATTGGACTGGAGAGGTTGAAGACTTCAAGATGGGATTTAGACTCGTCCTCGAAATCCTACATTCGAGAAGTTGACTTAGAATCCAGGGTTACCAAGCTAACTATGCTAGTTGAAATCTCTAATTGTGTCCTAATCAATTTTTAATCTTTATTTATTAAACACGAACAAGAACGCGATTATCGGTGCGTTGTAATTTAATAACGAGGGAAAGATCATTTAAACTTGTATTTTGGAAAAACTCGTAGTTTCCAATTTAATTGATTAAAACTTTGTATTTTCGTATTTATACATATAAAACTAAATTTCTTATTTTAATGAAAAAAATATGATCGTTGTTAAATATTAAAACTTGTAAATTTTTAATCTGATAAAACTTTATTAATTTTCTATATCAAAATAATTATCTATTTTTGATTTACGCGTACGCTAAAATAACTCGCAAAACCAGAAAACAATAGAAAAACCTATGCTACAAAGTTACAGGTCACAGAGCCAAAAGACCAGCTGGGCTTATGCCCATTACAATTTATTTACATAAATTTAAATAAGACGAAACGGTTGTTAGTTCTAAAATCTTCCTACAATTTAATTATGAATAAATTAAATAATAAAAATAATTTAAATATTAATGAGTCTCAGATATTGGTCCAATCATCATATAGGCTAATGTCTCAACGTCCGGACGAAGCCGGTTTCGTTTGCACTTAGTCAGGGCCCATTGACCGATACGGTCGTCGCCCAAAAATCCCAAAATACTAGTATTTTCCGAAAACTATTTTAAAATCATTTTAAAAATACAATTTAAATTTTATGGAAAATCCGGCAGCATTTCCTCTATTTTTGGTCAACCCAAAAACTGGGAAAGTGTGCCAATATTTTTCTGCAAATCCCAAACCAGGGAATCCCAAAATTTATATAAAAATAACCACAATCATTCTCAAAATTAATTCGGAAAACCCGAAACCAATTCGGAATGTTAAAATAATTCCAACCATCAGAAACTTTTCCGAAAGTTTCTCGGAAAAACCCAAAACAAACAGAACTATGTAAAATCCACAGAATAAAATCCAACAATGGTTCCGAAAATTCTCGGAACCAAACACGTAACCGAAAAAACCGAATTTCCGAAGAAATTCATGGACCAAATTATCATCATAGACACCTACGGGACGAACTACTATGATTAACCAGGGATTACCCAAAACGACGGAATCCGAAGGGTTGCCTCGGACTCGGGACGCGCGAAATCACAGAACGAACTCGAATTCCGCGGACAGCGCTGGGTAGGGGCTGTCCAGAACAGCAGAGCACGGCTCGAGGTGCGCCGGGGAGAACAGCGCGCAGGGCACGGGGCTAGGGCCGGCCGGGAGGTCGCGGGTGGGTGGATGGAGCCGCGGCGTCGGTGGCTGGCGGGGCGCGCGGGAGGCCGGGGGTCGGGGCCGCGCTGGGTCGGCGGCGATGGGCGCCGGGGGTCGGGGCCGACGGGAGCTCGGCGGCGATTTGCGCCGGGGTCGGGCGAGGGTTTGCTCTGGAGGGGGTTTTGAGGGAGAGGGAAGTGTGAAGTGGTGATGGGGATGGTTCTCTTCTGGAGGAATAGGGAGTTGGGAGTTGAGGGGAAGAGAATGGGAGAGTTGCTGTGAGGGGGAAAGAAGTGTTGGTAGTGTGTGCTCGTGGGGAGGTGGTGGAATAAGTAGGGGAGGTGGTTTGCAATGTGTGGAGAAGAGGAAAACGTGCTGGAAAAAAGGGGAAAAGCCTGGTCGTGAAGACCAGGCCAAAAGTCATATACATATATATATATATATATATATATATATATATATATATATATATATATATATATATATAAAAGAATAATTATTAAAATTTAAATATATAAACAGAAATTAAAAAATGAAGAGATTGGTTTAGGAAATCGGGATCAGGGTTTCGGGAACTGGTCCGGACACGGGTCAGGTCAGCAATCAAAATCCATTTTATTATTTTCGAAATTAATTTTTTTAAAACCCATAAATAATACTAATAACAATAGTAATAATATTATAATATTAATAATAGATCACACTGCAAAACTGGGTTTCACAGTCTTACTTAATAATTTATTAGTCATGACTATTATCGTAATTATTTATTTATTAATTCTAACTGAAATTGCAAATTTTGGTACAAATTTATTTTCATCACATGTATTACTTAAACAAATAACTTAAATATTACTAAACGTGTCAAAAATCCAAAAATAAATTGTTCTTCCATAATTTCTATTTGGACGTAATATTACTGTAACTAATATTAAATTTATTTTTAATGGGCTAATTAATCCACAATAGCAATAAATTGTTCTTCCATAATTTCTATTTGGACATCTTGAGAAAAAAAAGGAACAATTAAAAAAAACTTCAAACATTAAATGAGAGCAAATAAGTAAAAAAAAAGGGAATATAAAAAAAATTGCAGTTGGATTTGAGATCTGTAGGTAAGAAAAAGCTTCAATACATTAAATGAGAGCAAATAAGTTAAAAAAAAAAGGAATATAAAAAAAATATTATTTTTCCTTCCAACCAACCGGTCAAAAAATAGAAAATATAAAGCTTTATGTTTTATGTTTCAAACAAACATTCTTATAGAGAGAATGAAAGAGAGCAGCAGCCACAATGTAACCATTAGCATTAGGGGTATTTTGGGAAGTGCACTTTTTTTTTAATCCAAAATATGGGCTCTAACGGCTGTTCTAACGTCATTTTGACGGAAAGGGGCATTCCGAGCAAAAAGAGTTTTGCGGGAGTTGCAAACTGCTTAAGTTTTCTAAAATGTCTTATTTTGCGAACGAGGCAACTCTAAGAAGGGTTTAAATGCACTTTACCCTTTTTGGTTATTGGAAAGCGAAATGCAATGGGGTTATTTTGGGAAGAAATGGCATATTATGGGTTTACTTCCCAGGAGTGTTTTCTAAAACACACTTAATGTGTTTGGTTGTTGTCCAGTGTTTGTAGCTAATGTGAAAAATATCACGGACATTAAACGAGACCGGCAAGGTTCAAACTCCCCAATCGTAAGGACGTGTAGGTGTATGGGTTTTAATAAAAAAAAGTGTTTAGTTGTTTGTAGGGGTGTAATAGTCAAAATTTAATAAACCAAAACTTTAAAAAATTAAATCGAGTTAAAATTAGCCATAACTGCGATCGAATCGAATTTGTAATCAATTCCACTTGTTTGGTTGGACTAATTTTGTTGCTTAATGTTTGTGTTCAAAGTTGTGGTTATTTTAAAGTTGAGCTCAAAGTTCGACTAGTTGTTAAATTAACAATACTTGAATTTCAAAACACATACATAAAATTATTATTTTAGAATATACATATTTTTAATCATAAAAGATATATAGAATTGAGAATATTTATATAATTGTATAAGTTAAATTTGACTAGTTGTTAAATTATTAATATTTGGATTTCAAAACTCATATATATAGAATTATTGTTTTGAAAAAAAGAGTATATTTTTAATAATAAAGTATGTATAAAATTGAGGATATTTATATAATTGTATAAGTCTTATTCAATTTTTGATTTTGTACCGAAACAAAAATCCAAAATCGAAACAGAATAAGAAATTTTAGTATTTTTTTAAAAATCGAACCAATTTTTTTTTCTTCAAACAAAACCGAATATCTTATCCGATTTGCTTCGGTTTAATTTAGGTCCAAAATCGAATGGCGCTCACCCCTAGTTGCTTGTATTTAAAAGTTCATGCTAGCAAAAGCTATTGTAGATGTTTTTTCAGTCATTTTTTACTGTAACAAATGATGGAAAAATGGATATTTATTATAGTTTTTGAGGCAGTAAGTAACACAACACAGTGAAAGAACAATAAATCTTCTTTGAGTGTAAGGTCCAATGGCCCATCCATTACCTCATCCAATCTAATACACATGGTCAAGTTGTTAACCAACCTTGATAAACAGAGCAAGTAATGTTCTTTTCTATTGAGTACATGATATATCCATAGTTTTCTTAGACTTGGTGACAAGTATATGCATCAAAAAACAAGAACCCAGGTTGTGAAGGTAGTCGAGATAAAAAGCATAAAAACACGCAATAACAAGAACACAGATGAGACAGATTTTATGTGGATACTCAAATCGAGTAAAACTACGAGCAACGTCAGATCAGATGGCTCTCTTCTTGGATCAGACGGCTCTGTTCTTCTAATATTTTGTGATCATTCAATATGCAAACGATACCATAGTGACAATTTATAAATCTCTCGGGAACCTCGAAATAATCTTAGGCCACGTTTGGTTCACAGGATCAGAGCCTTGGAAAAGGAAACTATTCATTTTGTGTGTTTGGATGCCAAAAGAAGGTTTTTTCTAAAGGCACCATCATTTTTGCTATGGGGCAACCCTTACTTAGGGGCAGTCCAAGGAGGTGCAGATTTTGCTAGGGGGCACCCACATTTGGCTAGGGGACACCCAACCCCCCAAACCCTTCATTCCTTCCCATAACCCATTCTACACTCTCTCTCCACCAAAAGAAAAGAAAAAAAAAAACTCTTCCTCTCCCTCTCCCAAAACCCTATTTTCTTCTCCTCCACCACTCCACTCCCAATTCCTCCACCAAGATTTCTTCAACAACATTCGTAGATTCGAAGAGATGACACGCAAGTCGAAGCAACCGGAATCTAGGTACGTTCTTCCCTAATTTCTTCAAGAAATTTGTACACTCTATTCAAAACCCTAGAATATTTTTAATTCTCTAAAAAGTTTTGATAAATTAGTTTTAGAATCTCTTTATGGTTCATGAAAGAAATTTTCGAACACGACAAACCCACATTTTTTCTTGAAATCCTAACCCTAGAATACGACAAACGAGCATCTCGTTTTGGACGTTCGGCTGCAACAGTCGGATTTGAATACAGTAGGACTTTCAGGCCTGTGGCAGTCCTAATGTAAAGCAGGACTGTGGCAGTCCTGCTTTACATTAGGACTGCCACAGGCCTAGCAGTCATAATGTAATGAGATATGGGGGTAAAAATGGGGGGAGAGGGTTGGTACTCTATGTTGCTCATTTACATAGACTGATATTTTCATGTTTCTAGACTTAATTCACTTATACTTTCATTTACAGTCTCAAAAGGTGAAGGAATTGGCCCAGACACTCCGGAGAGGTTGCCAAAGTGACACTAGTGTCGCGGTCGCCAAAGAGCTTGATCGCATCGACGACGTGGTCGAGTTCCCCTTCATGAATAATAGGGAGTCTCGTTCAAAGGCCATACATGATATGTAGTTGGATGTTGAATGATCATTAGTTGGATGTAATCTGGATGTTTTTGTAAAAATGTTTTTGTTGTTTGAAACTTGAAGGATATATTTGTTGTTTGGAAACTTAAGTTGTTGGACAGACTTTTGAAGGATATGTAGTTTACACTTATGTTGTTTTTTTTGAAGTTGGATATTTTGTCTGATATGTAGTTGTGATTTATGTTGTTATTTATGTGCTTGTTGGATATGTAGTTGTCTGATATGTAGTTGTTATTTACGTTTGGAAACTTAAATTGTGGCCAATTCCTTATATTCTTGATTTAGTATCAGGACTGCCAGCACCCTAGCAGTCCTACACTTATGTAGGACCGCCAGGGTCCTGACAGTCCTAATTGAAACCTTCTGTGATGAGAGTTTCAAAACTCTCTGTTACAGCAAGTTTCAATTAGGACTGCCAGCACCCTGGCAGTCCTCCTTTTGTGTAGGACTGCCAGAGGGGGTGGCAGTCCTATTTATAAAGGAAAAAATTATGAAAATGCCCAAAAAAAACGAAAAAGTGTTAAAACGGAGGTCCAAACATCATTTTTTTGCGATTCTAAAATTTCTGAAGGCCGACAAACAAAAAAGCGGTTAATCTCCGGCTCCTCGAATATACGCTCATTTTGCGACAAACCGGGCCTCGTTTCGACCTCCCAGACAAAAGTTATGGCCCTCCAAAGTTTCAACTGACCATAAAATGCAGGAGAATGACCATTCTCCGTGTTAGAACACGAAGAATGTTAATTTTGCATGAGGGTGGCCATTCTCCGGGTAAATTAAGACGGAGGTCTTAATTTACACGGAGAATGGCTCTGTGTTAGTAACACGGAGAATGACATTCTCCGTCTTAATTTACACGGAGAATGCCCATTCTCCGTGCTAAATTACACGGAGAATGGCCATTCTCCGTGTAATTTAGCACGGAGAATGGTCATTCCAGTGTTAAAACACAGGAGAATGCCATTCTCCGTGTTAAATAACACGGAGAATGCCATTCTCCGTGCTAATTTACACGAAGAATGGCCATTCCCAGTGTTAAAACGCAGGAGAATGGCCATTCTCCGTGTTAGAAACACGGAGAATATCATTCTCCATGTTAATTTACACGGAGAATGGCCATTTCCAGTGTTAAAACGTAGGAGAATGGCCATTCCCAGTCCTAATTGAAACTAGAAGTAACAGCAAGTTTCAATTAGGACTGCCAGCACCCTAACAGTCCTCCTTTTGTGTAGGACTGCCAGGGGGTGGCAGTTCTAATTGAAACTCTTTGTGATAGAGAGTTTCAAAACTCTCATCACAGAGACTTACAAATAGGACTGCCACCGCCCTGGCAGTCCTACATTCAAGGGTGCTGGCAGTCCTAATTGAAACTAGAAGTAACAACAAGTTTCTATTAGGACTGCCAGCACCCTGGCAGTCCTAATTTAATGTAGGACTGCCATGGGGTGACAGTCCTGATAGTGGATCGGATACTTTAACAAATTAGTATATTTTGCCACACATACTTGCACACAGGTAAACACATATAACACAGATAGCACACAGGTAAACACATATAACACAGATAGCACACATGTAAACACATATAACACAGATAGCACACAGGTAGACACATATAACACAGATAGCACACAGGTAAACACATATAACATACTGAACTTCATATTTCACTGTATACAAAAGTCGTACTCCATATAGGTAAGTCCAATATGCGAAATTTACTGTATACAAAATTTACTCCATATAGATTAGTGGACTTCATATTTCACTGTATACAAAAGTGGTCCTCCATATACAAAATGTCAAACTGTAAATATATCCATACTCAGTTTGTCGTTCATATTTCTTGTGCGTTCTGAACACACCAACTCTTTCACGGCCAACCACCACAGTTTGTTGTTCCGGGCGATTTCGGGCCGATCTGGATATCACTAGAACTATGTTATTTTTCCGTCCAACTTCTCGACACCAATGTACCACACCCTCGCTTGATTCAAAACAAAGATCGGTCCAGAATAAATGGGCTACATTGACTGCAATTGGAGCAGGTACCGCAAAATCGAAAGATCTCAAGTCCTATAATAGAACTTAAAAGTTAATACAATTAGACAACATCATAAAGCAAATAGGTTTCATATATTAGGACTGCCAGAGAGTTGGCAGTCCTTCACATATGTAGGACTGTCAGGGGCCTGGCAGTCCTACATATGTGAAGGACTGCCACCTCTCTGACAGTCCTAAACTATAATCGGGACTGCCAGAGAAGTGACAGTCCTCTGTGTCACAACCCGATTTTTCACCCGATGAAAAGTTAAAATTTAGTTACCAAGAGGGCTTCCGATGCATCAAAGTATTTTTCGGACATGGCGGAAAGAGAGTATACAACATTTGATGATCCCGGTTGTTTCATGTTCAATATTTTTCTACATTAAACACATAATTCAACTTTTATATGTGAAATTCATGTTTAAAATATTAAACAAATATTAATTCAATGACTTACCAATAAATGGGAGACATCTTCGACACTATCACTAAATATTTCACCAACAATATTTCCAAAATTTAGGTTGGAAATTTTTTTTTTTCTAGGTTTTGTTCTAACCTAAAATGGAGAGGAAGAGAAGATAAGAGTTGAGGGAGAGACAAAAAGAGTAGAGGAAGGAAAGAGACAAAAGAAGAAAAAGTTGGCTTTTATTCCAAAACTTGGGCTGCCCCCAAGTAAAAAAAAGTTATGGCAAACTTGTAATTTTTTCAAACTATTTTGGGCTGCCCCCAAGTAAAAAGGGTGGTGCCCTTAGAAAAACCCAAAAGAAGGAAGCAGAAGAGAAAAATATTTCCCAAAAGAAGGAAAAAATATAGAAGGAAATCAAGACATTTCCAAACATTGATGCAAGTCATCCCAAAACAAGTAGCAAGTATATACAGAAATCAAGACAAAACCAACCTAAACTCCAAAGGTAGTGGACACAATCATAGTAGAGTAGAATCTAAAGACAGAGGTCACAAAATAAAGGCAGTTCATTTTTCAAGGTGTTGTACTACAAAGAACAAGAACATTCCAAATAAGCATTACAAAAAGTTACAATCAAGCCCAACTGGAGACCATTCAGTTCCAGGAATTCCTGCAAATACAAGAACAGTGAGTCCAAATCACTACCAACAAATTGAAAATTATGCAGATTGGTATCAGTATCATGATATCATCTAAACCAGATACCCCATATATTATTTTCAACAAATTATAACAATTAAAACATGTTTTAGGAGAGCATACACCAGAGAATACCAACAGAACCTAGTATGTCCATGCATTTGTCTATCCTTCTTTACAACACCAAGATCCTGAACTTTTTTTTTTCCTATTGATCAGCACCAAGGCCTTGGTTGGGTCAGAAATTTTATCAATTCCCTATGCAACCCCCCGTCTTCACCTTTCATCCGGTCCGCAGCAGCAGCAGCAGCAGCAGATAACGGCTAATCCCTTCGCACACAATGCCTTGATGCATCCACATAGGCAGCAGCTGCGGCACTTTGGCTTACGGATCCTAATCCGGCAACAGCAATTGGTCGTGAATGTAGTGGTGGTGGTGGTGGAAATATTCGCCGTATTGTTCTGGAGGCCCTGCCGAATCTTTTTAAGGCGGCTTGCGGTGGTGATTCCCTCCATATCACGAACAAATCTGGAGAGGTGGCAGATGTAGTCCGGGTACAGCTCCAGGTTGCAGTGGCCACCACCTTTGATCCATAGTGGCTCGTATGGGTCCTTAGCAAGCTTCCACAAGCCATTCCCATGAAGCCAATTCACTATATCATCATCGGTTCCCTAAACAAAAATAAAATACTAGTATGTTTTCCCTTAAGGATAAAATAGCAGAACAAAGAAACAATTCGGATCCTACGATAGCAACAACTTGAGATATACTTCCATCAAGATGTAAATATAAGACAAATCCTCCATTTTTGGGGCCAAATTTTGTAGTATATAGGAGTCGACAGGCAGAGGACACGGCGCATGCAAGTGCAAACAGAGACATATTACATATAATAATATAGGTCACTTTTAAGATTTTCGTCTAAAAAGTATCAGCTGGTTACCTAGGCACTCTTACATATTTTTGCAGAAAAAAGAAGGCATTTGGTTGTATTTATTGATTAGAAGTACTCAGGAGGGTACGAGTAGGATCACGGTTTTTAGAACTTTACATATATGTAATTAAGCTCCAAATCGGTAACTAGAAAACAACATGTAAGCTTAACAAACAAGGCCAACTGCAAACAAAATCAACCAACATGTAACTCTTGGTGAATTGTCCAAAACATACTTCAATCATCTGAGAAGTGGCTTCGTAATAGTGTTACATACCGGGAATCTAGGAATGTTTTATAAAAATACAGGTTATTCAAATTCTGTCGCATTGCGATTAAATGCTAACAAGCAAATATACAGTGGTTGAAGGAGCATGTTAAAAACATACAAGGTGATCAGAAATCGAAAAAAAAATAAAAAACAAAGCTCTAAGAGTTTTTTTAACGGCCAGCTCTACACATACTATCAGACCTCAATTTGCTAAGCAAGAACTCCTAGCTTATTCCAATTGACAGGTACATGACCTACCGCCATGTGAGGCACATACACAGCTACATTACATATAACTTAGGTTTTTTTTCCCTAACAACCATAAGATATTGAACTCTTGCATATTTTGCGGAAACAGTTTGGTTGTATTAAAGAATAGAGATACAGATAGGAACCCTTTTTCTGCATTTACATATATGCTATTTATTATGCTCCCAACTTTGCAGCCAAAGAACACACATAACAACATCAACGAAGTCCTTGTCCCTAATTTGCAGCTATTAAAATGGTTTTTTTTTCACTCTGCTCTGGTAAAGGCCATTTCCTCTCTAATGTTAGGTAGTACTTTTACTGTCTCAATCCATTTTCACTTAGGACCTATGTTGCACACGTACGGACACACATACGGTTTAGGGAACGATATGGATACCGACATTTTCGTATAGGTACATATGTAATCCCCGATGTTGCACAAATAAGGACATGGATACGGAAATGGCCACAATACTTTTACATTCTCTCCATGTCCACTTAGGACATACTTTGCACGGATAGGGACATGGATATGATTTAGGACATGATACGGATTCGGACATTTTCAAAAGGTACATATGTTATCCCCAATGTTGCACGAATACGGATACGAACACCATTTTCCCATGTTTGAGCAACATAGCTTAGGACTAACCCTTGTTGAACTACATTCCTTTTCAAGCGTTCCAATTCGGATTACTATTCGGGTTACTTTAGCAATCGAGATCTTTTAGGTAAGTGACTGAAATCAGCAAATTTGGTGATCTGAAACTTCCTTGAAAAATCTTACTATAAACTTGCTTTTGCAGAGACTTTGTCAAAAATGCTTTTATTACTCCATATGAAGGCTCTCAGTCTTAATGAAAATTTCTTCTGTTTTATGGTTTATATACACATGTTTGGTCGGAGTGTTATACCCTTTTTTTGGTATGTTTCTTTCTAGTTAATGATGAATGACTATGAAAAGTCGAGATTTATGTCTTATTGAACGAAATGGAGTAATAAGTTTTGACTTGTACTATCTTCGATAAGTATTTTTTTTCCTTTCTTTCCTTCCGATAGACAACTATTGAATTACATTTTAAACTACATAACTAACATCGACCTGGTTAGTGTTTTCAAGTGCAACATTAACCGGAGTGGATAACCACCAGATCCCTCTTGTACCAAAATAAGAAACAAGTGGCATATCCATCCGATACCATGACCCAGGACGTACATCGTTCAAGGTAACTATGGTTGCACATGTCCAAACCTAGTTGGAATAGTTAGTATGTCATATTTAGTAGATTGTATTAGCATAAAGGATATTGCAATATCCTGCGGACATATTTGATATGCCAGAATATGCCACAGGATATTCCATCACTGTAATATTGACAGTAAGACTATATCAATCCAAGAGGATTACCAATAAAATCATCAATCAATTACAACATGGTATCAGAGCCAAGTTTCCACAAACCTTAACCCTAGCTGCCACCAACCGACCCACCCATCCGCTATTTTTACCAAAGCCTAACCCTCGTCGCTACCCCCCCCTTTCCCACATGCGGCTAGAGCCCCCGCGGCCCTCACGTGCCCCCCCTGCTGCAGCTGTGGTGCTGTTGCACGCGCGCCGGGCGCCCCCCTCCCCCACGGTGCGCACGGCTCCTGCGGCTGTTGCCGACACTGACGCACGCGACGACACTCGCATCACCGTTGTTCGGATCATTCCGAAAGTTGACACCGAAGACCTAGATCTGATGAAAAACATATTCGGATCTAGAAGCGGATGACGAGGACGAGCTTGAGTCGTGTGACGGGTGTGACGTGGTCATCGAAGAGTAGGATCGATGGAGGAGATCATCAAGAAACTGGATCCTGCGGAGGTTGCGACGTTGATAAAGCTGATGAAGATGTCGTCTGATGAGAGCACGACACGAACGTCGACGAGGTTGGAGCTTCCCTTCATCGATCTGAAGCTGGATGGACCAGCTACCTATCTAAGTTGGTCACGGCGGGTGAGGCGAACCCTCGCAGAAAAGAACCTGGAGGGGTTCCCGTCGGACGAAAAGACAGAGCCGGACGAGGGCTCGGCAGGACACGACGAGTGAAAGTCCACTCATATGATGATCTACATCTGGCTTCTCAACTCCTTAGTCCAGTCTATTGCCGTCACAGTAGACAACATTGAGATGGTGAAGGATGTGTAGGAGAAGTTGAGACGGACCTATGATGGTGTGGGAAACAACTTACGGGTCTTCCAGATCAAGGGGAGATCGACGATACCGTACAGGGAGAGAAGACGGTGCAGGAGTATGCCACGGAGTTGGAACGTCTGTTGCTGGATTACGATCACACCTCAGATCGGACAAGCTGCGGGGACCCGAAGTGTAAAGAAAGACATGTATGTCTACAGGAGAGGAAGATAAAATTTCTCAAAGGACTGACTGCAGCATTTGCTCAGAGGGCGACTCTACTTCTCGCCCAACCGAAGATCTCCATTCTTGAGGAGGCTATCTCAGCCATGATCCAGGAGGAGACACGCATCAGACTGCAGGCGGAGACATGTGGTCCTCCTGAAGCAAATTCAGCACTAACGGCCACCAGCTCGGACAACACGGGGCCTAAAAGAGAGGCCTGACAGCACAACCGGCAGTGCTACAACTGCGGGGAGATGGACCACCATTGGTATGCTTGCATCAAACCACCTAAAGAGGGAGATTCAGGTGGTGGACGGGAACAATTCGGTGGACGAGGACATTTTGGAGGTCGTGGTCGTAGGGGTCGACGAGACGGTCGAGGAGGTTATCGGACGAACCTGCTGGTAGCAGAAGGAGATGGAGGAGCTAGCGGCACCTTTACCGAGGAGGATCAGGAACTGGTGGACATGCGGGAGATGCTCAAGAGGAAGCAGCGAACGTCAAATGATGGAGACAGGAGGAGCGCAACAGAGGAGGCGTCCACCTCATTCTTCGTTGGAGGCAACGCTGCCATGTATGCCCATCCATCAGAAGGTACTGACGACTCACTTGCTCTTGCATCCATTGCTTTCCTTAAATCGTCAGACTGGATTATCGACTCGGGAGCATCTCGACATGTGACGGAGAATACTAGTGAGTTCTCCTCCTACACTCACCTAGCATCAGCATACAGCATTCAGACAGCTGATGGCACTTTCCAGCTAGTGGTCGGTAAGGGTACCGTTAATTGTACAGCTTCAGTAAAATTATCTAATGTTTTACATGCTCCATCCTTTCAAGTCAGTCTTCTGTCCATTAGTTCTATAATCCTTCAACTTAAATGCATTGTTTCTTTTGATATCCCTAAAATGACCTTCAAGGAGAAAGAGACGAGACGAAAACTTGGGACTGGCACTTGGCATAAGGGACTGTGGTACCTGGATCGAGAAGGACTGGACGCAGCACTAATGTCTGTGGCAGAGAAGACTGGTATGGGAGGACTGCAGATGAGGGCCGAGGATACTTTGATACTCCATCATTGGAGGTTGGAACATTCCTCCTTTGACACTTTAAGTAAATTGTATCCAGATATTTATGAAAAATCAAATAAAAAGAAACTAGTATGTGATGCATGCGAGTTAGGCAAACTTACTAGAAGTTCATATATTGGTACGGATCATAGGAGCTCTTCTGTTTTTGAGGTAGTACACTGATGTTTGAGGTCCATGTGCCACTAATACTATGAATGATTATAAGTACTTTGTTTCCTTCATTGATTGTGCTTCTCATGTCACATGGTTGTACTTGATGAAAAATAAGAGTAATGTACCTACTTGTTTTCGGAATTTTCACAAACATGTCCAGACTCAGTATGGGACAATTGTGAAGGTACTAAGGTCTGACAATGGAATAGAGTATACAAATAGAACACTTGCAGAATACTTGTCAGCACAAGAGATACAGCTTCAGACCACCTGTGCATACACACCTGCACAAAATGACGTACCAGAAAGGAAGAACAGACACCTTCTGGAGGTCGCAAGAAGCATGATGATCGACATGAATGTCCCACAGAGTCTGTAGGGGCATGCAATGTTGACAGCAGCTCAACTAATCAACATGATGCCTTCGAAGGTCCTGGGATGGAAGTCCCCATGTGAAATATTGCAAGACAATAATAGTAGGATACTCCCACTGAAGGTGGTTAGGTGCGTATGTTTTGTGAAGGACAACAGGCCGTCAGTTGGAAAGCTTCATCCTAGAGCAGTCAAGTGCACTTCGTGGGCTACTCGGCGACTCAGAAGGGGTACGTGTGCTGGAGTCCAGTGGAAAAGAAGAAGTTTGTAAGTATGGATGTCCACTTCCGGGAGCATGAGCGATACTACCGTCAGGAGGAACTTCAAACCACATGCCTAATACTGTCAATATGAGACGAGAGGGGGAGAAGGAGATCTCGGTGGTGACCGATTTAGGAGTTTAGCATGGAGGCACGATTGAGGAGGAGCAGGGAGGTGAAGAGGAACAGGGGGAAGATGAGAGGTGTTAGACCTACGGCTCAGAAGGAGTTACTTACCTACAACATGAGAGGGAAGCAAACTGCAGGACAATTACCTACAGTGCCAGTACCAAGCCCCTTGTCTGCGTCCGTCTCGACTCCTGAGACACCTATACTACCACCACCATCCCCTTCAGGTGATATCATTCTCCCTACTCCCATGCCATTATCAGTAAGGAGGACCACTCGCAGCAATACGAAAAATCCTTCGGACAAATATGGTTGGGAACTTGCTCAGTTTGTTTCTTATGATCATCTCCTCTTCTCATGGAACATTTATTGTATCTTTGGATAGTATTACTGCACCTAACAATTGGCAGGTTGCCAAGAATGATCCAAAGTGGAAAGCGACAATGCTCGAAAAATTTGGAGCTCTTGAGAAGAACCACACTTGAGAGCTGGTGAGACTGTCAGAGGGAAAGAGCGCAGTCGGATGCAAGTGGATCTTTACTGTAAAGCAGAACCCAGATGGACAGGTTGAGCGCTACAAAGCTCAACTGGTGACAAAATGATACAGTCAGACGTACGACATCGACTATGACGAGACCTTTGTACGTCGTAAAGATAAGTACTGTCAGGATCCTGATTTCTTTGGTAGCGAATGGTGGATGGAAGCTACACCAACTGGATGTGAAGAATACATTTTTTCATGGGGATCTGGTAGAGGAGGTATACATGGAGATACCACTAGGATTCGGCACAAACCAGACAGTGGACAAGGTCTGCAGGTTGAAAAAGTCCCTCTATGGACTAAAGCAGTCTCCTCGGACGTGATTTGACATATTCAGGAGGGCGGTGATAGGGATGGAATATCAGCTGAACATATTGTATTCTTCAGACGGAGTAGAGGCCACATCACCATGTTTGCGGTGTATGTGGACGACATGATTATCACAGGAGATGATGAGCAGAATATCATCCGACTCAAGGGGAAGCTTGGCAGGGAATTTGAGGTGAAGGACCTTGGTCTTTTTTGCTATTTTCTTGGGATAAAGATCGCCCGAGACGCAGAGGGGATTGTTATTTCTCAGAGGAAGTATGCACTGGACCTTCTTACAGAGACAAGAATGTTGGAGCGCAAACCTGCAGCAACGCCAATAGACCAGAGGTTCAAGTTGGAGGCCGAGGCTGGAGACCCAGTTGATCGAGACAGATACCAGAGACTGGTAGGCAAGTTGATCTATCTGAGCCACACACGACCTGATATCTGCTTTGCAGTGAGTGTGGTGAGCCGCTACATGCATGACCCACGGAATATGGATGCAGTGTACCAGATTCTGAGGTACTTGAAGGGTGCCCCTGGGAAGGGGCTGATATTCAAGAAGAACAATTACGTGAGCATTGAAGGCTACTGTAATTCTGACTGGCTAGCTGTACCGATGACAGAAGGTCTACCTCGTGATATTGCATATTCGTAGGAGGCAACATAGTCTCCTGGAGGAGTAGGAAACAATTTGTGGTGGCCAGATCTACAGCGAAAGCAGAGTACAGAGCTATGGCCCTGGGAGTTGCAGAACTGCTATGGTTAAAGAACATGCTGGTAGAACTGAAGCTGGATTAAAGAGCCAAGATGAAGTTGTGGTGTGACAACCAATCATCTATTAGTATCGCCAACAATCCAGTACAGCATGACAGGACCAAACACATCGAGATTGATAGGTTCTTCATCAAAAAGAAGTTGGATAGCGGATTGCTGGAGCTTGGCCACGTTCCGACCAGGAATCAGGTAGCAGACGGACTAACAAAGGGACTTACTCTGTGAGCATGATTAAAGGATGTGACAAGATGGATTTAGTGAATATCTTTCGTCCATATTGAGAGGAAGTGTTGGAATAGTTAGTATGTCATATTTAGTAGATTATATTAGCATAAAGGATAATATCCTGCGAACATATTTGGTATGCCAGAATATGCCACAAGATATTCCATCAATGTAATATTGACTGTAAGGCTATATAAACCCAAGAGGACTATCAATAAAATCATCAATCAATGATTTTCTCTTATCTCATCCTCAATTGACATCTAATGCAACGTTCCATGAATACTCTTATTTCTTATCTTGCAGTGTATTGCCCATACATTTTTGCTTTTTCATTTCAGCTATGCCAATTTTTTGGAGGTATGTTTCTTAGTACCTCCACATTTGGAACCATGAACAGGCCTGGGTCTTATAACAGTCCTAAAGAACGCCACCCCTTTGTGTTTGCTTCTGTAAGTGTAGGATCTAATAGTCCTACATAAGGTGGTATCAGAATGAAAGTTCTTGACAATTGTACTTCGATGATGTTCAACATGAAGATTCCTTCATTTGATTTGATGAGGATCCACGAGATCCTAGATTGGATCGTGGTGGTGGAACAATTCTTCGAATATTACGAGATCCCCGGAAGGGAGCAAGTAGAGCTAATGACATATCAACTCAAGAGAATCACATCATCTCAGTGGAGAGCCATACAAACTTCTCCTATAGCTAACAATGCCGGAATGCTAATTTGATAGTTTTTAAGGGTGTCCCGAATCCAGGAGGGTTGCTTGAGTTCACAAGATACGGAATCCACTAAGAATCATCATCATCATCATCATCATCATCATCATCCCAGCGTTTTCCCATCACAAAGAAAGCTCCATATAAGATTTGACGAAGTTTTATGACCAGTTGTCGACCAGACGACAACCCACTATGTGGGTGCAAAATTCCTAGCCGAGGTAGCTATAAGCACCAGAGAGTCATGCCATAAAATCTAGGTGTCCAGTTGGCGGATAGGTACACACACCTTTTGGATTGGTGTTAGCAAACACCCTCCAAGTTCCCTAGTCTTAAAGAGTCTCAACGAGGAGGTAAGATGATACAATTTGCTACAGGGAATTGCATTCCTCTACCACACCAATGAATAACAGAGAATTTCTCAAAGAGTTGTATATTAACTTCAAAACTATTATCAGGGGCTTTTACACCGGCCTACAAAGTCACAATCACATAAATTGGAAAACATAAGGAAAAACCTAAACTAGACCAAAGTAAGGAAATACATGTCATGATTTGTCCAAATATACACCCAAACCAACATGCTTTATTAGCGATAAATAACCGAAGAAAAACTTGCCAAAAGTAGGCTCAAGAGTCGCTGCACTTTGAATCGACTCGATTGCTATACCAAGCGGCTATCTTATCAGATAATCTATTGGCTCAGGCAAATAAGGCTCTAAATCATAACAAAAGACGAGCATGCTTCACTTTTTCTCCAGTCCATTCTTCGGAACAGAATATACTGTAGATAGCATGTGCACTAGTGATTTCAGAAACGGAAGCTGTCAAGTGAAAAACAATTTCCAGTTTCAACATAGCTCCCGAGGAGTATACATGTTAAGGCCCGAGGGAGTCAAATGTCCTACTTGAAGTTTATACAATGTTCTGAAAATTTCAACTTCCACATAAAGGTCACTAGGCAGCCCCTACAATTAGGAATCTCTTGTAAAATTTTATCAAAATAAGATACAAACTTACACCGACAAAATCTAGCAGTTTATAGTGTAAGAACAGTAGCTAATAGAAAATCTTCCGACACTTGATGAAATCTCATTATAGTGAAGTTGAGGCATCTAATAATTAAAAATCTAGTGATATGATTAAATGTGTTACTTTCATACGAAGCATGTTGGGAGTTTTGCGACTATCATTCCATTGAGTACAGGCCTATAACTGATCAAATCATGCGCCAGTGGTCTAGCTGGTTATCTATTCCGTGCCAGAATTATTCACAGATCCAAACAATACCATTTTCAGCAAGTTTCTATTCAGTCTCATCACATAAAGAAGCTGCATCTAAGGATATTATTTAATTTTTCAGCTTTACAAACCTTTAGCAGAGAGAAATAATAAAACCAATTGTTGGGGCACAGCAGAAATAAACCCAAGAAATCATAGAATACCTCAAAGAAAATTCATAACCGCAAAAATAAGAACTTACGTGGTTCGGCCAAGATGCCTACATCTACGGACGAGGGTGATTCAGTTCCACTATGAAGAAGAAAAGTTATTACAACGTCTCTCTCAACACTTTTCTCCTTGCTCTCAATAACTCTCTACCACAAAGGTAAAGAAGAAGAAAATTGAGTCGAACTTGTCCAACAACTTTCATCGAGCATAATTGAGATATCTCAAAGAGAACCTTTAGGCCCTTTTATATAGCATGTCATGTGTCCATATATGAAAATCCAATATATGGAAAGCCCATATATAGAAATCCAATATACGAAAATCCAATCCTATATATTCTCCAAAAAAATGGTCATGGCCTATTTTTTTGTCTGACATTTTTCTTCACCACTACTATTTAGCCAACAATTATTATCCCAATGGAATTCGAGAAAATTATAAACAATCAACTACCATATCTTTTTCAAACAAGTCAGGCTCCTTAATAGTTAATACACACATAATCACTTCAAAGAGTATGAAACAGCATCTAGTGTGAAACATTAAGTGGAACACTAACAAACACTTTTAAGTGCACATTAAGCAAGTCACCATTAGCAGTTAAATTTGTGAAGAACATAAACCTTAGGATTGTTACAAACTTACATGGATTACAAGAACTGGGCACTTCACCTTCTTAATTTTGTTTATGTTCTGCATTTCCAAATGAGTCAATGGATCAAATTGACAAACAAATGTCTATAGAAATAAATAGAAAAAGAGGCATTTGAGATATTTAAACTTACTTTATAAATGTCAAAGCAGAAGGTTGTATTGACATGGCAGAGCACACGAAGCCCAGAAAGTATTGCACTGTGAAGCACAACCCCTCTCAATCTTGGCAAGCGAGCTGCCAAGTGCAATGTGGGACCACTTCCTACGGACTGACCATATAAAATAAGATCTTCCTGACTAACTCCGTACTCCGTTTGCAGACACTGGTACACTGCCTCTATGTCTGCATAAGTGTTGGATTCACTTGGCTAGGCACCACAAATAGAAGCTGTGTAAGATTACTCCCTCCAACACGCAAATCAAATCTTTACATGTATACAAACTGAGAGCTGAGTAGAAGTGCAAATACATAGATATGGAATGATAATCTTCAGTTATAGGCATGTCTTCATGCATTACTTTTTGACTATACGGGGCAATTTCCACAGAGGAGAGAACTCCGCATCCAATGGCCCTTGGATTTATTATTTATAGGGAGGCTGTTGTGATTTGAATAACATTTTTGGAAGGATTTTTCATGGGTAGTTTTGTTTTTTTGGCCATATAAATCTCAACCTCCTGCATTAAACTCAACGGCTAAGATTAATGCATAGTTCTCTCCTCTACGATTGCTGCAGTGCAGAGTTCTCTCCTCCAACATGCAATGATTATTACTATAGAAATAATGAAAGATAAAGCAGAAACTAGAATATGGAAAATGTTGAGGTCATTCTATTTTTAGCTTATGCCAAAAACTAGAATATGGAAAATGTTTTACTACAGTGAGTTTATAACATCGGGCATATGGAACCAACATATATAAGAGCTGAATCGGTCACATTATTGGAATAAATCTCTAAATCTTGCATGCTTCTATCAGCTAGGTGATGCCATAATTGTGGCAACAGTATTGACATAATAAATAAAGAATTTTTTGCACCACAATGACTACTAATGGTAATGTTGAGTTGTTAGACTTGGTTTCTATCTCAACATGGTCTACATGATATCAAGAACAATTATGCTATTTGGCTCCCAAAATATTTGGGTGATGCCATCTCCCATTATGTAGCATCTGACACGGCACCTGACATAATAGCTGACATGGCAAATTTTAACCCAAAAAATTAATTACCCAAATTTTTTTAACGTTAATGTTAATGGTAATATTAATGTTAATGTTAATATTAATATTAATTTTAATTTTAATTTTAATGTTAAGGTCAATTTCAAGGTTAATCTTAGTGTTAAATATCATGTTAATTTAATGTTAATTTAATATTAATTTTAATATTAATATTAATTTTAATGTTAAATTTTGTCATGTTAGCTGCAATGTCAGCAACCACGTCATATGCCACATAATGGGAGATAATATCACCCAAATATTTTGGGAACCAAATAGCATTTTTGTATCAAGAATAGTCCACCTTGAATATAACTCTCTATATCCGACCAATCACCAAACTAAAACCCCATCCCCGATCCCCAAAACCCAAATACATATCTCCTTCCCCGTAACACTTAATACATGGCACCATTGCATGTATATACATGCAACAAAAGATAGGTAGATGTTTATGTAGAAAATAGGTTGGATGATTTTATTGATGGACTACTTCACTACTTATAGGGAGTCTAGCTCCTCTACATACTACATATTCCGATGTGGGACTAAAAGTCCCTTATTGATTCTCAACACTCCCCCTCAAGATTGGCGATAGATATTGATCATCCCCATCTTGTTACATAGCTTCGACAGACTTAATGAACTAAGACCCTTAGTCAGACAGTCTGCAACTTGTTCTTCTGAGCGGACATGGTCAATCTTCAGTATCCCTTGTTCCAGCTTCTCCTTGATGAAGAATCGATCAATCTCGATGTGCTTCGTTCTGTCGTACTGAACTGGATTGTTAGCTATACTTATTGCAGCTTGACTATCGCTCAGAAGACGCAATGGTGCTCCCTTATCCAGCTGCAACTCTGTCAGCAATGCTTTCACCCACAGCAACTCTGACACTCCCAGAGCCATTGCTCTGTATTCTGCTTCAGCTGTCGACCGTGCTACCACTGACTGTTTCTTGCTTCTCCATGAGACCAGATTTCCTCCTACAAAAACACAGTATCCCGTGGTAGACCTTCTGTCGTCTATGCAGCTCGTCCAGTCTGTATCACAGTATCCCTCAACTTCTATGCGTCCATTCTTCTTGAACCATAGTCCATTTCTCGGCGTTCCTTTCAGATATCTCAAGATCTGAAATACTGCTTCCATATGACCCTTTCTTGGATCATGCATGTAGCGACTCACTACACTCACCGCAAATGAGATATCAGGACGAGTGTGTCCCAGATAAATCAATCTTCCTACAAGTCTTTGATATCTTTCACGATCAACAAGCTCTCCTGCTTCTGCTCCAAACTTACTCTTCTGGTCAATTGGAGTAACGGCTGCTTTGCATCCCAGCATCCCTGTCTCCTTCAGCAGATCTAGTACGTATTTTCTTTGTGATAGAACAATTTCCTGTTCGCCTTCACACACTTCGATACCTAGAAAGTACATCATCGCTCCTAAATCCTTCACCTCAAACTCCTTTGCGAGTTTTGACTTCAGCTTAGTGATCTCGACTTCATTATCACCTGTGATCACTATATCATCCACATATACAGCAAGTATAGTGATGTGGCCTCTTGCATGCTGGAGGAAGACTGTATGATCTGCATTTGTTTGACGGTATCCCATGCCTGTAACAGCCTTTCTGAATCTGTCAAACCAGGCTCGAGGAGATTGCTTGAGCCCGTATAGCGACTTCTTCAGTTTACACACCTTTCCTTGCGACGTCCCTCCGTCTGATTCCGTCACGTAGCACCCTGGCGGGAGCTCCATGTATACTTCTTCAGTTTACACACCTTTCTGAATCTGTCAAACCAGGCTTCTTCAGCCTTTCTGAATCTGTAACAGCCTTTCTGAATCTGTCAAACCAGGCTCGAGGAGATTGCTTGAGCCCGTATAGCGACTTCTTCAGTTTACACACCTTTCCTTGCGACGTCCCTCCGTCTGATTCCGTCGCGTAGCACCCTGGCGGGAGCTCCATGTATACTTCTTCTTGCAGGTCCCCATGAAGAAAGGCATTCTTCACATCCAGCTGGTACAGCTTCCACCCATAGTTCGCTGCAATGGAGACCAGAGTTCTCACGGTGCTCATTTTTGCTACTGGGGCAAACGTCTCATCATAGTCTATTCCATATGACTGTGTGAATCCTTTTGCAACCAACCTTGCCTTGTACCGCTCTACTTTTCCTTCTGGCGTCTCTTTCACTGTGTACACCCATTTGTATCCCACAGCTTTCTTCCCTTTGGGTAATAGAACCAGCTCCCATGTCTTATTTTTCTCCAGTGCCCCAAGTTCTTCCATCATTGCAGCTTTCCACCTTGGATCTTTCTTTGCTTCCTGCCAACACTTGGACAATGAAGTAGAGTCTAACGATGCAATGAAGGCTCGATAATTCGAAAAAATATTAGAATAAGACAAGAAGTTGGCAATGTCATGTTCGTAATCATCAAAACGAACAGGAGCCTTACCCGCATTGATGCAAGAAGATCTCCTTAAGGGAGCAATAGGTGGTGGAGAGATCATACCATCCGAGTCGGAGAGATCCCCATCAGAATCCGAGTGATTCAGTGCGGGGGCAACATCTTCAGGAGTTGGAGCAGGAGTAGACGAGGGACTTGGTACAGTAGGCACAGGGCACGGCATAGGCACAGTACTGGACTTCTGTTGTCTTCTTCTGTAGACTTGGAGCTCATTTTTCCTTGTCTGCTGCTCCCCCTGCGTAACATATGTATCTTCTTCTTCATTTTCTGTATCTGAGTCACTGTGCTCTCCCCCTTTCGTCCAGTTTTCTACAACCGGACACGGAACCGATCCGACGACCACATTTGGGCTTATTATCTCCCTCTCACATCGAACACCATCTGTGTTAGGTGTGTCACCAAATGCTGAACCTTCATCCGAACCATAGTATGGTTCGAGCTCTCTGAATGTAACGTCCATGCTGACAAACATCTTCCGCTAGACTGGACTCCAACAGGCATATCCCTTCTGAGTCGCCGTGTAACCGACAAAGACACATTTAACTGCCCTAAGATCCAGTTTGCCAACGCCTGGCCTATTATCTTGGACAAAGCACACACATCCAAAAACTTTCGGTGGAACAGTGTATGTAGTTGTCCCAGTAAGCATCTCCAACGGTGTTTTCCAGTCCAACACTTGAGATGGCATTCTGTTGATGAGATAAGAGGCCGTCAATATAGCCTGCCCCCATAAGTGTTTCGGGACATTCATAGCCAGCATCATCGTTCGTGCGACTTTCAGCAGGTGTCTGTTCTTTCGTTCAGCCACACCATTTTGTGCCGGAGTATAAGCACATGAAGTTTGATGTAATATTCCATGAGTGGAAAAATACTCAGCAACCCGCTTATTAGTATACTCCGTCCCATTGTCAGACCGAAAACACTTAATTTTAGTGCCATATTGTGTTTCCACCCGTCGATGAAAGTCCCGAAAGGCCTCAAGGACGTCACTTTTATTCTTCATAAGGTAGACCCATGTCACGTGGATATAACAGTCAATAAAGGTGACGAACCATCGGAAGCCGTTAATTCCGGTTGTAGGACAAGGGCCCCATATGTCCGAATGTATCATGTCAAAAGCAGCTGAACTCCTATTCCCCGAGGTCACATACGAGCTTCTCGTATGTTTTCCCAACTCACAAGCATCACAAAATAACTTCTCTTTATTAGCCCTTTGATATAAGGACGGATACATTCGACTAATAACTTGAAAAGAGGAATGACCGACACGCTGGTGGTGGAGTAGCAAGTCGGCTTCAACACTGCGACAGGAAGCTTCTGGTGGTGCGTCTGCTACCAAGGATGCCAATGCGTTGTCCAGTCCAGTCCTGTCTAAATACCACAGCCCCTTATGCCATGTGCCAGTCCCAAGTCGTCGTCCTGTCCCTTTCTCCTGAAAAATCACCGTAGGACTGTCAAAGGAAACAGTACAGTTAAGATCAAGTATAATGGCACTAATTGATAGAAGATTGACAGGAAAAGACGGAGCATGTAAGACATTGGTTAGAGTGATGGAAGGGGTGCATGCGACAGTGCCTTTACCCATTACAGGGCTGGATGTACCATCAGCGGTCTGAATACTCTCCGGCAATGGTAGGTGAGTATAGTCCTGAAACGCACCACGGGATCCCGTGACATGGGGAGATGCCCCAGAGTCCATAATCCATCATGGCTGATGGACAGATGCAAGAGCACGCACAGAATTACCAGTGCTGGTTTGGGCAAAGCAAGTGATGTGATCTCCCGAGGTAGAAGACGCCCCAGGACTGTCGGCCGAACCCAGCTTTGTGCCTCGCAACTTCTCAAGGAACTTCCGCTCAAGCGGGGTTATTTCAGCCAGTTGATTCTCTCTCCCTTCCTCCGCCAGATTTGATTTGTGTCCGCCCTTTCTACCAGCATATCCTCCTCTACTACCACGTCGGCCTCCACGACCCCGTCCTCGATCATTAGACTGATTGAGCAAGGGTTTTGGACAAAATCGGATGTAATGTCCGGAGTCACCACAATTGTGGCAAACACCACCCACAGATGGAGGTTGATTGAAGGCAGCAAGGGCAGACTTTTCAACCGCGGCTTGCGCCCCCTGGTAGGAGCCCTTGTTGGGCATCAACTTCAGTCGAGCTTCTTCCTGTGTCATGACGGCTATAGCTTCTTCCAAGATCGGAAGCGTGGGTTGGGATAGGAGGATATTCCGTCTCTGCTCAAATACAGGGTGTAGTCCCTTCAGGAATTTCATCATACGTTGCCGCGAAATATAAGCCAGGAACGTCTGAAAGTACTTCGCGAATGCCGGTTCGACTTGTGCATCTTCCATCCCAAGAGGATCATAATGATCCAGATCAGACCAGTACTTCTTCAATAGGGCTGCGTACTCAGAGATGGTACGTTCGTCTTGGGCCACCCTATCGAATTCATCTTGCAGTTGAAAGACTCGCATATGGTTGCCGGAGCCGGAGTACATATCTTTTAGAGTTCGCCATATATCAGCAGCAGCCTCCATTGCCTCGACATTGCCCGACACCTGGTCAGTTAATGAGGCAGTCAACCACCCAGCCACTACGTTGTTGACAATCTCCCAAACAGCAAACTCCTTTGCGGAGTGATCGGCTGGCGCCTTGGCTTGGCCAGTGACATAGCCAACCAAGCCACGTCCCTTCAGCATCCGCATCGCCTGCCGCGACCACTTCAAGTAGTTGGACGTTCCTTCCAACTTCGTCTCCAGCGTCTCCAATTTCTCCATTTTGTAAGGTGACGGATCCACATCAGTATGGATCACACGTGGGGTTGCCTCGGTTAATCTCTTTGATAAGATATAATCAACCAAGGCCTTCATCTCTTCGGCCGTCAGTTTGCCACTGATTGAATCCATGGCTTCTTCAACTGTGAACCCTATTCGTCGTCTTCTTCGGCATCTTCGACGTCGGAGTCGGCAACTTCCCCAACTTCGTCGTCGTCTTTGGCTTCGTCGTCTTCTTCTTCGACGTCACAGACTTTACGAATGCGCTACTAACTTGGCCAGCACCGCCACGTGCATGTAAAGTGAACACGTCAGGTCACCAGAGAAGAGATGATCAGTCTCTGTAGAGATCCCGATGTGAAGAAGGAATAACAAATAAAGCATTTGTTAGTTCCAAACGGCGTAAGCGAGGATCAGAGTTGGTGCAAATAAAGCATTTGGCAGCCGTCTGTCTTCGAAATACGCCGTTTTTTTTTTGACGGCTAGGGTTAGACATGGTGGTAGCTAGGGTTAGGGTTTGGGAAGGGGGGTGCCGCTGGAGGTCGGGAAGGGGGGGCCGCCGGTGGTCGGGGGGGGGGGGGGGTGGGGGGTCGGGGGGCTGCTGCTTCGGGGGGGGGGGGGGGGGGGTGATCGGGGGGGGGGGGGGTCGGGTGGCTGCTGGTGGAGGACGGTAAGGGGGGGTCGGGGGGCTGCTGCTTCGGGGGGGGGGGGTCGGGGTTGGGTTGGCGAGGGTGGTGGAGGTCGGTAAGGGGGGGGGGGGGTCGGGGGGATGGGGGGTGGGGAGGGGGTCGGGCTGCTGCTGGTGGTGGGGCGGCGAGGGGGGGGGGTCGGCAAGGGAAGGGGGGGCGGCAAATTTTTTTTTGTTTTTTGTTTTTTTGTGGAGAGAGAGAGAGAGAGAGAGAGAGAGAGAGAGAGAGAGTTATGGCTCTGATACCATGTAGAAAATAATGGTTGGATGATTTTATTGATGGACTACTTCACTACTTATAGGGAGTCTAGCTCCTCTACATACTACATATTCCGATGTGGGACTAAAAGTCCCTTATTGATTCTCAACAGTTTAGACATATTCTTTAATAAGAAATGGGTGTTATTAAAGCCAAGAGAAGAGACAACCTGACCAGTAGAAGCTCCATAACCAGAATAGTCATACCTGCATATTGCAAGAATAGCTTGGGTGAGTGATACAAAACACTCATCAACGTACTATAGCAGCATGTGATATGTGTTAGGACCAGCAAACATGCACCTGAACTATTACCTTGTACGACACGTAAATGTTAAGACACTGAAATTTATAGTGCATGGTCATAATTTGAATATATCTTTTACTCCGGCACAATAAGCTTTAGTGTCTTATATTTATGTTGTATTAACTTAAGCTTCATAGATTCAACCAATGTAGGCATAGGCTAAAATTACGCATGCACAGACACACACACACACACGGCTACTTTATTTTAATTCATAGGCTAATTTATAGAAAATTACCATGAAGTTTTTCACTATAACCACTTTTAATACCTCAAAACTTTCTCACTATAGCCACATGTTGCACGAGACTAATTTATGGCCATAATAGGCCTAGTCATCAAAATAATTGCACCTCCAACCCAAACCTTCACTATTTCCAACAAAGACAATGCTTCGATGTTGAAGCCGAAAATGTATCTCCAAATCCAAACTTGGGAAATGGCACAGATAATCACATCATATAGACATGAAGAAGAATTAAGTCAACTGTTGGTTAAAGAGCAACTAGAAGAATCGTTTTTCTATAAGATTCCCCAAATAAGATAGGATGACATCAAAATTATATCAAGGAATAAGAGAACAAGTTCATTCACTAGTAAACTTGTAGAGAATAATTGTTGTGTGTTTTATTGATTGGTTACTCCGCTATTTATAGGGAGTCTAGCTCCTCTTCATACTACATTTTCCAATGTGGGACTAAAGTCCCTTATTAGTTCTCAACACTCCCCCTCAAGATGGGCGATAGATATTAATCATTCCCATCTTGTTACATAGCTTCGACAGACTTAATGAACTAAGACCCTTAGTCAGACAGTCTGCCACTTGTTCTTCTGAGCGAACATGATCAATCTTCAGTATCCCTTGTTCCAGCTTCTCTTTGATGAAGAATCGATCGATCTCGATGTGCTTCGTTCTGTCGTGCTGAACTGAATTGTTAACAATACTTATTGCAGCTTGACTATCGCTCAGAAGACGTAATGGTGCTCCCTTGTCCAGCTTCAACTCTGTCAGCAACGCTTTCACCCACAGCAACTCCGACACTCCCAAAGCCATTGCTCTGTATTCTGCTTCAGCTGTAGACCGTGCTACCACTGACTGTTTCTTGCTTCTCCATGAGACCAAGTTTCCTCCTACAAAGACACACTATCCCGTGGTAGACCTTCTATCGTCTATACAGCTCGCCCAGTCTGCATCGCAGTATCCCTCAACTTCTATACTTCTATTCTTCTTGAACCATAGCCCTTTCTCCGGCGTCCCTTTCAGATATCTCAAGATCTGAAACACTGCATCCATATGACCCGTTCTTGGATCATGCATGTAACGACTTACTACACTCACCGCAAATGAGACATCAGGTCGAGTGTGCCCCAGATAAATCAATCTCCCTACAAGTCGTTGATATCTTTCACGATCAACTGACTCTCCTGCATCTGCTCCCAACTTACACTTTTGGTCAATTGGAGTGACTGCTGCTTTGCATCCCAGCATCCCTGTCTCCTTCAGGGGATCTAGTGCGTATTTTCTCTGTGAGAGAACAATTCCTTGTTCGCCTTCACACACCTCGATACCTAAAAAGTACCTCATTGCTCCTAAATCCTTCACCTCAAACTCCTTCGCGAGTTTTGACTTCAGCTTAGCGATCTCGACTTCATCATTACCTGTGATTACTATATCATCCACGTATACAGCAAGTATAGTGATGTGGCCTCTTGCATGCTGAAGAAAGACCGTATGATCTGCATTTGCTTGATGGTATCCCATGCCTGTAACAGCCTTTCTGAATCTGTCAAACCAGGCTCGAGGAGATTGCTTGAGTCCATATAGCGACTTCTTTAGTTTGCACACTTTTTCATGCGACGTCCCTCCGTCTGATTCTGTAGCGTAGCACCCTGGCGGGAGTTCTAAGTACACTTCTTCTTGTAGGTCCCCATGGAGAAAGGCATTCTCCACATCTAACTGGTATAGCTTCCACCCATAGTTTGCTGCAATGGAGACCAGAGTTCTTACGGTGCTCATTTTCGCTACTGGAACAAACGTCTCATCATAGTCGATGCCATATGATTGTGTGTATCCTTTTGCAACCAACCTCGCCTTGTATCGTTCCACCTTTTCTTCTGACGTCTCGTTTACTGTATACACCCATTTGCATCCCACAGTTTTCTTCCCTTTGGGTAATGGAACCAGCTCCCACGTCTTATTTTTCTCCAGTGCCCCAAGTTCTTCCATCATTGCAGCTTTCCACCTTGGATCTTTCTTTGCTTCCTGCCAACACTTGGACAACGAAGTAGAGTCTAATGATGCAATGAAGGCTCGATAATTCGAAGAAATGTTAGAATAAGACAGGTAGTTGGCAATATCATGTTCATAATCATCAAAACGACTAGGAGCCTTACCCGCATTGATGCGAGAAGATCTCCTTAAGGGAGCAATAGGTGGTGGAGAGATCATACCATCAGAGTCAGAGAGATCCGCATCAGAATCAGATTGATTCAGTGCGGGGGCAACATCTTCAAGAGTTGGAGCAGGAGTAGACGAGGGACTTGGTACAGTAGGCACAGGGCACGGTACAGGCATAGTACTGGACTTCTGTTGTCTCCTTCTGTAGACTTGGAGCTCCTTTTCCATTGTCTGCTGCTCCCCCTGTTTAACATATGTATCTTCTTCATCTTATGGATCGGAGTCACGGTTTTCTCCCCCTTTCGTCCAGTTTTCTACGACCGGACATGGGACCGATCCGACTACCACAGATGGGCTTTAATTTCTCCCCCTCACATCTAACACCCGCTATGTTAGGTGTGTCACCAAACGCCGAACCATCATCTGAACCATAATATGGTTCCAGTTCTCTGAATGTAACGTCCATGCTTACAAATATTTTCCGCTCAACTGGGCTCCAACATGCGTATCCCTTCTGAGTTGCCGTGTACCCGACAAAGACACATTTAACCACTCTAGGATCCAGTTTGCCAACTCCTGGCCTATTATCTTGGACAAAACATACACACCCAAATACTTTCGGTGGAACAGTGTACGTGGTTGCACCAGTAAGCATCTCCAGCGGTGTCTTCCAGTCCAATACCTGAGATGGCATTCGGTTGATGAGATAAGATGCCGTTAACATCGCCTGCCCCCATAAGTGTTTCGGAACATTCATAGCCAGCATCATCGTCCGTGCGACCTCCAGCAGGTGTTTGTTCTTCTGTTCGGCCACACCATTTTGTTCCGGTGTATAGGCACAAGAAGTTTGGTGTAGTATGTCATGAGTGGATAAATACTCAACAACCTTCCTATTTGTATACTCCGTCCCATTGTCAGACCGTAAGCACTTAATTTTAGTACCATATTGAGTTTCTACCCGGCGATGAAAGTCTCGAAACGCCTCAAAGACGTCACTTTTATTCTTCATAAGGTACACCCATGTCACGCGAGTATAACAATCAATAAAAGTGACGAACCATCAAAAACCGTTAATACCGGTTGTAGAACAAGGGCCCCATACGTCTGAATGTATCATATCAAAAGCAGCCGAACTCCTACTACCTGAACTCACATACGTGCTTCTGGTAAGTTTACCCAACTCACAAGCATGACAAAATAACTTCTCTTTAGTAGCCCTTTGGTATAAGGACGGATACATTCGACTAATAATTTTAAAAGAAGAATGACCGACACGCCGGTGGTGGAGTAGCAAGTCATCTTCGACACTGCGCTGTGAATCTTCTGGTGGTGTGTCTGCTACCAGAGATGACAAAGCTTTGTCCAGTCCTGTCCAAGTACCACAACCCCTTATGCCATGTGCCAGTCCCTATTCGTCGTCCTGTCCCCTTCTCCTGAAAAGTCACCGTAGGAATGTCAAAGGAAACAGTACAGTTAAGATCAAGGATAATGGCACTAATAGAAAGAAGATTGACAAGAAAAGACGGAGCATGTAAGACACTGGTGAGAGTGAGAGAAGGGGTGCATGTGACAGGCCTTTACCCATGACAGGGCTGGAGTTACCATCAGCAGTCTGAATGCTCTCCGGCGTCGGTAGGTGAGTATAGTCCTGGAACTCACCGCGGGATCCCGTGGCATGGCGAGATGCCCCAGAGTCCATAATCCAACCGGGTTGGTGGACAGCTGCTGCAAGAGCACGTGCAGGTATACCTGTGCCGTTTTGGGCAAAGCAAGTGATGTGGTCCCCCGAGGTAGATGACGTCCCATTACTGTCGTCCGAACCCAGCTTCGTGCCGCGTAACTTCGCGAGGAACTCCTTCTCAAGAGGGGTTAACTCAGCCAGGTGATGGTCGCCCCCTTCCTCCGCCAGATTAGCTTTGTGTCCTCCAGAATAATTTTTCCGTCTACCAGCATAACCGCCTCTACCACCACGACGTCCTCCGCGGCCCCGTCCACGATCACTCGACTGACTGTGCAGGGGTTTGGGACAAAATCTGATGTAATGCCCTGAGTCACCACAGTTGTGGCAAACACCGGCCACAGAGGGACGCTGATTGAAGGCGGCAAAGGCAGACTTGTCAACAGTGGCTTGCTCCCCCGGGAAAGAGCCCATGTTGGGCATCAACTTCAAGCGAGCCTCTTCTTGTGCCATGGCAGCTATGGCTTCTTCTAAGGTGGGAAGCATGGGCTGTGCCAGGAGTACATTCCTTCTATTCTCAAATACAGGGTTAAGACCCTTCAAGAACTTCATCATCCGTTGACGCGAAATATAATCCAAGGACTTTTGGAAATGTTTCGCAAATGCGGGTTCGACTTGGACATCTTCCATCCCAAGAGGATCATAGTGATCCAGATCAGACCAGAACTTCTTCAACAGTGCTGCATACGCAGAGATTGTGCGGTCGTCCTGGGCCACCCTATCAAGTTCATCCTGCAGTTGGAAGACCCGCATAAGATTGTCCGAGCCAGAGTACATATCCTTCAAAGTCCGCCATATATCAGCAGCAGCCTCCATCGCCTCTACATTGCCCGACACCTGGTCGGTCAAGGAGGCGGTCAACCATCCAGCCACAACATTGTTGACAATTTCCCAAACAGCAAACTCCTTTGAGGAGGGATCATCTGGCGCCTTGGTTTGGCCATTGACGTAGCCAACCAAGCCACATCCCTTCAGCGTCCGCATGGCCTGCCGTGACCATTTCAAGTAATTGGACGTGCCTTCCAACTTCGTCTCCAACTTGTCCAGCTTTCCCATTTTGTAGGGTGATGGATCCACATCAGTATGGATCACACGTGGGGTCGCCTCGGTTAATCTCTTTGATAAAATATCATCAACCAAGGCCTTCATCTCATCTGCTGTCAGTTTACCACTGATCGAATCCATGGCGTCTTCAACGGTGATTCGTCGTCGTCGTCTACGTCGGCTTCGTCTTTGTCGTCGTCTTCGTCGGCGTCGTCGGCGTCGGCATGTAAAGTCTTCAACGGAGACCTTACGACTGCGCGTTCAACGTGGCCAACACCGGCACGCGCATGTAGATCCTAATTTGCAGATGAGAACGGAAAACAAACAAAACATTTGTAATTCCGGAGGACGTAATCTAGGAACAAAAGGTGCAAATAAAGCATTTGACAGCCATCCGTCGTAAAAAAACCACCCACATAATCTCTCTCTCAAAATTAGGGTTTTTTTCGAAAAGAAGAAAAAAAGGAGGGGGCGGCGTCCGGGGGGGGGGACTGACGGGTGGGACGGCGGGGGGGGGGGGGGGGGGGAACTGCCGGGTGGGGCGTCGGTTGGGGGGGGGAGGGGGGGGGACTGCCGGTGGAGGAAGGGGGGGTACTGCCGGTGGGGAAAAGGGGGGGGAGGAAAAAATATTCTTTTTTTTGTGGTTATGGCTCTGATACCATGTAGAGAATAATTGTTGTGTGTTTTATTGATTGGTTACTCCACTATTTATAGGGAGTCTAGCTCCTCTTCATACTACATTTTCCAATGTGGGACTAAAGTCCCTTATTAGTTCTCAACAAAACTCAATGGACTAAACCAAAGCTAATGTTAGTAATAAAGAAAGGCTAAATTCAGACCATTTAAAATCATTTGTATATGATGGAAGTCGGTGAGAAAAAAATCAGAATGATCAGTTTATGTTAGTTTACTAAGTTTTCCAGCAATAGCAAGTATAGTGAATATGCCATTTGTTGCGGCACAGCGAAAATAAATCCAATAAATCAGAGAACACCTCAGAGAAAATTCACAATCACAAAAACAAAAATATACGTAGTTCAGCCAAGATGATGCCTACTTCCACGGACGAGGGTCATTAAGTTCCACTATGAAGAAGAAAAGGAATTACAATGATTCTCTCAACACTTCTCTTCTTGCTCTCAAGAAATCTCTATCACAAAGATAAAGAAGAAGAAGAAAATAAAATCTCTCTAACTTTTGTGTTGAATTTATTCAACAACTTTAGCTCTCTTGTGTTGAACTTATTCACCAACTTTTATTGAGCACAATGAGATATATCAAGGAGAACCTTTAGACCCCTTTATATAGCATGTCATGGGTCCATATATAGAAATATAATCTTATGTAGGCTTAAAATCCAATCTTATATAGGCTCAAAATCCAATCTTGTGTAGACTTACCATATATGAAAATCAATCAAATATATGGTCAAAGCCAAAAAAATGTCATAGGCCTATTTTTGGATAGTTTTCTTCACATCTCCACCTCAATAAGGTTTTGCCACAAAACCGAACCGACACACTTCTCCACCGCACAGCTTCACCATATCAACCACTTGTCAATCTTGCCCCTGTAGGCTCTCAAGCAACGCTTCTCCACCTGACTCTGGAGAAGCTTCCTTCTTCTTGTACACTCTCTTGTAGCCTATAGCTCACTTGTCCTTGGACAATAGAACCAAATTTCATGTACAGTTCTTGAGGGGAGACTCAATCTTTTTTATGCATAGATACCATCCAATTCTTACTGCTAGTATCTTTGACAACATGTCTGAAGGTGATAGGCTCGTCATCCTCCACAGGTAGTGCATATGCCAGCACATTTAAGTGTCTATAGTGCTTCACCGGTTCATCAAATCCATACATGTGTACTGGCTTGACCGGTCTGCTTGGCCTAGTAGTTGCTAAGGAATCTTGTTGATGATGCTGCTTTTCCTCTGGTTGTTCTTATGAGACTTGATGAACATCTTCATAAACCTCTACCTCATCTGATGCATCCTCAGACGACTCAATATCAACAGTTTGAGATTTGCTAGATACACCACCATCTTAATCGGACTCACTCTTCTTGCTTGAAACCAAACTAAAGACTCATCGAATGTGAAATACCTACTAATCAAGAACTTCTTATCCTCCAGACAGTACAGACGGTATCCCTTCACTCCTTGTGCATATCCCAATAAATTGACTTTCTTGGCTCTCAGATCCAACTTACCCTTATTGACATGATAGTAAACTTTTCATCCAAACACACACAAAGTGCTATAATCTATTGGTTTGTTAGTCATCATCTCATATACCGGAGTTGGTAATCTATTAACCAAGTACAGTGCCATGTGTATAGCACCCGCCCGTCATTCCTTGCCTAAACCGGCATTGAAGAGCATACTTCTTGCTTTCACAAACAAGGTTCGGTTCATCATCTCTGCTAACACATTCTGCTACGGCGTGTTCCTAACAATCTAATGTTGCATGATATCTTCTTGAGCACAGAAATATTTGAAAGGTCCTTTGGTATTTTCAGTATCATTATCAAACCTCAATGTCTTTACCCTTTTGTCCGTTCTGTTCTCCACGATCGCTTTCCACTGCTTAAACTTTTCAAACACTTGATCCTTGGTTTTGATAAAATACAATCAATCATAACGTGTATAATCATCAATAAAAGTAACATAGCACCTTACTCTATTCTTGAAAAAAAATCCTGCTAGGTCCCCATACATCTGTATGTACATAGTCGAGAATACCTCTTATCTTTTGCTTGCTTGTACTAAAGTTCATCATGTGCTGCTTGCCATAAATACAATGCTCACAGAAATTCATATTTGGCTTCTTCAAGTTCTTCAGTAACCCCTGCTTGCTCAATAAGGAGAGACATTTCTCATCTATATGCCCAAACCGCATATGCCAAAGACACGTGCTATCAGACGAATCATATGTACTAACTGCTAAAGTCCTAGTGCTTCCCAATAAGATATAAAGGTTACCCTGTCGGTGACCTTTCATCACCACCAAAGAACCACAAACAACCTGCAAGACTCCACCCTTGGCAATGAACTTGTTACCATTCGGGTAAAGCGTACCAAGAGATGTAAGATTTCTCTTAAGGTCGGAAACATGTCTAATATCGGCCAAAGTCCACACAATTCCATCATGCATCTTCACCTTGATAGTCCCAGTTTCAACAGCTCGACATGCGTTGTTGTTGCTCATCAACACAGAACTACTATATGTCGTCTTCTATGAGAAAACAACTCCCTCTTTGGACACATGATACGAGCATCCAGAATAGAAAATCCAACGGTCACTCAAGTTGTCATGTGCCACCGAAAAACAGACCATGTCACTGTCGACTTCTGAAGCACGGTTTGCTTCATCACCTTCTCTCTCTATCTTATTCTCCTTTTTTTTGTTCTTCTTTGGACAAGGACATTTATTTACATAATGTCCTTTCTCATTGCAGTTAAAGCACTTCACCTTCTCAATAGGTGTCTTGGACTTAGATCTTGACCTTATGCTAGAAGATGCTCTATCATTTGTCCTCCGTCTTATCGTCAAACCTTGGACTTTGTCTCTACCATTTCCGCCATTGGAAGCCAACATCCGCACCTCATTAGACAATGAGGCACTCGTAGCCTCTTCTAGAAAAATTGAGTCATTCCCGTAAAATTGAGTCATTTTCGTATAGTAATGTTTGAATAAGATTCTCATAAGAACCGGACAAAGAAAATAATTAGATTAGCACTAAACGATCATCATTCATGTATGTCAACATCCTTCAAGTCAGAAATAATTCGATTGAATTTTGAGATATGATCGCGAATTGACGTACCTTCCTCCATCACTAGTCAGTAGAGCGACTTTAACATATAAAGTCGGTTTGTAAGAGTTTCCGTCGTGTAGAGTAATTCCAACTTCAACCAGAGCCAAAAGGCGGTAGTTTCGTTATTCACATAGTACACGACACCCCTTTCCAAACACAGACGAGCAGCATATGCTTCGAGATCCATGTCATCCCAATAATAATCGGTCATATCAGCGAGCTTCTTGGACTTTCACCTTAAAGCCTTGTGAAACTTTTGAGATATGAGAACGTCATTCATCTGGCTTTTCCAAAAGCCAAAATCATTCTTCCCATTGAACTTCTCAATTTCATACTTCGCAACCTTGCTTGATGCAGCCATCTTAAGAATCTACTCAATTAACTTTCTCAGAGAACTTTGTTGGATATCTTGCTAGAATCCCAAAAGTTTTATACCAATTTGTTGGGGCATAACAGAAATAAACCCAATAAATCAGAGAACATCTTAGAGAAAATTCACAATCGCAAAGACAAAAATTTATATGGTTCCGCCAAGATGTCTACTTCCACGGACGAGAGTGATTCATTTCCACTATGAAGAAGAAAAAGAATTACAATGATTCTCTTAACACTTCTCTCCTTACTCTCAAGAACTCTCTAGTCTCTACCACAAAGATAAAGAAGAAGAAAAATATCTCAAACTTTTGTGTTGAACTTATTCAACAACTTTAGCTCTCTTGTGTTGAACTTATTCAACAACTTTTATTGAGCACAATGAGATCTCAAATTGTTGTGCTGAACTTATTCAACAAATTCTGCTCTATTGTGTTGAACTTACTCAACAACTTATATTGAGCACAATGAGATATCTCAAGAAGAACCTTTAGACCCCTTTATATAGCATGACATGTGTCCATATATAGAAATCCAATCTTATGTAGGTTTAGAATCCAATCTTATCTAGGCTCAATATCCAATCTTACGTAGGCTTAACATATAGGAAAATCCATATATGGAAATCAATCAAATATATGGTCAAAGTCAAAAAAGGTCATGGGCCTATCTTTGGACATTTTTCATCACAATACACTCAGCTCCGTGAACTGCTGTAGATAGTCGAGAATAGTTGAGCTTGAGCTTGAACACAGTTTCAAGCTCGATTTTGAACTCAAGCTCGGATCATAAATCTCAGAGCTCGGCTCAACGTTTTAAAGCCATAAATTAGTGAAGCTTGGAGATGCTATGCGCAGCCCGGCTTGATTGCAACCCTACCTATATAGCTCCAACTGTGTCATGCCAATAAACAATGACACCTAGAAGCAATGACAAGTTTCCTTAAAGCAATCTCCACTATTTCCCTCTTCTGTGTATCTAGTTTTGCAATAGAATCTATTAATTCCTCTGAAACTATTTCTAATCAAATTTGACCAGATCATGAAACTAACAACAAAAGCAACTAGTTATAGACGAAATATCATATGCGCCATAATTTAAAGCAACATCCACTAACCCCATGAGATTAACCCTGAGATTGACCTTGAGCTGCAGAAAGAGGTCATAGAGTTGGCCGAGATCGGCGGCATTGCCATGGGAGTAGAGCACGGTGAGCCGGGCGCACGGGTTTCTCAAATAGAAGGCCACAATCTTGCTCCCATGCCTGGTCTCGACCATTAGCACATCCAGGGAAGGGTCCCGAGCGATCCCGGTGGCCACCAGCCTCCCCGTGTCGCCTTCGCCCTCCCTCTGGATGCCGTAGGTAGGCGGGGAAGGCGGAAAGAAGGCAAATTTCGCGACCAGACGCGACACCGAACACCCCGATAGCATCGCAGCCGACCCAACTCATTGACAGAGGAAAAGCTTCAGAATTGCATACGAGAACCGGCGAGGAAAGGCTTCCCCCCACCTTTCTCTAGGCCGGAAAAAAAAGCGAAAATCTCTACAGAAAGGAGGCTTCTTTCTGGGGTTTGAGCAAAGAAGAATGAGGATTTTGCGCCAAAGAAGCAAACTTTCTTGGTTCGGGAGGTGGGCTTTCTGGAGCGAAAGGGAAGAGTGAAGGAAAGGTGGCTCCTTTACTGTTCTTTCCAAACAACCAGACAAATTGTTGAGAAAAAAACAAAATTTTGGAAGTGGCTTTTTTCTAGTGCAAGCAGAACAAGTAGCAAAGGAGTGAAGTGAGAGCAAATGAGGTTTTTTCTCCCAAACGAGCAAACTTTCTTGGTTTTTTCCATGATGGGTTGCTGAAATGAGCGAAACTTTGGACGTGGGTTTTTGAAATGAGAGGGGATATTGAAGGAAAGGTGGCTCCTTTACTGTCCTTTCCCAAGAACCGAAGCAAGCAAGCAAGCTCTCTAGATTTTTCCCATAGTTTCCTTGAGAAAACCAAGTTTTAGAAATGGGTTTCTCTAGTAGAATGGAATTATGAAGGAAATGAGCCTCTTTTCCTCTAGTCCTCTACAAATCAAATCAAGAGCAAAGGAATGGAGTGGGCTTTGGGAATGGAGCTAAGTAGTGAAGAAAAAGGAGCCATTTTTATGAAGTGGGGTCTTGAAGTAGCATCAAAAGACACATTTTTTTGAACTACTTCTTCTTCTCACACACTGATGAAGAAGCAGAGAGCAGAGCAGGTTTGGTGGAAAAGGATGGTTTTGGCCTCTATGGAAGTGGAAAGAACGGAGCTTTCATCAATGATTCAGTAGCACAGTGTTTTTTTTTTTTTTTTCCTGAGGGGTAGGTAAGATAGGGTTCCAATTAATGTTGGCTTTGCTTGAGTTGACATCAATCGAAAAAACAGTGTTGGCCATGAAATGAATAGGAACCTAATGTTGAATGTGAAGTCGTACCTAATGTTGGGCTGCTTCCTACTCTACTTCTGTGCATGTGGCCCATTGATTCTAATGCCTCTCTCTCTATCTCTACAATGACAGTGTGAGTGAGACATTTGTTAGTACTGATCTTTTGTTTGGTAGTAGCTGGATTTGAAAAGGGGGTTAGTGCTAAGACACTGCATTTGGAGTGTGTGGACAGAAAAAAGGCAGTGTAATTCATGTGTTCACTGACTTAAGGCCAGGCACTAGTGTTAACAAGACTGATTTAACAACACCGAGGAAGTACAAACAAAAAAAAAATCGGGGTATCGACATTTTACATACGCATTGTGGCAAAATGGACTAAGCTGATTTAACAACACCGAGGAAGTACAGACCAAAAAAAACAAAAAAAAAACGGGGGTATTGGCATTTTACATAGGGTTAATTAGTTGTCCCCCCCTAAGTTTTGTATATATTATAGTAACTGTTTCCGTTCTTTTAAAATTAAAGAATACCCCCATGGGTTCTTAACGACCGTCAAACCCGTCAACATATTAATTATTTCTTTTAATTGTTTCAGTTTCCTTTTTACTCGAAGACGAAAATGCCCTCATCCCCTGAACGCGGGTGGGATGTGATTCGACACTTGCATAACTTCCAATGAAGAAAAAAAATCCCTTCAATCCCTTCAGAAAAAAAATTCCTTCAGAAAAAAAATCCCCAATCTAAATCCTAGGTGAAGAATCGGCTGCAAGGACGGAGCGGTCTCGCCTCCAGCGGTGGTGAGGGACGGAGAAGAATCGTCTGCAAGGTGTTCGACTCTGGAGTGTGACTGAAATCGTGTCTCCAACCGCTCGAACTGGTACGAACACTGTAGACAAATGTTTCCTGTTCCATTATCATCCATGGTCAGGGAGGTTTGATGAGTTCGTTTGTGACTGTTTTTTCTCTTGCTTGCAGATGGATAGTCTGTACGTCGACTTCACAGTACATTGGAATGGGACATGGAAGACTGTTAGAGGTCAGGGAAGGGGTAAAGTGACATTGAAAAATTATAGTGGTGGTATGTGTGCTCCTATTGTAAATGTTGAAGTAGATAGGTTATGCTACTTTGATATTCTGAGAAATTGCCAGTACCTTGCTAGTGTACCTCCAGGGAATATGATATCTATCTTGTATCTGTCCCTAAGGTCTTGTAAACTATCGGAGATCAACAATGATGGAGATGTGTTGGGTATGGTTAGGGACATGTGCATGGGTGACTTAACAGGGCACCTATTTGTCTCATGGATTTTGGTGACACCTTTGAAGGTTGATTCCACTCCAAAGAAACATGTAACACAATCTGATAGGAGGAGGAGGTTATTTGAACCTATCTTAGAAGAAGTTTGTTTGGCAATCCAACCTGTGGCTGAAATGGAGGAGCAGCCAGTCCCACCTGTGGCTGAAATGGAGGAGCAACAGGAGCAACCAGTCCCACCTATGGCTGAAATGGAGGAGGAGCAACCAGTCCCACCTATGGCTGAAATGGAGGAGGAGGAACCAGTCCCACCTATGGCTGAAATGGAGGAGGAGGAACCAGTCCCACCTATGGCTGCAATGGAGGAGGAGGAACCAGTCACACCTATGGCTGCAATGGAGGAGGATGAACCAGTCACACCTATGGCTGAAATGGATGAGCAGGATGATCATGGAAATGAGGAGGGTGGTTCTGAATCCTGGAATGATAGCTCTACAGATTCTAAATTTGAACCCAATGAAGGAGATGAGAGAGGTGATGACCATGAATGGGAGAGTGATGTAGTGAGTGATGATTTTGGTGTTAACCACTACAAGGAGTTTGACATTGGGCAAATACCTCCTGAGGATAGTGATAATAGTGAAGGTGATGACTTGTATGAAAATGAGGGAGCTGAAACCATTCCTCCATATTTTGGAGAAGGGCTGAGGTTGGAAAAAGGTATGCTATTTGAGAATGTATACAAGTACAGAGAACATCTGTTGCAGCATGCTTTGAAGAATCATTACGAGTTCACATATGTTAGGAATGACAAGGACAGAGTTACAGTAAAATGTAGGGATCCTAACTGTGGGTGGAGGGTACATGCCTCTGTCCTTAATGATAACATGACTTATCAGATCAGAACTTTTAGAGAGAAGCACACATGTGTGTCTACCAGGCAGAATAGGAATAGGATTTTGAGATCAAGTTTCATTGCTAAGTTGATTGTGGAAAAGCTTAGGGCAAGAGGGAAGAAATACACTCCCAAATGCATTCAACTTGATGTCCAGGAGAGGTATGAAGTGAAGATATCTTACTGGATTGCATGGTATGCTAGGATCAAGGCCTTAGAGATGTTGTTTGGCAACTATGATGATGCTTATGCAGAGTGCCCCGAACTATGCAGGCAAATTCTGAATGCTCATCCAAGAAACAGGGTTAAGTTTCATAAAGATGAGCATGGTAGATTTGAATTTATGTTCGTGTCTTATTTTGTATGCACAGAAAGATGGAGGAGGTGCTGCAGACCTGTAGTTGATTTAGATGGGGCTTTTTTGAAGGGAAAATATGGGGGTGTGGTCTTGAATGCAGTGGGCTTGGATGGTAATAGAGGGTTGTATCCATTGGCATTCATGGTATGTAGGACTGAAGACCAAGAGATGTGGAGGATCTTCTTGGATGAGCTGAAGCATGTCTTGATGCATGAGTTTCCCTTCACATTTTACTCAGATAGACAGAAGGGATTACTCAATGCTGTTATGGAGGTGTTCCCTTGCTCTAGGCACAGGTACTGCATGAGGCATATTTATGCCAACTTTCAGAAGAAATGGAAAGGGTTGGAGTTGCAGCATATTCTGTATGATGCTGCATATGCATATTCAGTTGGTGAATGGGAGGCAAAGATGGAGGTGCTCAGACAGGTATGCCCTGAAGGATAAGAGAATGCAAGGAACCATATTCCAACTGATCTCTCACCAGCTGAAGTGTTGATTACTAACATTCAAAGAAGGTGGATTGTGAATGTAGAGGTTCGGACATGTAGCTGCAATGAATGGCAGATCTCTGGACTACCTTGCATACATGCAATGGTTGCATTGAACTTAAGGAGGAAGCCTTATGAGGAGTAAGTAGTTACTAATTTTTACTAATTTTATTTTCTTGATTATTTCTATGTTATGCATTTAACTAATCATCCCCTGTTATGCATACAGCAACATCAGCCCATATTTCTACCTTAGCAACTACAGAGTGCTATACAATGAAAACATCAGAATGATTCCAGATAGGTTAACTTGGAAGAAGGTATGTTCCTTATGTTTGCAGCCTACAGAGTGCTATACAGTGTTTTTACTCAATTTTTTCTTTTATTACCCTTATTTTTGCAGCCTACAGAGTTGGTGTTGCCCCCACCAAACAAGAGGACACCTGGAAGACCCAAAATCAATAGAGCACGGGGAGCTGATGAGGAGGGGAGAAGTTCAAGGACAAAGCCAAACAGGTGTGGAAGATGTAAGGAGTATGGACACAACAGTAGAACCTGTAAGAATGAGGCTTATGTGAGACCACCTAGGAGGGGTAGAGGCAATGGGAGAGGGGTTTCTAGAGGGGGTGTTGGCAATGCAGGTGATGGTGTTGGTGTTCCTGGTGTTGAGAATGAGTCTAGTTGGAGAGGGAGAGTCAGAGCTGGAAGAAGACCAAGAGGGAGAGCTGGAAGAGGTGGTGGTGTTGGTGTTCCTGGTGATGGTGTTGGAAGAGCTGCCAATGCAGGTGATGGTGTTGGTGTTCCTGGTATTCCTGGCAGTAACATTGGTGTTCCTGGCAGTAGCACTGGTGTTCCTGGCAGTAGCAATGCATACGATGGTGCTGGTGTAGGCTTCTTTGGGGATTTCTCATCCCAGGCTACTGGAATGACTAGTGCAGCATGTTTTCAGCCCAGGTTTGCCCTTGGGACTCAAGAAAGCACCAATGCAGCTGGGAGGTGCAATGAGTAGATGATGGTGTGCATCTACTCAGTCATATTTTGGGTTTTTTGGGTCTTCTGTCAAATGTTTATGTGAATGTTTTGGGTTCCTTATGTTTGCAGCCTACAGAATGTTTTGTGAATGTTTATGTCAAATATTTCTGTCAAATGTTTATGTGAAATATGCAATGGAAGGTAGATGTCAATGTAGATGTCAATGTTTATGTAAAATATTTATGTGGCAGAATGGTTGATTGTGTTTATGTGAAATATTTCACAAATGTAGATGTCAAATGGTTATTTGTGTGAATATGCAATGAAATGGCTGCATTGATCCGAGCCTGGTTGCATTTCAGGTTTTTTGTGTGAAATATAGTTCCAGGTTTTCCTCTGCATTGAATAGCTCAGGTTGCATTGGCAGGTTTTTTGTGTGAAATGGTGTTCCAGGTTTTCCTCAGCTTGGCATTGAATTTCATGTGAAATGGTTGCTCAGGTTGGCATTGACCTTTGTGTGAAATGGTTGGTTTTTCTCAGGTTGAAAGCTCAATGACCTGCATTGAACTGCATTAAAGTTTTTCTCAGGTTGCATTGAACTGCATTGAAATCCATTGAACTGCATTAAAGATTGAACTACTTTGCATTTTTCTATGTATTGACCCATTGAAAGCTGAGTGAACTCCATTAAAGATTGAACTACTTTTGAAAGCTTACAGGTTGCATTCCATCTAAGATTGAACTACATTTGCATTACAATGAACTCCATTACACTACTGAACTCATTACAATACTGCACTCCATTACAAATACTAGAACCTGATTACAATACTAAACTAGCTTACAAGTTAACCCTCTCCATCTCCTTCATAACATCACCAATATACAGCTTCACCTCCACAGATGAGGTCCCTTCGACAAGAATTTTCAAATCAATGGAGCCTTTGGATGATGAAGAACCTAAGCCAGAGCTACCTGAACCAACTTCAACAGTGGCAGAACTACCAGAACCAACTTCAACAATGCTACAATTTCCTGAACCAACGTCTACATTGCTCTTAACTGGGGTGCATACCTCAAGCCACTGAAAATAACCACACCCAGGTCTGTTGCAAGCAAAGAACTTCTTCCCATAGCTGTGTGGTTTCTTGCTTGTGAAGATTTTCAATTTGCCAGCACAATTAGCAGATTTGCATTCAATAGAAGCACCATTTTTTACAGGGCAATTGTCACGCCCCAGAACAAGAATACTGGAGAGCGGGGGCAGACATAGCCAGCTACGTATATTAAAATAGAATACATCTCAACTATACGGTCACGGCTGTCTAGATATGAGGGTTTACTATAAGCCAGCAGTCTCTTAAGGTCAAGCCTATTGTCTCAATCTCAAGCAATTAACAGAGTTACAAGATATTAGAGCATCAAATATATATATATATATATATATATATATAAGGCGTCCCAAATATTACATATTGGATGATCATGAAGCTAGTCGTACAAAATGATAGGACTAACAAGAGTTCAGTCATACATGATCAACCCTAGGATTTGTTAATCATGTTTACAGCCCGTAGGCAGACAGTAAGTAAATGTGCATCGAGCTAACAAGTGCTCGTCGGCTAAACGCCTCAAAAGAATAAATTTACATATAAGTGGGTGAAATAAAAAGGAAAAACCCACTCGTAGCCCGGGTTCCGTCTAGTGTTCATCATTGGGCTGGAAGCTTGGTAGATCCTCGGGAGCTGCTCCGAAATCTGGCCACACAAAACCAGCTGGGTCAAACCCCAGAAAGAGCAAGTGCCACAAAGGAGGCCACAAATAAGAACAAAAGCCAGCATATCAGAACATAAAGAATAAGAGAAGGTACAAGTAGTAAAGTACACAGGGCGATAAACGACTAGGGACGTGGAACCATTCCGGGAGCCAGGTTACAATCCTTAAGCCAAACAAGGACCGGGATTGTAACCCTTCGCCTGAATAGCTCACTGTCTCCACTCATTTATCGTTAAGATAAGTAAAACAATCATGATCAAGAGTTCCAGGTACAGGGGCTAGACAAGACTTAGACAGAGCGGGACACCATTCATTCACAATCGGCCAAGCAAGTACTACGGCTTACTACTTTAACTAACTAGGGTTATCACAAGCCTAATTACTAACAAGATGCAAGTGAGAAACTCCCAGTCCCAAGCCCTGCAGACCATCCAGTTATCCTTCCGCGGGTTGAGAGTTATAGGTGGGTACATTGCCCGGGAGACAAATGTACCCTTAGGTGACTTAGAGGGTGCAACACATGACAGTGTGCTGGAAATGTGCTCTACTCGTCGGCAAGCTACAAGTCCATTAAAGCGCCCAGATAACGAGATTGCCTGTGACTGGGAATTCTCCATGTTCTAGTTTGATCTAATCATTAGCCTAATCCAATTTAGCGCGAGTCCCTGGCCGTGGTACCCAGGAAGTCACGTCCTAGACATGATGTAAGACAAGACAAGTGGATTGTGCAAGCAAGCAAGCAAGAACACCCACGGTGTCAAGGCAAGTCAAGTCAAGTTACAAGTTACAAGTCAAGTCAGGAGTGCGCCGCCACAGCCACTATCAAGTTATCAAGATAAATCATGTCAGGGTACTTGTCAGGAGTGCGCCACGACGGGCCACTATCAAGTCAGGTTGGTCAGGTCATGAGTGCACCACTACGGGTCACTGTCGTGTTATGCTAGTTCCTTGTCATACCATGCCATGCACAATAGTTATTCCAAGCAATTAAGTAAAATCAAGTTCATGACAAAAGGCGTAAGGATATAAAATGGGCGTAAAACATCTAATAAAATATCAATATATATAGGGCTATAGAAGAGCCAAGCTAAAAGAAGAATAAAACCAAGTCTCCATGATTGGACATATTGTGCAAGGGGTCATGGGGTTGGATTACGCAAGAGTCAAGTGCGCCAGGAGGCCAACTGCGCAGGATGAGCTGCGCAGGGTACCAACTGCGCAGGAGTGGATAGCGCAGCAGATGGATTGCACACAGGAGGATTGCGCAGGAGTGGATAGCGCAGCAGATGGATGGCGCATGGATAGATTGCGCAGAAGGTGGACTGCGCAGGAGTGAGCTGCGCAGGGACCAAGTGCGCAGGGGTTAGTGCGCCTAGGGAGATGCGCGGTCCAGCCCAAGAGGCCGGGCGCAATCGGCTATGCGCAATAAAGGCGCTGGCCGAGAAGGAAGGTGCGCAGTTCACCAAAGGGTGAGCTGCGCAATCGGTCTTGCGCTAAAGAGCGCAGGCCGAGAGGGCTGCTTCTCCAACCCGAGAAGAACTCCAAGAACTTTAAAACTTCAATTCTTCATAACTTGATCAAATCAAAACCAAATCTAGATTTTCAAAGTTCTAACTTGAGTAAAATCGAATTCTCTTCCACATGGAAGCATCAAAACATGCAAAAATTAAAGTTTAATAGATCAAAACCAAGGATTTCCGAAAATAATCCAAACTTAGATCTAGAAAAATGAAAGCTCCAAATCACAAAATGTCAAGTTCTAAAGTTGTTCTCCATGTCCTAATCTATCAAATGAACAAATAAAATTGGATGCTTATTTGTTGGCAAGGTGCACTTGCCTAATGGGTTAGGAAGTTGTGGAAGAAGGAAGAAGAAAAAAATTAATGGAGAGTAAAGAAGAGAGAGAAAGTTTGGTGGAGATATAATGAGGGTGGTTGTGTTGTGTTGAGGGTAGAGTGTAGGTTAAAGTGTTCCACTCATGATGAACCAAACCAAACCAACTCCACAAAATAAAACCAAGCCATGGTCCAAACCCATTTACGAGAAACCAAAATCTGCAAGTCAAGAAAATAAAAATACGTGCTAAAATCAAATACGAGCATAAATACGTAATACAGGAAATGGGGGTGACAACAATCCCTTACAAAATGTGACTTATCACCACAACAGTAGCACGCCTCTCGATTTGAAGTAATTAGGGTTTTCTGTCCTTGGGTTTCTTCATCTATCCACACAAACGATTTACAGGAAATTGCGTTACAGCGCAAGAATCGTCTGTTTAGGCTGTGTGGGCGTGTTAAAATTCTGACTTTCCGAGTTCCATTACATCCCCTAAAGTTACAGGGGGAGTTTGGGAGGGGACATTCATCATCTACGTGGCTCTCATCCTTGCAAATCGAACACTGCAAAAAGAGGGAAAGAAAAAGGATTTAGGGCTTCTAATTTGGGGGTTTTCAGTACACGTACAGGAGGAAGAGAGAGGGTTTTGTTTAGACATACCTGAACCACCATCTTCATTTCCATGAAAGAGGGAGGGCTTGATCGATATGGCCACCTTCGTCTGGTTTGGGACTTTCGGTTATGGCTGGTTGAAGAAGAAGAAGAAGAAGAAATGGGAGGGAAGTCCAGGGGTATCCATGTCCAAAACATATGTAATAGAGACAACCGTTGACGGGTTTGACGGTCGTTAAGAACCCAGGGGGGTATTCTTTAATTTTAAAAGAACGGGAACAGTTACCATAATATGTACAAAACTTAGGGGGGGACAACTAATTAACCCTTTTACATATGCATTGTGGCAAAATGGAGTAAGCGAAGTAGACTAAAAAAAAATAGTAGCCTGAAGTAAAAATATTTCATTTGGATGCTTTGAAGTACAAGTTAGATGAGAAAAATTCTGAAGTTTCGTGTCTGATTGGTTGTTGAAGTGAGTAAAAAAATGCTAAACTACAATATGATACCTCAACTATTTCAGTTTTTTAACTTAATTTCTTCAACTTTGGTAGGTGGTAATTTGATATTCTGGAAAAAAAAATTGACAAAATTATCCCTCCCCTTCATACACCCCTCTTCCCGCCGGCGGCAACACCCCTCCCCCTCCACCCCGCACTGTGGGCCAGCCCAGAGCCATACTGGGCAGTAGGGTCGCCGGAATGGGTAGCTGCAGCAGTCGGAGTCCAAGCGGGACGGCAAGGCACGTTGTAGGAGGTGGGCACATCGTTGGTTGGTCAGAGCTGTGCGGAACGGTGAGGTCGTAGACAAGGGAAGCAAACGGAGGCGGGGGCACGGGGGTGCCGCACGGGATGGCGGGACGCATGACAACAAGGGCACAAGCCGAGGCACGGGGTTCGCCGGGGGACACGGTGGCGGATGTGGGGGCCGGTCGCGGAGGGGTAGAATGGACGGAGGGAGTTGCTGTCGAAAAAGTAGAAAATTCAACCAAATGCACGAAAGGGGTTGCGGCCGGAGGGGTGGAAAAGTATAAAATTCAACCACCCTCCACTTCGGAGAGTAAAATTTCAACGTCAAGACTCCTATTTCGTGATAGACAAAATTTATTGTTCATATCACTTCATAATAAATTTTATTTACAAATCTTTCGACCAAATACGTGAAATGATTCCAAATTCGAATTTACACCAATTTTGCTTTCCAAATCTGCGAACCTATTCTGCACAAACACATGAAAATTGTGCAACAAGATAGTGACAAATAATAAAAATAATAAAGAGTTTTGCTATGTCTACAATCAAATAGTTACAATCCCCTTACAATCTCACGTGTCGGACTTCGATTGGAGGAGGGGAGAAGTGATGGGATCGGATGGAGTCCATGTAGCCGGAGATGAGAGGAGAGTGGGATCCGGTGGAACTCATGTGTAAGAGATGGAAGAAAAAGATTGTAAAAAGATTGTAACTATTTAATTGTAGATTTAGTATTTTCCTAATAATAAAATAGTGAGTAATTTAAGGTCTTCCTCAGTGTTGCATGCAGAGTACATTCACTGCAGAACACTTGTTTATTAGAAGAGGGCATACGATAATTGATATAATCTGCAGGCTCAAGTACAAGTGCGTCATATCATAAGCAACATGTCCCAGAACCAGAAGAACACAACATTTCTTGTTTGAATAGTGCATGTGATGTGAGTGGGAGGATCATGCATGTGGGACTTGAAACAAATTAGTTAGCAGAGAGTGGCCAATGTTCTATTAGAGATAATTAAATCATATTCCTATGATAAACTTACAGATCAAATGAGTCACCACAGCTTCTTGTGCTCCGAGTCCTTTCTTTTGCCCCCATTTGCATGTAATAGAACACTCCCGAAGTTCGAACCGCAGAAAAATGGTAGACACGCTCGAGACTCAAAATCTTGTGCTGTTGAGATGGTGCAGAAACATGAAAGATGAAACCGTTGCTCGTCTCTGCCTAAGGGGCAGAACTATAAATTCGAACTTGGGTGGATTGAAATAGATTGGGGTGGCCCGGGATCGAACTGACTGACTTATATGAAAGAGGGGTCGCATACGGCCATGAGCGACTCACTGGCGAGGCTGCATGTGACGCAGGTTGCAGGTGGTGGCAGAGAGCACTGATGTCAGAGTTGGTGGCAGAGAGCACTGCAAGGATGCAGACGACGCAGGATTCGTTGAGCAGGTCCATGGCGGAGAGCACTTCGAGGATGGTATCTGCCATGGATTTATACAATGCGCGACTGCTAGCAGTAGAGCAGATACGACCTCCTGTTCCGCCAGCGTCGACACCGACTTCATCGATTATACTCCCTCCTTCATCAACATCGGCGATCGTTTCATATTGCATAATGTCCTTTCTCATTGCAGTCGAAGCATTCACCTTCTTAATAGGTGTCTTGGACTTGGATCTTGCGTTATGCTAGAAGATGCTTTATCATTTTGTCACGCCCCAGAACCAGAATACTGGAGAGCGGAGGAATGACTCAGCCAGCTACGTATTACGGGTAGATGAATACCGTATAATACGATCAATGCTGTCTAACCAGACGAGGGGGTGCATACTACATGAAAGTCTTACTATGGTCACTCCACATCTATTGTCTCAATCGTTCAAACAAGAAAACAGTAATAGAGAACATGTAAGATAAAGCAGTAAGGCGTCCCAAACGCTTAGTCAAAATGTTCTTGAGATCTGGCTTTACAAAACATAGCCAGATGGTATAGTAACATATACACAATTGTTATCAGCTGCAGTCTGACTTAATTACAATTATGTAAAAGTAAGTGCAAGACAATCCGACTAACATGTCGGTGCTAAACGGCTAAGTATGAAGTAAAAAACAAAACGAACGGTGAAGTAAGAAACCCACTCGAGTCCTCCTGCGATCATTCCCCTAGTATTGACCATCTTGGAGGTAGAAGTAAGCTGGATTCTCGAGGACTGGCTCTAAATCTGGCCATGCAAAACCAGAGAGGTTAGACCTCTAATAGCAAGTACCACAAGGAAACACGATATGAAGGATTAAACCAGTAAGTAAGAGGATATAATAATAGATCTCTGCTTTCCACTATGATTCACATAACATCACGACACTTCGAACCAACCTCCCAACCAAACAAGGACAGAAGTTGGCCCGTCATGTCCTGACATTCTGATCATCTCAGTTAGGCAACAGAGTAGGTACAGTACACAAACAAATTATCTTGAACGGCCAATCAACTCCTACGGCTTGCTATTGTGAGTCCCAAGTTATCCTGGAATTATGCAAATAGGGATTCCTCAGTTCTTACTATGTACGAGCAAGGCTAGTCTATCCAGTCAATCAATTGCGCCAATCATGAATTAGACGAGTCCCAGCGGGATGCCCGTCATCAATATACAATATACAATAATAATATAAGCAGATACCGCTCCCTGTCCGTGTGGCAGGTTTACAGTATCTGTGGGAACCAGCCGGCCTGTCGGGCACTACTAGTCCCAAGAGGGCTGCCATGTAAGAACTCGGGAATCCATTCTCTCCATACAATCATTATTTTATTTAACTTAATAGTCTCTACGTTGAGTGAGATCCCATGCCGTGGACCATGGTCATTCAAATGAGTACTTTCGTACGGGGTACGATATGCGCAACTCTACAACGATACCCGTGCGGCTAGGTCGTAGATCTTACATAGCGTAATGCAACAATCAAACTAACCACGGAATAATCATGCCTTGACCATAAAGTACACATGCTATTTTTGTAAGATAAATAAATAACTAAATAAATAAATAAATAATTTGAAGCCTGCATGTGCCTGTATGCCAATATTCGGGATCGGCTAATCGATTACAATAGTTCATTACATGAACGTGTCTCATTCAATCAATTCAATAAGACGACTAGCCAGTCTCTTAGTTCCAACCAGGAACGCATGATCAATTTTAGTCAAGATAACCATTATTATCAATGGTAACAAGGCATGAAAGTCAATTAGTATTAAATGGGGTCGAGTCTATAACTCTCATGGTTAAATTCCAGTCTTACTGGGTATCCATAAACCAATCAAGACACATGGCACGTTCTACATAACCATGTATATTAAAAATATTAACATGCCAAGATTATCGAGTTCATAAAAGAGCATAGGGATATAATAGAAGAATCATCATGCCATCATTAAAGGAATAAATTATAGAACAAATAAAAACACCCAGGTCAGGAAGTCACGCCAACAAGTCTATGCTAAGGTCAACAAGTCACGCCAAAACAAGTCTATGCTAAGGCCAACAAGTCACGCCAAAACAAGTCTATGCTAAGGCCAACAAGTCACGCCAACAAGTCTAGTAGATAGGAGTGAGCGTATAACTAGCGAGAGCGTAAAAAGTGTGACAAAAAATTCACGCACGCACAGCGTGAGCATGATAAGAAATCCACGCACGCACGCAAAGACGTGAGCGTAACTCAAAATTCACGCTGGCACGTAAGATCGTGAGCGTGACTAAAAATTCACGCTAACACGTAAGAACGTGAGCGTGACTAAAAATTCACGCTGACACGTAAAGACGTGAGCGTGACTAAAAATTCACGCACGCACGTAAGAACGTGTGCATGACTAAAAATTCACGCACGCACGTAAGAACGTGAACGTGACTGAAAATTCACGCTTGGCACGTAAAGACGTGAGCGTGACTAAAAATTCACGCCAACACGTAAAGACGTGTGCGTGACTGAACCTTCGTTCCAAGCCAGAAATGAAGTTCCCATGGTTCAGAATGGTGAAGAATGAGAAGCTCTACAACATGAACTATCTATTCCGAAAAGTATGCCAAGTTGGGAGATCAAAATCCATGGTCAACCGAAAACACAACAACTTAGATCTGTAAGAAACGAGCCAAGGAAATAAAAAATGCTAAGTAGTAAACTCTCTCAGGATCATGAGAGGAAGACAAATGAACCATAAAAATGGTTCTCCAAGTGGGAAGCAAGAAGCAAGATGTACTTGCCTGCTGTTGGTTGGTGGAAGAGAGTGGTGAGGAAGAAGAAAAAGTAATGGTGAAGGAGAGTTATGAGGAGAGAGAAGGGGATGGGGGCTTTAAATAGGAAGGGTGGTGGTAGGTGGGGTTTGTGGGGGTTCGGTTCATGTGAACCACCATGAACCCGAGAAGAACTACCATGAACCCGAACCTAAAAGCAAGACTAAAAGCAGAGAATAACAGCAGGAAATAAAATGCAGAAAATAAAATGCAGGAATAAAATACAGATAATTAATTAACATAAAATTAAAGGAATTTAAATACAGGATGATACATGATAAATATTAAATAAATATATATATGAGTTGTACATGTATAAAAATACGCATTCTGAGAACAGGGAGTGACATCTCTACCTACCTTAGAAAAAATTTCGTCCTCGGAATTTCAAATCCAAGTAGGTAGAAATATCGAAACTAAACTAATACAAGCAATTCTAGTGAGCAAGCAATCATTTTTTTACCATATCAAAAGCAAGTACTATATATGTAAATTCATCATTCTACGATATCAAGTAGCTCTACCCATAAGGTGATAAGCATGAAGAATCAGGACAATCAAGGTATACAGAAAGAGATATACCTTGTGAGTCAAACAGGTATGGATACTGTGATCGGATATCATCCTCACGTTCTCACGTTGACTCTCCCAAGGAGTGATGACCCCAAGCAACACGGACAAGACTAATTATTCGATTCTTAAGTATCTTCTCTCTTCGGTCCAAAATGGACACAGGCTGTTCCTCGTACGACAGGTTGGTACCAACAACCAGCTCAGAATGATCGAGGACATGGCTTGGGTCCGATACATACCTACTTAATTGAGATACATGAAACACGTCATGCACCTCTCGTAACGAAGGTGGGAGGGATAAACGATAAGCAACATCGCCTATCCGATCAAGGATAACAAATGGGCCCACGTACCGCGGACTCAATTTCCCGCGAACGCCAAATCTAATGACCCCACGAGTAGGTGAGATCCGCAAGAATACGTGGTCCCCAACAGAGAACTCTAACGGCCTACGATACTGGTCCGTCCAATGACGATGTCGGTCCTGCGCAACTCGAAGTCGCTCTCTAATTCCCTTAACCACTTCAACCGTCTGAATAATCATTTCTGGGCCTAACATATTCCTCTCTCCGATATCATCCCATGCAAGCGGTGACCTGCACTTCTTACCATATAGTGCTTCAAATGGCGCCATCTGGATACTGGCTTGATAACTATTGTTGTATGAGAACTCGACTAAGTGCAGGTGACTCTCCCAAGACCCTCCAAAATCTAAAGTACAAGCTCGTAACATATCTTCTAAAGTCTGAATCGTTCTTTCTGATTGTCCATCCGTCTGCGGATGGTAGGCCGTGCTAAATCTTAACTTGGTACCCAGACTATGATGTAAGCTCTTCCAGAAATGTGATGTGAAGCGGGTATCTCGATCCGACACAATACTGACAGGGACTCCATGCTGCCTGACTATCTGTTGCATATACAACTCTGCCAACTTTTCTGTAGATTGCCCTACTCTGAAAGGAAGAAAGTGTGCTACCTTCGTAAGTCGGTCCACTATTATCCAAATAGCGTCCTTACCACTTGGTGATCTCGGTAAACCGGTCACAAAGTCCATTGTAATATGCTCCCATTTCCATTCCGGGATAGGAAGCGGTTGCAATAACCCAGCTGGCCTCTGCTGTTCTGCCTTCACTTGCTGACATACCAAGCAACGGGAGACAAATCTAGCTATCTCTCTCTTCATTCCGTTCCACCAGAAATGCTGCTTGATATCTTGGTACATCTTGGTCCCTCCAGGGTGAATATAATACTGAGAACTGTGAGCTTCTGCCATAACCTCCTGTCTGATATCTCCACTAGGCACACATAGACGTGATCCAAACCTAAGTGTACCATCTTCATGAATTCTCATCTCCTTCCTGAGTCCTGACTCACATTCTGCCCTAAGCTTCTGAATCCTTGGGTCTTGTGCCTGAGCTGCCTTGATCCTGCCTACCAAGTTGGATTGAACTTGCAGACTTGTTAGAACTCCTACATCACTAGGAAGTATAACTTCGATACCCATCTCCTGAAGGTCTTCTAAGATATGCCTCTGTGTTGTTAACATAAATGCGCCGCCTCTCCTGCTAAGAGCGTCTGCTACTACATTAGCCTTGCCTGGATGATACTGAAGCTCCACGTCATAATCCTTGATCAACTCTAGCCATCTTCTCTGCCTCATATTCTCTTTCTTATCGTCAAATCTTGGACTTTGTCTCTACCGTTTCCGTCATTGGAAGCCAAGATCCGCAACTTATTAGACAATGAGGCGCTCAATGCCACTTCTAGAAAAATTGAATCATTTTCGTAAAATTGAGTCATTTCCATACAGTAATATTTGAATAAGATTCTCATAAGAACCGGACAAAGGAAATTGTTGGATTTTGGTCTTTTTCATTGGAAAGTTTAGTCCCACATCGGCTAGACCAAAGGAGTTGTATCTCTATATATTAGCTATGCTATTTTAGAGATGTACATGTGGTGTGGAGGTGCACATGGGTGTGCCATATGGGATTATTTTTCTAATGAAAAAAGGCTAAATAAACAATTGAAAGCATTCATGCTTTTTGCTCTTGAAAAATTTATTTCCATGGAGCCAAGCCCCGTAGGGGCTTAGCGACTCGGACTCGGACTCGGGCTCATGTGCTCATGAGGCATAATGTGGTATTTTGTTGGCGTACTTAGAACGTCAGCATCTTTGCAAGGTGCATAGTGCGCTTAAGTTGTGCTCGTTGCGCGAGCCACTTGCGCGGCCATGTTGCGCAGGTCCGATTGTGCGGCCAGTGCGCTGCCACGTTGCGCGGCCCAGGTTGCGCAGCCAGGTGCGCGGCCAGTGGCGTGTCCAGTTGCGCGCACAGGTGCGCGGGTGGCGCAGGGTGCGCAGGTGATGCAAGTGGCTCAATGCGCGTTCAGAGTGTGGTGTGCAAGGCGCGCGGGGTACGCGAGGTGCGCAACTTGCTTCAGATCGTGCCTGTGCATGATCTGAGCGGTTACTGCACGTTCGGAGTGGTTATTAACACATTTCGAATGTTGTGCTAACCGGGCAGTTACTCGGGCCTATAAAAGGTCTCTTCTCTCTCACAGGCAACAAACACAAAGCATATACAAAGAGTTACGAAAGTTTACAAGTATTTCTTAACACAAGTAAACAGAGGTTGTGAGAGAGAAGAGAAGCTTTGCACCAGTATTGCTTTTGCACGGGAGTCCGTGTACGATCCGAGGAGTCAGAAGAGCAGAAGTGTTCCAAAGTTCTTCGACGAACTTGCTGGTTCTTGGAAGCTATTCGTGTGGGGCGAATATAGCTTTGAGCAACAGTGATCATTCACCCCAGCAGAAGTTTTTCCATCTATCGCCAGTCATCTTCTTCGCTGCTGTGGATTACAAAATCTTCTTAGATTTTCGTAATATCATATGCTGCTGTAACGAGATCTTCTAAGATCTTCGTTATACTTGTGCAACCTTCCTAGAAGTATTGTGTTGGAATATTGTTCTTACAATTATTTCATCTTCTCAGTTTTCCATCGAAAAAATTGTGCCCCGGCACTAACAACCTCAAAGCTATATTTCTATGATGGAAAACTTTAATGCTTCACTCCTCAATACTGATTTATGTAAGTTAGAAAAGTTTGATGGAGAGCATTATCAAGTCTGGAAGAGAAAAATTTATCTCGCTCTTCAACTCAGAGACGTTGATCACGTGCTTCTTGAAGAGGAACCTACTGTTCCAGATGTTGGGTCTGTTGCCGCAATCACTGCGGCTACTAAACTTTAGGCCAAATGGAGAAGGGAGAATAGCATTTGCAGGCTTCTTATCCTGAATGCTATGGAGGATTTTCTAGCAGAATCCTACAGTAAGAAGACTATTGCCAGAGACATATGAGAGTCTCTGGAGAAACTGTATGCAGAAGACAAAAATATGAGCAAGATATTTGTGGTTGAAAAATATCACAAATGGCTCTTTGAGGACGAGAAGTCCATGCTGCCGCAGGTGAAGGAATTCCTGAAACTGTGACAGAAACTGGAAGACGAGGCGATGCCCCTTTCCGACAAGTTTGTTGTTGGAGGGATTGTCTCGAAGCTCCCCGCTGGGTGGAGTAAGTTCTATGCAAACATGCATAGGAAGAAGCTTGAGATTAGCCTTGAAGATCTCTTGCAGAAAATCTATGTTGAGGACCAGATGCGGGCTCAACTGAAGGTGGACGCACTGTCCAAGCAATTGGCTGACGCCAATCTGGTTCATACCAAGGAACCAAGGGAAAAGCAGGTGGCTTCCCACGGCAAGAAGAAGGACCCTGACAATCTGAAAGTCAAGGGAACTTTGTTCAAGCAAAAGAAGCCAAAGTCCCATTTGACTTGTTTCAAGTGTGGCAAGAAGGGCCACTTCAAGAATGAATACAAAGCAAAGACCAAACAATCAGAGCAAGGAGAGCCTAACAAGGTATCTATAATTACTGACGTTGTTGCTATGATTGTGCAGGTTGATACGGTAGGGACTGACTCTGACTGGTGGGTTGACACTAGAGCCACCTGCCATGTCTGCTCCAGCAAGGAGTGGTTCACCACCTACACACCTACTTCTGAAGTGGTTATGGTGGCAAACCAGGCACAAGCTGAAGTACTCGAAATTGGGACGATGGTATTGAAGCTGACTTCTGGCAAGTCTCTGACGCTTCAAGGCGTGAAGCACGTACCTGCTATCGCCAAGAACCTGATCTCAGGAGGCTTACTCTGCAACGCAGGCCTCAGGATGGATATCAATGCTGGCTAAATGGTGATGTCTATCAATGGAACATATTTCAGAAAAGCTTTTTATACCGAAGAAATGTTTAAAATTCAGCTTGTAAATCAGTTCAATGTTATTAATACAATTATTCTTTCTGCTTATACTTTTGAGTTGTGGCATAATAGACTATGACATGTTCATTGTAAACGAATAAACAGAATGTCTAGTCTAGGGCTTATCTCCAAGTGTGGGGGTAAGGTAGAGAAATATGAAGTTTGTGCTCAAACAAAGATCACAAGGAAACCCTTTCCTCGGGTTAATCGAAGTACAGATCTTCTGGAGTTGGTACACTCCGATATCTGTGACTTTAAACAATTCTCTACAAAGGTCGGAATGAAGTATTTCATAACCTTCATCGATGACTTCTCTAAGTATGCGTTCATCTACTTGCTGAAGGCTAAAGATGAAGCATTCGAGAAGTTCAAGAAGTTCAGAGCCGAAGCTGAGTGACAGACTGGACAATAACTTAAAAGAATAAGAAGTGATCGAGGTGGGGAGTATAGGTCTCATGAATTCGCATCGTTCTGCAAAGAACATGGAATTGTTAATGAGACTACGGCTCCGTACTCTCCTCAATCAAACGGAGTAGCAGAGAGGAAGAACAAAACGTTAACATAAATGATTAACTCAATGCTGTTGACAGCGAGTCTTCCTAAGTGCTATTGAGGAGAAGCTGCATTGACGGCCACTTTTATTTTAAATAGAGTGCCTCATGCAACTTCAGATGTTACTCATCATGAACTCTGGTTCAAGGTTAGACCTAACTTGAATGTCATTCGAGTGTGGGGGTGTCTGGCGTATGTCAAGCTTCCAGATCTGAAGATTCAGAAGCTTGGGACAAGGACTACTAAGACGATCTTCTTGGGGTATGCCGAAAAGAGTGATGTTCGAAGATTTCTTGATATTGAGTCAAATTATATCATTGAATCTCGCGATGCAGAATATTTTGAAGACAAATTTGCAAGGCACAAGAATATTATTCTTGCGGATGTACCGGAGAACAATGAGGATGCGCAGGAAACTGAAGTCTTCAATGAAGATGTGATCCAAGAAGATGTTGTTATTGAAACAACGATTGAACCGGAACAAGCTGAGCCGTCAGCTAAGCGTGTGAGGAGGCCGAAGGACTTCAGAAGTGACTTTATCACCTATCATGTGGAAGCAGATCCGCTTACCTATGATGAGGCGATGAAGACCAGAGACGCAGTTTTTTGGAAGGAGGCGATTGACAATAAAATTGATTCCATCACCTCAAATAACACTTGGGTGTTGGTTGATCTTCCTGAAGGAGCGAAACCCATCGGATGCAAATGGATCTTCAAGAAGAAGATGAAAGCAGACGAAACTATTGACAAGTTCAGGGCTAGGTTGGTAGCCAAGAGGTTTTCTCAGAAGCAGGGGATTGACTACTTTGACACGTATGCTCCAGTAGTCCGAATGACCACCATCAGAATGTTGATTGCTCTCGCAGTAATACATAAGATGGTGATACATCATATAGATGTGAAAATAGCTTTCCTATATGGCGAGTTGACCGAAGAGATTTACATGCAACAACCAGAGGGATTTGTCGTCAAGGGTCTTGAAGACAAAGTCTGCAAGTTGGTAAAATATTTGTATGGTCTTAAACAGGCTCCCAAGATGTGGCATAAGAAATTTGACAAAGTTATAAGGTCAAATGGCTACATGGTCAACGAGACGGACAAGTGTGTTTACACAAAGTTCGCTGATGGAAGAGGTGTGATCGTTTGTCTGTACGTGGATGACATGCTTATCCTAGGTACGGATATGGGTTGTGTCATGGAGACAAAGAAATTTATCTCGAGCAAGTTCAGTATGAAGGACTTGAGGAAAGCTGATGTGATCTTAGGGATCAAGATCATCCGGACAGACACTGGACTAGCGCTGTCACAGTCTCATTATATTGAGAAAATGATCACTTGTTATGGGTATCAGGATCTTCTAGGGATCGATACGCCGTACAGGTGTAATCTGAAGCTGAAGCCTAATTCAGAGGAAAGCGTCAGGCAGCTGGAGTATGCAAGCGTAATCAGGAGTTTGATGTATGCTACTACTGCCACAAGGCTTGACATAGCTTTCACCGTGGGAATGCTGAGTCGTTTCACGAGAAACCCAGGTGTTGAACACTGGAAAGCTGTAAAACGGGTTATGAGATATCTCAAGAAGACTCAGATATATGCACTGTACTACAGCGAAGATCCACCGGTAGTGGAAGGCTTCAGTGATGCCAGCTGGTGCTCAGAGGTGGAGAGCGAGAGGTCCACAGGTGGATTTATTTTCACAATGGGTGGAGATGCTATATCGTGGAAGTCGAAGAAGCAGACTATGCTCTCGCGGTCATCCATAGAATCTGAGTTCTTTGCACTTGATACCGCAGCCGAGGAAGCAGAATGGCTTCAGAAGCTCATGTATGATCTTCCAGTGGTTGGGGCACAAATACCGACGATACCGATATACTGCGACAACCAGGCGACTGCGGCGGTGGCATCAAATGACCTCTTCAACGGAAAGAAGAGGACTGTGCGGTTGAAGCACATGGCAGTACATAATCTTATCAAGAGAGGTATTATTGCAGTGATTGATGTTCGGAGTCAGGAGAACCTGGCGGTTCCGTTCACCAAGGGCCTCAAGCGCTAGCTGGTTGATGACACAGCTTGTAAAATAGGCTTGAAGGCATTCTAATATTGTATTATTGTATTCCTACCATAAAGTTTTATGCTAATTAGTTCAAAGAGAAATCTACTAGGCATCTAACTTTTGGTTCAAAGGAGGACCACTAATCGGAAGAATATCAGGAACGGTGGGTACATGTTCTATTGGGCATGGAGAGGTTACGGACCTACAACCATTGTTGTCTACTGTTATTTTCTACAAAAAACGAATCCTGTGGGAAGGTTGGCTTAAATGCCTTAATGAGTTCTCAGACAGAGTGAATACCTGGTGTGATTTACAGGAAGCACGGTAGAACAACACTACAAGGAGTGAAATTCCATGCTACTGAGGGGTGACTCCACCATAAGGTTCCCAGATATGGGGTTATGCCTCGGCTTTGCTAGCCAAGTCACAGCGGCGTAGCACCGCAAATAGGCAGTTAGCCTAATGCTGTATGTTAAAATAAAGAGGGGTGTAGTCAGTACTACAAAGAGGAGGAGTTTCTCATGTTACAGTGGTACGACACCATGATGAGGTACCCGATTAGGGATAAAGCCTCGGCCTTGCAAGCCATGTCGTTGCGACGTAACACCGCAAGGGAGCCTAAGGCTTCATACTGGGTAGTTTGGCACTACAAAGAGGCGGTTGCCTCATGCTACAGTAGTATGACACTATGATGAGGTTTCCGGTACAGGATAAGGTCTCGACTTTAAGCCATGTCATAGCGGCGTAGCACCGCAAGGGAAGCGCAAAGCGCTTCATGCCATGTCTCTTTATAATGAACTCACCTATAGCGTATGTACAAAGAGATATCAGGCCATCTCTTGAGGGTAAACTTGTAGATGACCAAAATTATACACTGAAACCAGGCTGTCACAGGGCCTTTAATGTGTAGCCAGGAGCACATGTAACTACATTATGTGAGTGGAAAGAATTTCAGCTATGGTACAAAATTCAAGGCTTAGTCCATTCTTGTATTATAGTCTGTTGTTTGACCCATGCGGAAAGATTCAAGTCGTCAGCGACATCTCTCCCAATGCATGATGGACAGTTACTGTAGGGAACACTTATACCCATATATAGAGATATGTGGGGGATTGTTGGGTTTTGGTCTTTTTCATTGGGAAGTTTAGTCCCACATCAGCTAGGCCAAAGGAGTTGTATCTCTATATATTAGCTATGCTATTTTAGAGATGCACATGTGGTGTGGAGATGCACATGGGTGTGCCATGTGGGGTTATTTTTCTAATGGAAAAAAAGGCTAAATAAACAATTGAAAGCATTCATGCTTTTTGCTCTTGGAAAATTTATTTCCGTGGAACTAAGCCCCATAGGGGCTTAGCAACTAGGACTCGGACTCGAACTCGGGCTTATGGGCTCATGAGGGGTAATGTGACATTTTATTGACGTACTTTGCACTTAGCACGTCAGCATCGTCGCTAGGCGCATAGTGCGCTTAAGTTATGCTTGTTGTGCGAGCCACTTGCGCGGCCAGGTTGCGCAGGTTAGGTTGCGCGGCCAGGTGCGCTGCCAGGTTGTACGACCAGGTACGCGCCTAGTGGCGTGCCCAGTTGCGCACACAAGTGCGTGCTCAGTTGCGCGGGTGGCACAAGGTGCGCAGGTGGCACAAGTGGCTTAGTGCGCGTTCAATGCGTGGTGTGCAAGACGCGCGGGGTGCGCAACTTGCTTCAGATCATGTATGTGCATGATCTGAGCGGTTACTGCACGTTCGAAGTGGTTATTACTACGTCCCGAATGTTGTGCTAACCGGACAGATGCTACTCGGGCCTATAAAATGTCTCTTCTCTCTCACAGGCAATAAACATAGAGCATATACAGAGAGTTATGAAAGTTTACAAGTGTTTCTTAACACAAGTAAACAGAGGCTGTGAGAGAGAAGATAAGCTTTGCACCAACTTTGCTTTTGCACGGGAGTCCGTGTACTATCCAAGGAGTCAGAAGAGCAGAAGTGTTCCAAAGTTCTCTGACGAACATGCTGGTTTCTGGAAGCTATTCGTGTGGGGCGAATATAGCTTTGAGCAATGGTGATCATTCACCCCAGCAGGAGTTTTTCCATCTATCATCAGTCATCTTCTTCGCTGATGTGGATTACAAAATCTTCTTAGATTCTCGTAATATCACATGCTGCTGTAACGAGATCTTCTTAGATCTTCGTTATACTTGCGCAACCTTCCTAGAAGTGTTGCGTTGGAACATTGTTCTTACAATTGTTTCATCTTCTCACACTACTAAAATACCCCACTTTACCGACGGAAGTTTAGCGACGGAAGGATTCCGTCGCTAATAGCGACCAGTTTCCGACATCTTAGCGACGGATTAGTGACGGACAACATAACATAATTTTTTCCAATTTTAAATATAAAAATTTGTCGGGTTTCCGTCGCTAAGTCGACGAACGTTAGCGACGGATTTTTTTTCGTCGCTTATTCGTCGCAAATGTTGGCGGCAAAATCTTTAAAACATTGGCGGGAACTTTAGCGACTAACTGGCGACGGATATATCCGTCGGAAAACACCTTTTAATTGGCGACGGTTTAGCGACTAATTTATTCCGTCGCTATTCCGTCGCTAGGTTCTGTGCCCTAACTTAAATTGAACCGACGGGGGGGAATTTTTCATTCCCCCCAAAACTCTCTCTCTCTCTCGCGGCTCTCTCTCTCTCGCGCGCGGCTCTCTCTCTCTCTACCAGGTATCTCTCTCTCTCTCTCTCTCTCTAATTTTGGGTTTTGGGGCCGGGGGGGGAGTGGGGGGGGGGGGGTTGTCGGCTTCGCGGGGGGTGGAGGGGGCGGGGGGGGTGGTGAATGGGGTCAGGGGGTCGGGGGGGTGTGGGGAATGGGGGCAGGGGGTGGGGGGGTGGGGAATGAGGGTCGGGGGGTCGGGGGGGTGGGGAATGGGGGCAGGGGGGTCGGGGGGTGGGGGGGTGGAGAGGGCAGGGGGGTCGGGGGGGTGTTGAATGGGGGCAGGGGGGTCGGGGGGGGGTCGGGAATGGGGGCAGGGGGGTCGGGGGGCGGGGGGTGGGGGGTGGAGAGGGCAGGGGGGTCGGGGGGGTGGGGTCGTAAGGCCTTGTAGATTGAGCTAGAAAACTGATCAGCTTTGAGCGATATTTAAATTGCAATAATGTTTTATGATGTGATCGAAATTATTCTCCCCCGCCCATAATGCAATCTATAATAACATACAACTCTAAATCTACTATCTTATCAGGTTATCCTTTCCTATCAAGCTATGTTTCTCGTTTCATGTACCTTATGTATTACACAAATACGAGAGTTCTATTCAACAAGAAAATTCATATCCATTAGGAAAAGACAACTATGACATAAATCGACTCGTGTACTATAAGTATTACGCAAATATGAAAGTACTAGACATCAAGATATTTCGATATGACAAGAATTGTATTATCATCGTTTTGCTTGTATGCTTCTAGTTTATAGACAAATATCTAGGTTAGGGTTTAATACGATAGTATAGCATTGGGTTTCAAAATTAGGTTATCTTTTCCGAAATTCTTCGAATTTACAACAGAGTATGCTTTGTATTTTGAGCTCCAAAAACAATTATATAATCGACCCTAAGCAACTCTCCATAGAATTTCCTTGGGTAACCCCTTCAGTAGAACAACTAAACATCGGACTCACGCAATTAGATATAGTATATAAAGAATGCAACAACAATAAGAAGAGATGATTCTTCTTACCTCAGCTATTCTACCTTAGCAGATATCAGTAGCATTATACGCTAATCCTTTCAAACCAATGAGATAAAAGTTAGAAACAAAGAGTTCTAAGAATAACACCAAACTATTGAATAGTAAAATAAACCAATATATATACCATATGTAAATGAATATCTATAGTTCGAGATATTTGTAAGGTATTGATCATTCAATCAACCTAGGCAATAATTTTAGCATAAGTTAGACTTATATTGCAATCTCCTATTCACACGAGTATTGATATCGCCGATGCCAATACTCGTAGGAATATATAGTCCGATACCGATTCCGATACCGATACTTTGAACCTTGATTTAAATACATGTTAGTATAGTGTCTTCACATATATGTTAAGAGTATATACATGATTAGCAAGGTAACTAGATACAAGTTATGATACAATGTAAATGCAAGTATACATGTTAGCTAGATAGCTTAGACTTATATTGCAATCTCCTATTCACACGAGTATTGATATCGCCGATGCCAATACTCGTAGGAATATATAGTCCGATACCGATTCCGATACCGATACTTTGAACCTTGATTTAAATACATGTTAGTATAGTGTCTTCACATATATGTTAAGAGTATATACATGATTAGCAAGGTAACTAGATACAAGTTATGATACAATGTAAATGCAAGTATACATGTTAGCTAGATAGCTTAGACTTATATTGCAATCTCCTATTCACACGAGTATTGATATCGTCGATACCAATACTCGTAGGAATAGTCCGATACCGATATACATTGTAGAGCTCTGTTTTGCTATTCTGGACATATTGTGACCTGTGCTGTTCTAAATAGGAGCCAGACACACTCCTGAGACGGGGGAGTATGTATAGTGATGTGGATTCTTACTAACTTATCATGTGAACCCATTTATGGGCCCTTCATTGAACCTTCTCATGTGCAACTTTCAGTCCATTCACAGTTCCCTATATTGTACTCTACATCACCTAGTTCACTTATATCTAACATCCTAACCCTAATCCAAATTTATGAGTATCGATATCGGGCTATTCTTATGTTTAGTTTGTCTTACGATACAGATTTTCACATCCAAATTGAGGATGAGTCGTTATTTTGTTGATCGTACATGGATGTACAAACGGCAACACGAGAGTAGAATTGGTGTGAGTGACGATTTTCAGGCAGGCGTGGAAGTATTTCTTAATTATGCAATGAGCAAAGCTCAGTACATGGACGGTAACAAAATTAAGTGTCCATGTGTTAAATGTCACAATAGACGTTACGAAGAAGTGGTGACTGTGAGAGATCATTTGACCCGTAAGGGTTTCGTACGTAATTACGGCCTGTGGTCATCGCAAGGTGAACTATATTCGGAAAGACAGGCTGCGGAAGCTGCTACTTATGCTTTTGATGATAATGCTACAACGGATGTCATCGAAGACCACGGATGCTCTGTTGATTATGGAGATCTGCAGAACCTTGCACGAGATATGGTGTATGATGCGGCAGGGCCTAATTTTGATCCGGAGGATCCTAATCCCGAGGCGAAGGAGTTCTATGACATGTTTCAGGACGCAGATACTTCTCTATATCCTGGTTGTGAGACTCATTCCGCACTGTCAGTGACGATGCGGTTGTTGAACATAAAGTCTGATTTTAACTTGCCACAAGCTTGCTATAATCGGATCACAGAAGTAATCAAGGAGGTGTTACCGAAGGAATCAAAAGAGCTACCAAAAAACTTCTACAAGTCAAAGATGATGGTCCGACAACTGGGACTGGGGTACGAGAAGATAGATTGTTGTCGCAACGGATGCATGTTGTACTACAAAGAGAATTGCGTATCAGAAAGTTGCAGCTTCTGTAATGCGGATCGTTACAAGCCAGTACAGGGAAAAGAAAAGTCGACTAGAAAATGACGTCCTTACAAGTATATGCATTACTTGTCGATCACGAAGCGCTTGCAGAGGATGTATATGTCTCTAAATACAGCAGAACACATGACGTGGCACAGCGAAGAACGCATAAAGGACGAAGGAGAATTGTCACATCCTTCGGATGGAGAGGCGTGGAAACATTTTGATTTGTGTCATCCAGATTTTGCTGCAGAGCCTAGAAATGTACGCCTGGCGCTATGTGCTGATGGCTTCGCCCCTTTCGGACAGTCGGGATCTCAGTACTCATGCTGGCCGGTCATTCTTACCCCTTACAATCTGCCACCATGGATGTGTATGAAGACTCCTTATATGTTTCTGACAGCTATCATACCCGGTCCTAAAAATCCGACGAAGAACATCGATATATATTTACAGCCGTTGGTGGATGAGCTGAAACAGCTGTGGGAGATCGGCGTCACGACCTATGATATTTCCAGGAAACAGAACTTTCAGATGAGAGCTTCACTCATGTGGACAATCAATGATTTTCCAGCATACGGTATGCTGTCGGGATGGAGTACGCACGGCAACATGTCTTGTCCGATATGCATGGAAAATAGTAAGGCGTTCCGCCTTAGGCATGGAGGAAAAACTTCTTTCTTTGACTGTCACCGTCAATTTCTGCCCGCGACCCATCCTTGGAGAAAGAATAAGGACGCGTTCAGATATGGAAAACAAGAATTTTCTCAACCTCCTGCCAGATTTTCGGGATACGATATTTGGGAAGCTGTAAAGGAATTGCCCACCGCAATGGAAGATCCATCGAACCATCGTGTCGAGGGGTTCGGACAAAGCCATAACTGGACCAAACGGAGTATCTTCTGGGACTTGCCTTATTGGAAAGATAATCTTATAAGGCATAATCTTGATGTCATACATATCGAAAAGAACGTGTTCGATAATGTCTTCAATACCGTCATGGATATTAAAGGAAAGACGAAGGACAATCCAAAAGCAAGACAAGACATAGCCGAGATATGCAAGCGTCCTCATCTGAACTTGATACAAAGGGGTGCTGGTGGACAATTAAGTAAGCCTATAGCGCCATACACATTGAGCAAGGAAGATAGATTAATAATCTGCAAGTGGATATCTAATTTAAGATTTCCCGACGGCTATGTTTCGAATTTGTCTAGATGCGTTGATCTCAATGAACGCAAGCTAACGGGAATGAAGAGTCACGACTGCCACGTGTTTATGGAAAGATTACTGCCCATTGCTTTGAGAGAGTTGTTGCCTTCTGCTGTATGGGTTCCGTTGGCCGAGCTGTCTACATTCTTCAGGGATATCTGTTCAACTAAGCTGACGGTGCAACATATGGTACAACTTGAGGAGAAGATTGTCTTAACAATCTGCAAGTTAGAGAAAATATTTCCACCGGGCTTTTTCGACAGCATGGAGCATCTACCGATTCATCTAGCATACGAAGCCCGTGTCGGTGCATCTGTTCATTATCGATGGATGTACCCCTTTGAAAGGTAAATAAAAATCGATATAATTTAAGTGAAATTTAAGTGGATTTTATAATTCATTGTTAATTCTCAAGATAATTTGTCTCTTTAGGTACCTACACCATCTAAAGAAGAAAGTTGGCAACAAGGCTCATATAGAGGCTTCGATATGCGAATCATATCTTATCGAGGAGGTGTCAAATTTCTGCTCAATTTATTTCGATACTCATGTCGAGACAAATCGAAATAGACCTCAAAGGAATGAAGAAGACGTTGAGGATGGAGGTATATTCAATTTAAGGGGCAAGCCTATTGGGGCTAGTAAGAAACGGTGGTTGACCGACGATGAGTATGATACCGCTCACCGATATGTCTTGTTAAATTGTGACATACAAGAAGTGAGAGATTTGGAGAAGTAAGTGACTACGCCTCGTTATAATCTCTAATTTGGTGAATTAAGTGACTACACTTATTTTTATTCTCTCTAACAGTGTATTTAGAGGTGAAGTCAAAATGAGGACACTATATATTACAGATGAGGGACTTCAAAGAGAGGTTGATTGTACCTTTCCGTCTTGGTTTCGTAAATACGTAAGTAACTGAGATAATATGTTATGCGGCTACCATTAAAATATATGCAGCTAAAATATTTAAATTATCAATACATGTTTACAGGTTTTATTGCCTGAAACAACACTCATAAATGAGAGCATTCGTTATTTGGCATTGGGACCGAAGAAGCATGCAAAGACTTTGTCAGGCTATGTCGTTAATGGCTTCAAGTTTAAGTCAACTCAGCATGCTATAAATGCCGAATTTCTCAATGGCGGCTTCGATACCAAGAATTCTGGTGTTTGCATAAGAGGCACCATCTATGACGACGAGCCGGACTTTGACTATTATGGAGTGCTTCGGGAGATTGTAGATTTACAATATAGTGCCCCATATGATATGCATATTGTGATGTTCAAATGTGAGTGGTTCGATACGAGACCAAATATCGGTTGGAGAATCGATAAACAATTTGGATTCGTCGATATAAATCATCGCAGGAGGTATAGAGGGTCCGACACGTTTGCGATAGCAAGTCAGGCTGTTCAAGTCTACTATACAAGCTACCCAAGGCGTCGTAGAGATCGATTTGACTGGTGGGCAGTATGCAAGATTAAATCTAGAAATACATTCAACGTTGGAGACCCAGCATACCAAGAGGACCAGATCGAGAAGCCCCAATACATGGGACAACAGTCGGATACCATGGACGTGGAAGATGTCGATATACCTCATGCTGAGGAAAATAGAGGGGAGAAAGAGGTTGATATACAAGACTTAGCTGTCAACCAGGGGAGAAAGAGGCGTCTTGTCCCAAGTATTGAGCCTGAAGAAGAAGAAGAAGAAGAAGAAGAAGAAGAGGATGAGGATGAGGATGAGGATGATGATACAGATGAAGTCGACGATGAGGATGATGATATAGATGAAGTCGACGATGAGAATGAGGATGAGAACGATGACGATGACGATGAGGACGAGGACGAGGACGATAACGATGATTAGATTAAATATCGGTATATATTAGAAGCACTTACAACTAACTTAGTGAATTCAGTTTAGACGGACACATTCTTATTTCAGTTTATGTTTTTGTCGTTCGATCATCTACTTATTGTATGATTTTCTTTTTACAGATGGCACTCTTAGTTCTCATTGTCTTGACGGCACTCGCCGCCCTGCTGCTGGTATATATATTTTAGTTCAGTTTTATATTCATTTATACTTCTATATTGTTAATTATATTTATGTGTTCTATTTACAGGTCATGGTCACTACCACTCGTGCTGCTGGCAGTGGCCGTGGACGTGATGGTAGTGGTGCTGGTGGTGGCGGTACTGGCCGTGGTGGGCGTGGTGGTAGCGGCACTGGCCGTGGACGTGATGGTAGCGGTCGTGGTGGTAGCGGCACTGGCCGTGGACGTGATGGTAGCGGTCGTGGTGGTAGCGGTCGTGGTCGCCTTCCACATTCCCCGGATATAGAGTCCTCCGATCCCGACCTGGAGAGCCCGGCCACAGACTCTTCCCGCCGTCGATCTATCTCTGCGCATGGACCTTCATCTTCATCGAGGCCTGAGACTCCATCCGCTAGCGGATCCGTTCCGCCCCCGGATGCACCAGCGGGTACACCATCAGTTACTGCAGGGTGGGCTCCGGAGTACCCCCGGATTCAGCTTCATCCTGCTACCGGTGAGTACATCCGCGGACCCGCGGATCCTCCGACGCCTCCAGAGAGGCCGATAGGCGAGAACCGACGAGAGCTATGGCCCGCGGGTGATACGTAAGTAAATTTAAGTTAATTTATTAAATTTGTTTTATTTATTCAAGTTACTAATCCATTCTTTGCTTCTTTGTAGGTTTTTCCCGTATGATGCTGCCCGGATACTCGGGCAAATTATTCGGGAAAACTACCATGGTCCCTACCTCAATTTTTCTGAGGTGCCTCAGAACATACGGTTCGTCTGGCTCGAGGAGATGAAGGTATATATATCTTTTGGTTAATTATTAATTATTCTTTAATCCACTAATTTTTTAATTACGTGATAATTTAATTTGTATGTCAGACGACGTTCTGGTGGCCCCCCCATCGCGAGGAGTTGATTCGCAAGGCCTATAAAGCCGCCGCCGGGAAGAAGATACGGGATGCGGTGTACGACGTTCGTACGGCGCATTCGAGGAAGAAGTGGCTCCGGGAGGAGTACTACGAGCAGATGTTGGATAAGATGAATACTGCTCAGTACAGGGAGAAATCAGAGAAAGCGAAGGCGAGCAGACAGGCCGCTGGTCTGCATACGGGAGGTTCAAGGCCCCACGCAGCGACGCGTGCAGATTTGGTGAGATACCGCAAATTCATTTCACTATTAAATTCGGTACTATTAATATACGTAGTTAATTAAATTCGACGTATATTTCGTATGCAGGCACAACGGGCGGTAAAGGAGGGGAGAGAGCCGGAGTCGGTCACCGCCTACGATGTATTCCTGCATACACACAAGAGGCGGGCAGACGGGAGCTTCGTCGACGCGAGGGCCCAGGCGACTGATGTAAGTAATTACGTTTATGAGATTTATATTAGAAATATAATTATTGTTAACTTAATTAGGTGAACGTAGGATTCAAATTATAACTTAGGGAAACATAGGATTTAGATTATAACTTAGGAAAACTTATAGTATAAACACATTCATTGGATAGGCTGCATATCGTGAGGCCCTTAGTCAGATTGAGCCCCCTGCCGAGGTTGTCGGCGAAACGACGCCCACCCAGACGCCCTCTTCTATGGCCGCTCGCTACGACGACGTGTTCGTAGAGTCTGTCGGCGGCTTTAATAAAGGGAGCGTCTACGGCGTAGGTTCCCTGGCGGCGTCGTTGCAGGGCGCGACTCCGAGATATCCACCGCCCCCGCCTCCTTCCGCGCCCCCGTCGGACGATATGAGGACGCAGCTTGCGACTCTCACCTCCGATATGTCGGAAATGCGGAGTCTAATGTCGGATGTGCTGGAGCGCCTTCCGCGTCCTTCTTCTGCTCCCGGTCCAGATCCGTCTGCTCCCGGTCCGTCTAGTGCGGTTGCCGGTCCTTCCGACCCTGGACGTTATTCATTTGACCGTTCTGCCAAGGTCCGCCTGGTACCGGATACTGCGCTCATTGGGCTCATGGACTTGATGTCGCCAGAGCAGCTCCGCACGCTTCCAGAGTATGTGTTGTCCCAGGTGCCGGCGTACATGGTGGAAGAGTACATCCGCAGAGCCGAACGACGACGCGATCCATCTCAATGATATTTATACTGTTTTTGGATATTTGTACTATTTTTGGATTTTGAATTCTGGATATTTTGGAAGCGTACATGAATGTTTGGATATTATGAATTTGTGTATTTGTGTTTGGATATTTATACATAGATGTTTGGATATTTCTGTTTGATATTGGATATTATGAATTTGGATATTTGGATATTTGTTGATCGTACATGGATGTTTGGATATTGGATATTATGAATATGTGTAATATTTACGAAAAGGAAATAGAATGTTTCTGTAATTTTTTTTTATTAATGTTGCATTTAGCGACGGACTAGCGACTAATTAGCGACGGATATATCTTTTTAGCGACCGATGAGCGACTTACTAGCGACGAAAAATCCGTCGCTAACTGGGTTATATAAATATTTGCAGTTACCGACGGACGAGCGACGGACAATCCGTCGCTAACTGGTTGAAATAAATTTGCAGGTAGCGACGAAATAAATTTGCAGCTAGCGACCAACTAGCGACGGAACTTCCGTCGCTAACTGGGTACAATTAATATTAGCGACGGAATGTCGACTACCTAGCGACGGCAAATCCGTCGACATGGTTCTGGAAATATGGTAGGTTTCCAGAGACTTAGCGACGGATAATGGGTCGCTAATCCGTCGCTAATCTGTCGAGGATGACGACGGACTAGCGACGGCTTAGCGACCCATTATCCGTCGACATGGTTCTGGAATTATGGAAGCTTTCCAGAACCATGTCGACGGATTTGCCGTCGCTAATCCGTCGCTATAACGTCGAGGTTAACGACGGGATGGCGACGGAATAGCGACCGATTTTGCGTATCAGGAACCTCTCTGATACGCTTTTACCGACCTATTTACGACGGCTTAGCGACGGATATTTTAATATTATATGCCATGTAAACCGACGGGAACAAGTCGCTAATCCGTCGCTAATCCGTTGAAAGGCAACCGTCGGTAATCAGTCGCTAGTTCGTCGGTTAATCATTTGTCCGACGGCTTAGCGACGGACAAATTTTAGCGACGACGTATTTCCCGACGGCCATTTTCATCAAATATCCGTCGCTATGCCGTCGGTAATTTATGTTACCGACGGATGAGCGACGGATGTGGCCGTCGCTAAAGTTGGTTATTTTGGTAGTGTCAGTTTTCCATTGAAAAAATTATGCTCCGGCACTAACAGAAATAATAAGATTAGCAGCAAACGATCATCATTCATGTATGTTAACATCCTTTAAGTGAGAAATAATTCGATCGAATTTTGAGATATGAACTCGAACTGACGTACCTTCCTTCATCACTAATCAGTAGGGCGACTTTAACATATAAAGTCGGTGGGTAAGAGTTTCCGTCATGTGGAGTGATTCTAACTTCAATCGGAGTCCAACGACGGTGGTTTCGTTATTCACATAGTACACGACATCCCTTCGCAAACATAGACGAATAGCAGCATATGTTTCGAGATCCATATCATCCAAATAATAATCGGTCATGTCAGCGGGCTTATTGGACTTTCACCGTAAAGCCTTGTGAAACTTTTGAGATATGATAACGTCATTCATCTGGCTTTTCCAAATGCCAAAATCATTCTTCCTATTGAACTTCTCAATTTCGTACTTCGCAAACTTGCATGGTGGAGCCATCTTAAGAATCTAGTCAATTATCTTTCTCAGAGAACTTTGTTGGATACCTTGCTAGAATCACAAAACTTTGATACCAATTTGTTGGGACATAGCAGAAATAAATCCAATAAATCAGAGAACACCTAAGAGAAAATTCACAATCGCAAAGATAAGAATTTACGTAGTTCCACCAAGATGTCTACTTCCACGGACGAGAGTGATTCAGTTCCAATAATTATAATGATTCTCTTAACACTTCTCTTCTTACTCTCAAGAACTCTCTAATCCCTACCACAAAGATAAAGAAGAAAATCTTTCAAACTTTTGTGTTGAACTTATTGAACAACTTTAACTTTCTTGTGTTGAACTTATTCAACAACTTTATTGAGCTTAATGAAATCTCAATATTGTGCTGAACTTATTTAACAAGTTTTGCTCTACTGTGTTGAACTTATTCAACAACTTATATTAAGCACAATGAGATATCTCAAGGAGAACCATTAGACCTCTTTATATAGCATGTCATGTGTCTATATATAGAAATTTAATCTTATGTAGGTTTAGAATTCAATCTTATGTAAGCTCAATATCCAATCTTATGTAGGCTTACCATATAGAAAAATTCATATATGAAAATCAATCAAATATATGGTCAAAAAAAGTCATAAGCTTTGGACATTTTTCAACACAATACACTCAGCTCGAGTCAAGCACGGGCTAGAGCAACTCGGGAACTGCTGTAGATAGTCGAGAATAGTTGAGCCTGAGCTTGAACACAGTTTCAAGTTCGATTTTGAACTCAAGCTCGGATCATAAATCTCAGAGCTCGGCTCAATGTTTTAAATCCATATATGAAAATCTCTACAGAAGGAGGCTTCTTTCATGGCTTTTTTCTAGTGCAAGCAGAAGAAGTAGCAAAGGAGTGAAGTGAGAGCAAATGAGGTTTTTTCTCCCAAACGAGCAAACTTTCTTGGTTTTTTCCATGATGGGTTGCTGAAATGAGCGAAACTTTGGACGTGGGTTTTTGAAATGAGAGGGGATATTGAAGGAAAGGTGGCTCCTGGGCCCGTTTGGTAAATCGTATTTGGAGGTAGAATTTAGATTTTTATGGATTTGAAGACAAATTTATGGAATCCTATGTTTGGTTGGAGATGGATTTGGATACGTAAAGTATGACAAAATCCAAAACTTGGATTTGGTTGAATTTTGGAAGAAAATAATAATTATTCTTTAATAATTTTGTTAAAATATTTATTATTTAATAATTTTGTTAAAAATTAGTAAATTAAAAATTAGTTAATCTCTAATAATTTCGTTAAAAATTAGTTAATTAGTTAAAAATTAGTTAATTAATAATTTATTAGTATTCTTATAATATTAATTAATAATATTTTATTATTTAGTTAATAATCATAATTTACTAGTATTATTATATTATTATTATAATATTAATTAATAATTTATTAGTATTATTATAATATTAATTAATAATCATATCCTATGTTTAGCATTATTAATTAAAAAATTGGTTAATTAGTTAATTAGTTAATTTTGTTATAATCATATTAATTATAATATTAATTAATAATTTATTAATAACTATTTTATTATAATCTTAATTAATAATATTTTAATCACAATTAGAATCATATTTTATAATAATTTAATTAATAATTTACTAATCATAATAATATTAATTATAACTACTATTTTTAAAATATTTAATTTATAGTTAATTAATCGTTAATTATTAATTATTAATTTATAATTACTTAATTATTAATTATTAATTTATAGGTTAATTATTAATTATTAATTATTAATTATTAGTTATTAATTATTAATTATTAATTTATAATCGTTAAGTATTAATTATTAATTATTAATTATTACTTAATTATTTAATTATTACTTATAATTACTTAATTTATAATCGTTGATTAATAATCGTTAATTATTAATCGTTAATTATTTAATTATTAATTATAATTACTTAATTTATAATCGTTAATTAATTATTACTTAATTATTAATTACTTAATTATAATTATTAATTATTAATTTATAATCGTTAATTATTAATTACTAATTTATTAATTAATAATTAATAATTATTTAATTTATAATTACTATTATTAATCTTTAATTATTAATTATTTAATTTATAGTTATTAATTATTAATTATTAATTATTAATTATTAATTATTAATCGTTAATTATTAATTATTAATCTTTAATTATTAATCGTTATTTATTTAAAAATTAACTAATCATTAATTATTAATTTTATAATTAATAATAACTAATCGTCAATTATTAATTACTAATCGTTAATTATTAATTTTATAAATAATAATAACTATAATTAATCATAATTAATTAATAGCTTAATTATTGATCATGACTATGACTTAATTATTAATCATAAAGCCAAATCCTATGTTTGGTTGGTGTTGAATTTTGAGTTGGATTTGAATAGTAAAATCCATGATTTGAATTTGAAAGATTTCTAAATCCAAATCCAAATAATAAAATCCGGTTACCAAACAAGCCTACTGTCCTTTCCCAAGAACCAATGCAAGCAAGCAACCTCTCTAGATTTTTCCCATGATTTCCTTGAGAAAACCAAGTTTTAGAAATGGGTTTCTCTAGTAGAATGGAATTATGAAGGAAATGAGCCTCTTTTCCTCAAGTCGTCTACAAGTCAATCAAGAGCAAAGGAATGGAGTGGGCTTTGGGAATGGAGCTAAGTAGTGAAGAAAAAGGAGCCATTTTTATGAAGTGGGGTCTTGAAGTAGCATCAAAAGACACATTTTTTTGAACTACTTCTTCTTCTCACACACTGATGAAGAAGCAGAGAGCAGAGCAGCTTTGGTGGAAAAGGATGGTTTTGGCCTCTATGGAAGTGGAAAGAAGGGAGCTTTCATCAGTGATTCGGTAGCACAGTGTGTGTGTGTTTTTTTTTCTTTTTTCAGAGGGGTAGGTAGATAGGGTTCCAATTAAGAGCATCTCCAACCCTATTGTCTTGTTAAGTGTTGTGAGTCTTAGGTGGCTCCTATGTGGCATGAGCCACAAGACAATGTCATGTTTATGTGGCAAAATTATATCTCAAAAGACAATGAGATAGAAAAACTATCTCCAATGCAAAAGTATTAAGAAGACAATAAAAAATATTTTTTCCAACTTCCAAGGCAACTTTTAAGACAACTACTCATCTTCTTTCTTTTTTCTAATATTTTTTATTCATAATTGATGACATGGAAGAGAAGACATTGTCAAGTGCATTGTCTAGAACAAGACAATCAACTTCACAATGTCTTCTTTAATTTTTGCCACATAAGCTTCATAATTGACTTGACAATTACATTGGAGATGAACTTTTGAATAAAATTTTGTCATTCCTATGTGGCATTAACTTTTTTCCAAAGTCACAATAGGGTTGGAGATGCTCTAATGTTGCTTTGCTTGAGTTGACATCAATCTAAAAAACAGTGTTGGCCATGAAATGAATAGGAAACAAGGAAAGTGACTACTTCTTTTGGACAAGTGAAATTGAATGTGAAGTCATAACTATGTTGGGCTGCTTCCATTTCTGTTGGAGTGGGTTAGAATTTTCAATCTATGTGGAGAATATTTTGAAGAGCGACGAACGTCATTTATACGTCGGAGAAGTTCGGGAATTGCATGGATCCTATTTTGGAACATATATGGTAAAAAAATATATGATTGGATTTTCATATTTACTTTGATCATATATTTATGATTGGACCCTTTATATAGCAGCTTTTCATATAATTGGACTTCCAATTATGGCAAGCCAATTATGATTGGATTTCTTTTAAACATATAATTGATGCATGTTGGAAGTTTTCATATATATTGGCCTTCCATGTATAGATTACCAAGGACTTATAAAAGGGTGATGCATGCTAGTTGAAAACTCATCTCAAAACAAGAGTGTTTTACAATCTTTGAGAGAGAGAGAGAGAGGGGATTAAGTACTATTGTGAATGAGAGATTGCTTCGAATAATTTTTCGGATCTCTTGTTCTTTGGAGTCCGCAATCAAATTTTTTTTCTTTCAAGTGAGTTGTAGTGATCCTGTTGGATCGGGAGGAGCTTATAGAGGGTGTATTCTCTTTATTCCATTAGTGGAGGTTCTTCAGGTTGGACTCCGATCGTCCCATGGTTTTTTTCGCAAGGATTTCCACGTCAAAATTTTTTGTGTCTGCGATTGTGTTTGGCATTTTTTGGTTTGTGTACTTTTGCTCGGTTCTCTCGCAGGACTTTCTGGTTTGGGGAAACGGTTTTCGCGCTTCTTTCCCAACAGAGTGGTATCAAAGCTTTGGGTTCAAAGAAGTGTCAGGAGTTGACAGTCAAACCAGGAAGCAGAGATGGAGCAAAGTCGGTGCGCATGGTGAACCTGAACGGTACTAACTACCATTATTGGCGGAGCAAGATGAAGGATTTGTTGTTCGTCAAGGAGCTGCATCTTCCAGTATTTGCTTCCGAGAAGCCCAGTAACAAATCCGATGAGGATTGAAACTTCGAGCATATACAGGTGTGTGGGTACATGTGGCAGTTCGTTGACGAGAACGTATACAACCACGTTGCCAATATTGAGCATGCAAAGACATTGTGGGAGAAGCTGGAATCTTTGTACGCGAAAAAGATCGGGGTAAACAAACTGTTCCTGATCCGGATGATGATGGATCTGCGGTACAAAGATTGTGCATCCATTACGGATCACTTGAGTGAGTTCCAGGACGTGGTGGACCAGTTATCCTCGATGGGAGTCAAGTTCGACGACGAGGTTCAAGGACTTTGGTTGCTATGTACATTGCCAGACTCGTGGGAGACCGTACGAGTATCTATGATCGCTTCCGCTCTGGAATGCGTGGTCAGTCTGGAGTTTGCCAAGAGCGGAGTACTGAATGAAGAGATGCGGAGATATTCTCAGGACACTTCATCCACATCCCATCACTTAGAGGTACTAGTTTCAGAGAGCCGTAGAAGGGACAAAATCAGGGGTACAGGTGGTGGCAGAGACAAGAGCAGAAGGAAGTCCAAGGGTTGGTATGAAGACTCAGAGTGTTACCATTATGGCAAGAAGGGCCACATCAAGCGGAACTGTTTCGCTTGAAAGAGAGAGAAGAAAGACGACAAGGGGAAGCAAGATGAGAACAATACAGCGGCGGCCTCGATATATGGAGGCAATGTGATCGTCATAGGTGATGAGGTTATCACAAACCTCGCATGCGATAACAATTCTTGGCTGGTGGACTCAGGAGCTTCAGCGCATGCATCTCATAACAGGACACTATTTGCCACTTACACGACATACGACTATGGAGTGTTGAAGATGGGCAATGGAGATGTGTCGAAGGCGGTTGCCATTGGAGATATGCATTTGAGGACGAAGACGAGTGCATTCCTTGTTCTCAAAGATGTTCGTCATGTCCCTGATATCCATTTCAACTTGGTGTCGGTTGGAAGGTTGGATGACGAGGTATTCTTCAGTCTCTTCGGGAATAGTCAGTGGAAGCTTTCTAGAGGTTCGATGGTGAATGCCAGAGGAAGCAAGAAGTCCGATCTCTACTAAATGGAGGGAAGCGCACACGGGACACATGAGGTGAACGCGGTCAGTGATGCGTCTACCGAGTTGTGGCACAAAGGGCTCGACCATATCAGCGAGAAAGAGATGAGCTACTTGGTGAACAGAAAGATGATTCCAGGGCTCTCATCTACAAATTTGAAGAAATGCACATACTGCTTAGCTGGAAAGAAAAATAGGGTGTCTTTCCAAAGTCATTCAAGTTCAAGGAAGTCGACGTTGCTCGAGTTGATTCACTCGGATGTCTGCGATTCTATGAAGGTAAAATCTATTGGTGATGCTTCTTACTTTGTAATTTTTATTGATGATTGTTCCAGAAAGGTTTGGGTCTATGCCTTAAAGACCAAGGATCAGATGCTGCCCACTTTCAAAGAGTTTCAGGCCTCTGTTGAAAGAGAGACGGGCAAGAAGTTATTGTGTGTTCGGTCTGACAACGACGGCGAATACATTGGTCCCTTTGATGCTTATTACAGAGAGCAAGGATTACGACACCAGAAGACTCCGCCAAAGACACCTAAGCTCAATGGTGTAGCGGAGCGCATGAACAAGACACTGATGGAGAGGGTGGGGTGTTTGCTGTCAGAAGCAAATTTGCCAGACAGTTATTGGGGTGAGGCTCTTCTCACAGCTGCTTACGTTATTAATTTATCTCCTAGTGCTCATTTGTAGGGTGATGTGCCTGACAAAGTATGGTACGACAAAGATCCGTCATACAATCACCTGCGAGTGTTTGGTTGTAAGGCCTTCGTGCATGTACCGAAGGACGAGAGGTCCAAACTTGAGCCGAAGATGAGGCGGTACGTCTTTGTCGGCTACGGTCGGGATGAATTTGGCTATAGACTCTATGACCCAATGGAAAGAAAGCTCTACAGAAACAGGAACGTAGTAGTCGTCGATGATCAGACCATGACCAACACTCAGGATTTTGAGACGCCTTCTGAGGCTGAGGAATTGCCTGAGTTAGAGTTATTTCGCTTCGAGAAGTTTCCAAAGGACATCGCAAAGGATCCAATTATGGGGGAGCCAGTACATGGAGTTTCTCCCAACCTTGATCATCAGCCTGCTGATGGTGGTCAGGGTATCCCACAGAGAATGAGCATGCCGGGGAGGCAGTTCCTGAAGGGGAGGAGGTTGTTGGTATACAGCCAGCACCAGCGGCTCCTTTGAGAAGGAGCGACAGAGAGCGTCGACCATCTACGAGATACTCACCGGATAAGTATGTGCTACTGACTGACGGGGGAGATCCTGAAAGTTTTGCAGAGGCTATGGAAGACGAACACAGGCAGGAGTGGATGCAGGCTATGCAGGAGGAGATGAGTTCCTTATATACCAATTCCACTTATGAGCTGGTACGGTTGCCAAAGGACGAGAAGGCTTTGAAGAATCGATGTGTGTTTAGAGTGAAGCAGATGGATGATGCTACTCGCCCTCGATATAAAGCGAGGCTGGTAGTTAAAGGCTACGGTCAGCGAAAAGACGTGGATTATGATGAGATCTTTTTGCCAGTCGTCAAGCAGTCGTCTATTCGGGTGGTGCTAACATTGGCAGCCAGTTTCGACTTGGAGGTCGATCATATGGACGTGAAGACGACATTCCTCCAGGGTGATCTTGAGGAGGAGTTATACATGGAGCAGCCAGAGGGATTCTGTGAGAAGGATAAGTCACATTTGGTCTGCCGGTTGAGGAAGAGCTTGTATGGTCTGAAGCAGACTCCGAGGCAGTGGTACAGAAAGTTTGAGTCGTTTATGGTGGAGCATGGTTATGCACGGACGACGTCGAACCATTGCGTATTTGTGAGGTACTTTGCCGAGGATGATTTCATCATTTTATTGCTCTATGTTGATGACATGCTATTAGTGGGTTGGAATGCCACTAAGATAGCGGAGTTGAAGCGCCAACTGGATGCTGCCTTCTCTATGAAAAATTTGGGTGCAACAAAGACTATTCTTGGGATAGAAATCAGCCGAGAGAGAGAGAGAGAGAGAGTCCAAGCTGCTACACTTGTCCCAAAAGAAGTACATTCACCGGGTACTTCAGCATTTCGGGATGGATGGGTCGAAGAAGTGAGTTGCCCACTTGCGGCTCACTTTAAGTTCACTGAGGAGCAGTGTCCATCTACCGAGGACGAAAAAGAAGATATGGAGCGGGTTCCATATGCCTCAGCTGTGAGAAGCCTTATGTATGCTATGGTGTGTACGAGGCCAGACATCGCTCATGCAGTTGGTACAGTTAGCAGGTACCTTTCAAATCCTGGAAGGGTACATTGGAGTACGGGCAAGTGAATTCTACGATACCTTCAGGACACTGCTGATTGGAGACTTTCTTTTGGTGGTGACGAGCCGAAGCTGGTTGGGTATACCGACACTGATATGGCTGGAGATGTAGACACGAGGCGATCGAATTCGGGCTATGTGATGATATTTTCTGGAGGAGCGGTATCGTGGCAGTCGCGGTTGTAGAAGTATGTTGCCTTGTCGACGACAGAGGCAGAGTACATTGCGGCGACGGAAGCTTGCAAGAAGTTGCTGTGGATGAAAAAGCTGTTGCAAGAAATAGGACTGGAGCAAGAGCAGTATACTTTGCTTTGCGATAGCCAGAGTGTCATTCACCTTGTGAAGAACCCGACATTTCATAGTCGGTCCAAGCACATTCAGACTCGGTATCATTGGATACGAGATGTGGTTGAGAAGAAGGACGCGATGCTTGAGAAGGTCCATACTGATGACAATGGAGCGGACGTGCTCACGAATGTTCTACCAAGGGAGAAGTTTGAGTACTGCAGGCAGATCGTCGGGATGACGAGTTCCACCACCTAGTTGTGAAGGGAAAGATTTGTTGGAGTGGGTGGGGTTCCCAACCTATGTGGAGAATATCCCGGAGAGCGACGAACGCCATCCATATGTCGGAGAAGCTCGGAGAGTGGATGGATCCTATTTTGAAACATATATGGTAAGGAAATATATGATTGAATTTTCATATTTACTTTGATCATATATTTATGATTGGACCTTTCATATAGTAGCTTTCAATATAATTGTGTTTCCAATTATGGGAAGCCAATTATGATTGGATTTCCATTAAACATATAATTGATGCATTTGGAAGTTTTCATATATATTGGCCTTCCATGTATAGATTATCAAGGGCTTATAAAAGGGTGGTGCATGCTAGTTGAAAACTCATCTCAAAACAAGAGTGCTTTACAATCTTTGAGAGAGAGAGGGAGAGAGAGGATTAAGGACTATTGTGAAGGAGAGATTGTTTCGAATAATTTTTCGGATCTCTTGTTGTTCGGAGTCCGCAATCAAATTTTTTCTTCTTTCAAGTGAGTTGTGGTGATCCGTGTTGGTTCGGAAGAAGCTTGTAGAGGGTGTACTCTATTTATTCTATTAGTGGAGATTCTTCAGGGTTGGACTTCGATCGTTCCGTGGTTTTTTCCGTAAGGATTTTTTACGTCAAAAATTTTTGTGTCTGCGATTGTGTTTGACATTTTTTGGTTTGTGTATTTTTGTTCGATTTTTTTGCAGAACTTTTTAGTTTGGAGGAACGATTTTCGCGCTTCCTTCCCAACATATTCTACTTCAGGTCATGTATGTTGGGCTGCCTTCCACTCTACTTCTGTGCATGTGGCCCATTGATTCTAATGCCCCTCTCTCTATCTCTACAATGACAGTGTGAGTGACATTTGTTAGTACTGATCTTTTGTTTGGTAGTAGCTGGATTTGAAAAGGGGGTTAGTGCTAAGACACTGCATTTGGAGTGTGTGGACAGAAAAAAGGCAGTGTAATTCATGTGTTCACTGACTTAAGGCCAGGCACTAGTGTTAACAAGACTGATTTAACAACACCGAGGAAGTACAGACAAAAAAAAAATCAGGGTATCGACATTTTACATACGCATTGTGGCAAAATGGAGTAAGCTGATTTAACAACACCGAGGAAGTACAGACCAAAAAAAAAAAAAAAATGGGGTATCGAGATTTTACATATGCATTGTGGCAAAATGGAGTAAGTGAAGTAGACTAAAATAAAATAAAATAAGTAGACTGAAGTAAAATCTTTCATTTGGATGCTTTGAAGTATAAGTTAGATGAGAATTTTTTTAAAATTTTTGTTTGATTGATTGTTGAAGTGAGTAAAAAAAAAATACAAAAATTATAATTTGATATATTAACTATTTCAGTTTTTTAACTTAATGTCCTTAATTTTGGTAGGTGCTAACTTGATATTTTGAAATTTTTTTTGACAAAATTGTCTCTCCCCTCCACACACCCCCTCTCCCGCCTCCTGCCGACATCAACACTCTCTCCTCCCCACCCCGCGCTGTGGGTCGGCCTAGAGCCACATTGGGTAGTAGTGTCGCCGAAATGGGTAGCTGCAGCAGTCGGAGGCCACGCGAGACGGCAAGACACATTGCAGGAGGTGGGTGCGGCGTTCGCCGGCCGGAGCTAAACGGGACGGCGAGGTCGCGGACGAGGGAAGCAAACGGAGACGGAAGCACGGGGGTGCCGCACGGGACGACAGGACGCGGGGCAGCAGGGTCACAAGCCGAGGCACGGGATACGTCGGGGGACACGTGGGCGGATGTGGGGGCCGGTCGCGGAAGGGTAGAGCGGCCGAAGGGGGGTTGTTGCCGAAAAAAGTAGAAAATTCAACAAAATGCATGAAGTGTGAAACATAATTTTTCACTTCCACCCTCCACTTCGGAGAGTAAAATTTCGACGTCAAAACTCCTATTTCGTGGCAAACAAAATTTATTATTCATGTCACTTCATAATAAATTTTATTTACAAATCTTTCGACCAAATACGTAAAATAATTTCAAGTCCGAATTTACACCAAATTTCTTTTCCAAATCCGCGAACCTATTCTGCACAAACACATGAAAATTGTGCAACAAGATAGTGACAAATAATAAATAATAATAAAGAGCTTTGCTATGCCTACAATCAAATAGTTACAATCCCCTTACAACCTCACGTGTCGGACTTCGATTGGAGGAGGGGAAAAGTGATAGGATCGGATGGAGTCCACGTAGTCGGGGATGAGAGGAGAGTGGGATCCGGTGGAACTCATGTGTAAGAGATGGAAGAAAAATATTGTAAAAAGATTGTAACTATTTAATTGTAGATTTAGTATTTTCCTAATAATAAAACAGTGAGTAATTTAAGGTCTTCCTCAGTGTTGCATGCAGAGTACATTCACTGCTGAACACTTGTTTATTAGAAGAGGGCATATGATAACTGATATAATCTGCAGGCTCAAGTACAAGTGCAGCATATCATAAGCACCATGTCCCAGAAAAAAAACATTTCTTGTTTGAATAGTGCATGTGATGTGAGTGGGAGGATCATGCATGTGGGACTTGAAACAAATTAGTTAGCAGAGAGTGACCAATGTTCTATTAGGGCTTGTTTGGTAACCGGATTTCACTATTTGGATTTGGATTTGGAAATCCTCCAAATACAAATCATGGATTTCAAGATTCAAATCCAACTCCAAATTCAACTCCAACCAAACATAGGATTTGAATTTATGATTAATAATTAAATTATGTCATGATCAATAATTAAGTTATTAATTAATTATGATTAATTATAGTTATTATTATTTATAAAATTAATAATTAACGATTAGTAATTAATAATTGACGATTAGTTATTATGAATTATAAAATTAATAATTAATGATTAGTTAATTTTTAAATAAATAACGGTTAATAATTAAAGATTAATAATTAATAATTAACGGTTAATAATTAATAATTATAAATTATAATTAACGATTAATAATGAATAATTAACAATTGCTAATTTTTTATTAACGATTAATAATTATAAATTATAATTATTGATTAATAATTAATAATTAACAATTGATAATTTTTATTAACGATTAATAATTATAAATTATAATTATTGATTAATAATTAATAATTAACGATTAATTAACTATAAATTAAATATTTTATAAATAGTAATTATAAATTAATATTATTATGATTAGTAAATTATTAATTAAATTATTATAAAATATGATTCTAATTGTGATTAAAATATTATTAATTAAGATTATAATAGAATAATTATTAACAAATTATTAATTAATATTATAATAATACTAATAAATTATTAATATGATTATAACAAAATTAACTAATTAACTAATTTTTAATTAATAATACTAAACATATGATATGATTATTAATTAATATTATAATAATACTAATAAATTATCAATTAATATTATAATAATATTATTAATACTAGTAAATTATGATTATTAACTAATTAACAAATTATTAATTAATATTATAATAATACTAATAAATTATTAATTATGATTATAACAAAATTAACTAATTAACTAATTTTTTAATTAATAATAATATTTTTTTATTAATTAATAATACTAATAAAATAGTTAGTTTTTTATTAATGAACTAATTTTTAACGAAATTATTAAAGAATAAATATTTTTAATGAAATTATTAAAGATTAACTAATTTTTAATTTACTAATTTTTATCAAAATTATTAAATAATAAATATTTTAACGAAATTATTAAAGAATAATTATTTTTTTCTCCAAAATCCAACCAAATCCAAGTTTTGGATTTTGTCATACTTTCCATATCCAAATCCATCTCCAACCAAACATAGGATTCCATGGATTTGTCTCAAAATCCATAAAAATCCAAATCCCACCTCCAAATACGATTTACCAAACACACCCTTAGAGATTAAATCATATTCCTATGATAAACTTGCGATCAAATGAGTCACCACAGCTTCTTGTGCTCCGAGTCCTTTCTTTTGCCCCCATTTGCATGTTATATAACATGTGTCTGAACACTCCCGAAGTTCGAACCGCAAAAAAATGGTAGACACGCTCGAGACTCAAATCTTGTGTTGTTGAGATGGTGCAGAAACATGAATGATGAACAATGGAACCGCTGCTTGTCTCTGGCAAAGGGTAGAACTAAAAATTTGAACTGGGGTGGCCTGGGATTGAACTGACTGACTCATAAGAAAGAGGGGTCGCATACGGCCATGAGCGACTCACTGGCGAGGTAGGCTGGCGGTGGCAGAGAGCACTTATGTCATAGTCGGTGACGGAGAGCACTGCGAGAATGCTGGCGGCGCAGGATTCATTGGCAGGTCTATGGCGGAGAGCACTTCGAGGATGGTATCTGCCATGGATTCATACAATGCTCGACTGCTAGCATTGGAGCAGATATGTCCTCCTGTTCCGCCGGCGTCGACACGGACTTTATCGATTATACTGCCTCCTTCATCAACATCGGTGACACTTTCACATGAGCAGTATAACTTCCTCTTATCCCAAATGCATGGCGGTGCTCCTCCTCCTGATCAGCAATAGTCCTTGTTTGGACAGATTTTTAGTGTGTGTGTATTAGCCCATTCTTGGGACTTTGATGTATTTATTTTATATTTTCATGACATTATGTAAGCTTATTTGTATGAGTTGTATGTGACATTTATTTTACATTCATTTATCTATTTGTTGGGACGTAGTATTTAGTTTAATGCAAGTTTGTAATTTTTTGTATGTGAGTTTACTTTATTATTCATATTAACTGTATGTGAATTTACCAGTGTTGAGTGTTCCACTGAAGGGGTCGACGAACCCAGAAAATTCCACGAAGGGTTGCTCCGGGTCTATTTATATAAACTGTGAATGAATTGGTAAACTGCAGAAATATTGTTTTACAAATTGCATTTTTTTTTGCAAATTAACGACATTCGTCGCTACCTTGTATCAGAACGTTGCTATTATGTATCATAGACGTCGCTAGTTTATCGCTACACGTCGCTAATATACTGACATGACAAATTTTGCCATTTCGGTATTGTTGTATAAGCAAAATGTTGCTAGTTTGGTTGCTAATTTGACGATGTTTAGCAACAAATATTGTGTCACTGATGTAGCAACGTTGTGCCGCTAAACGTCGCTAATTTAAAAATAATTAGCGACGTGTACTCGTCGCTAGATGACGTCGTTGTAGTGACAATTAGCGACGTTTGTTTCTGAAGCAACCATGAAATACGTGACTCAAAAATGTCGCTAATTTTTAGCAAGTTTTTTTTGGCAAATTAGCGACATTTTATGTGTCAACAATATGTCTTATTTTAGTAGTGTCCTTTGTTTTGCCCCCACTTGTATGTGACATCTGCTTGAAGATTCTCTGTTGGAGTCCAGTATGGATTTGGTAATAGCATATCTATGGAGTCTAAATCTGTTTAAATATTTGATTTGATTTGATTTGGATGTGGTGTTGGACTATCTTAGATTTATTTTAGGGTTTCCTATTTAGGTTATGACCTAGAATAAGATTTTCTCATCATATATATATGAGTTGAGGGTGGAGACACAAGATATAACACAAAGTTGAGATTCGGGGTGCACATCCATGGGAGATCTAAGAGAAAGTCTGTATTTTGCTCTTAAGGCTTCGCCATACAAGGCAGAAGAAAGGAGGAGATATGATCGAGTAATCATCAACTTCGGTTAAAGAGATTGTTATGGATTGGTGAGTGATTTCACTGTAATCTCTGTCGTTTCTTCTTGAGTGTGGTCAGATATACTTGTCTTTATCTATGCTTGGTGTTCGTTAGACGAGAGTTGGTTATTTCAGGTTGGTTGGCCTAAGTTTTTGCTGCGGAAACGTCTCAGGCATGGTATCAGAGCACTTGTAGGGTGTGTTCAATTCCCAACATATGATATCAGAGTGATGTTCGTTCATTCTAGTAAGGTACCAACATCTGGAATCAGAGCTTTTAAAATTTTGGCAACCATGTATAAGGAGCAGATGAACACTCGTATGATTACTCTCGCAGAGGAGAACTGGGCAATTTGGAAGCTAATGATGGAGGTTCTACTCTGGTGTAAGGACTTGCATGGTCCGTTGGACGGCGATAGCGTAAAACCATCGGACAAAGCTGCTGAAGACTGAAAATGACTGGATTGGAAGGTCATTGGATTCATCCGCCAATGGCTGGATGACTTGGTGTTTCACCACGTGTCCATGGAGAGTTTAGCAAAAATATTATAGGAGAAGCTGCATTCACTGTACGAAAGGAAGACGGCTGTCAACAAGGTATTTTTTATTCATCAACTTGTCAACTCGAAGTACACAAAGGGTGCCCAATGGCACAACATCTGAGCGAGTTTTAGGGTATCATCAATCAACTGTCTGCGATGAAGATAGTGATTGATGATGAGCTTCTTTCCCTACTGCTTTTGAGTTCTCTGCCGAAAAACTGGAAGACGTTGGAGGTGTCGGTGAGCAACTCCCTACCGAAGGGTGATGTCACGATGTAGGCAATCAAAAGTAGCTTGTTGAACGAGTAGGTCAGACACAAGCAAGTTGAATCGTCATAGGAGTTCGCTCTGGTGGCTTTCTATGGCGAAAGGAAAGACCCAAGTCACAAACGAGGACATAGGGTAGATCTCAGAATCTTGCGACTGTGGACCGCAATGAGGGTTGCTATCACTTTGGCGAAAGGGGTCATATCACGAGGAACTGCATGAAGCTCAAAGTTAGGAAGGCCAAAGGCAAGGACGATTATGAGGATCTCACAACAAGACCGAGAAAGAGGAACCTTGTGGCTTATGTCATGATGGCGTCTGGGTCATGGATATGAGGGCATTGTATCATGTCACTCCGTAGAGGAGGATCTTTACGTCATACCGCGATGACAAGTTTGGACGTATGAAGATAGACAACAAAGGGACGGCTGCAGTTGTAGGCATCGGTGATGTGCACTTGACAATAGAGTTTATTAAAAAGATCGTTCTCAGGGGTGTGCGACATGTACCGAGTTTGTGCTACAACTTGGTTTCAGTAGGGAGACTAGCAGATAATGGCTGTCGTTGTTTATTTGGGGACAAAGATTGGATGCTTACGAAAGATTTTCAACAGCTGGCTCGAGGAGATTTGTGTTGTGGCATGTACATACTGAAGCCGCTAAGTTGTACAAGCAAGACGTAGATACCAGATGGAGACTTGTCATACCCCACAAGCCAAAATACTGGAGAGCGGGGGACAGACACAGCTATCTACGTATATAGAAGTGTAATCTACCTCGATATATGGTCACAGCTGTCTAGATGTATGAGGGTTTATCTACAAGCCATCAGTCTCTTATGGTCAAGAACAAGCCTAGTGTCTCAATCTCAAGCAAGTAATAATAGTTACAAGATGTTAGACCATCATATATTCAATAATAAGGCGTCCCATACATTTCATATACAGATGATCGTGAAGCTAGTCGTACAAGATACGAGGACTAGCAAGAGTTTCAGTCATACATGATCAACCCTAGGATTTGTCAATCATGTTACAGCCCTTAGGCAGACAAAAAATATAAGTATTCACACGAGCTAACACTTGCTCGGCGGCTAAATGTCTCAAAAGAATAATTTTACAATAGAGCAGGAGAGCAAAATAAAAATCCACTCGTTGTCAGGATTTCTTCTAGTGTTCACCATCTGGCTGGAAGGCTGGGAGATCCTCAGGTCCTGCTCCAAAATCTGGCCATACAAAACCAGCTGGGTCAGACCCCAGAAAGAATAAGTGCCACAAGGGAGGCTTCACTTAAGAACTAAAACCAGCATGTCAGAACATAAACAAGAATAATAATAGAAGACATAAAATGTAAATAAGGCAACAAATGACGAGAGGACGAGGAACTATTCCGGAAGCCAGGTTACAATCCTTAAACCAAATAAGGACCGGGTTGTAACCCTTCGCCTGAACAGAATCGGATCTCTAGCCATTTATTGCTAAGAGTAAAGCGTAAGCAAGCATGTCCTGAGATAGCCATGTACTGGATCTAGACAAGACTAGACAGGATTGGACTCCATCCAACATTCACGGCCAAGCAAAGAGTACGGCTTGATACTTTAACTAACTAGGGTTATCACAAGCCTAGTTACTAGTAAGATGTAATGAGATATTCCGGCAGTCACAAGCCCTGCAGCTATCCAGGTTATCCAAGCGAGGTTCATGTAAGAGTTATCAAGAATTATTAGGTGACTTGGAGTGCAACACATGACAGTGTGCATATTACTTATTTCAAGAAGTGCCCCACATGACAGTGGGCTGGAAATGTGCCCTACTCGTCGGCAGACTACAAGTCTATAAGGTGTGGCCGGGATAACGGGATCGTCTGTAACTGGAAATATCTCTCTATATGAGCTACTTTGATCAATCTAGTAATTAACCTAGTCAGATTCAGCATGAATCCCTGACCTAGTAACCAGGAAAGCAAGTCCTAGACATGATGCGAGACGAGACTGGTAGCTTATACAAGCACATTCAAGAACAATCACCCACGGTGTCAAGATGAGTTATTACTCAGCATGTCAAGATAGCCGTCGTAACAACATTCAAGATTACATGTCAGGTTTACTTATCATGTCAAGAGTGCGTCACGACGGACCACTATCAAGAATTATAATGTCAAGTTGCTTGTCAAGAGTGCACCACGACGGGTTACCATCAAGAGTTATCATGTCATATTCATGTCAAGTCCAGTCAAATCTTATTAACTTCAAGCTTTATTATGTACAACAAGTTATTAAGTCGGGTCGTCACAGGACAAGTCAAGTAAAAAGGTACAAGCAAAGATCACAATATCACAATAAGGACCAAAGGGATAAGTATGAATAAATATAACAAGAATTATCATGGCAAGAAATGGCGCAAGTGGTCAAAAGGGGTGCCTGGGACAACATGCGCTAGGACATCATGCGCTAGGGATAGCATGCGCCAGGGATAGCATACGCCAGGACAACATGTGCCAGGACAGCATACGCTAGGGACAGCATGCGCTGGCATGCATGTGCCAGGACAGCATGCGCCAGGGACAACATGCGCCAGGATAACATGTGCCAGGGACAGCATGCGTCTGGACAGCATGCGCCATGGGCCAAAAGGCACCATCCACAGCATGCGCCAGGACATCATGTGTCAGGAACAGCATACGCCAGGACAGCATGCGCCATGGGCCAAAAGGCACCATCCACAGCATGTGCAAGGGACAACATGCTCAATGGGCCAAAAGACTCCATCCACAGCATACGCCAGGACAACATGTGCCAGGGATAGCATGCGCCAGGACAGCATGCGCCATGGGCCAAAAGGCACCATCCATAGCATGCGCCAGGACAGCATGTGCCATGGGCCAAAAGACACCATCCACAGCATGCGTCAGGACAGCATGTGCCAGCATGCATGTGCCAACATACATCAGCATGTACTTCTTATCTTCTCTAACCAGCCTCCAAATGTTCATGATAACCCATGGACTAGAAAGGCCATAAATCTCTCAAAATAAGTCGAAATCGTGACTTTCAAGGGTCTAAATTGGGTAGAAATAAATTTTCTACAACATAGGACCGTTAGATCTTGAAAATAATGAAGTTAAAGAGGTCAAAACCAAGAAAAATTGAGAAAAGTTGTAAACTTAGATCTACACAAATCTATCCATGGAAACTAAAAACTCCAAGTTCTAAAGAGACTTAGAATCAAGTGAAGAAGAAAATAGAACAATAAATCTTGAGATCCATCATGAAGCAAGTTGCACTTGCCTAGGATTTCTTTGGTGGGTGGAGAGGAGTAATGGAGAAGATGAAGGGAATAAATGAAAGTAATGAAGAGAGAAGGAGGAGAGTTGACTTATATATCAACCCCTCTCATCTCAAACCACACAAAACCGAACCAAGCCAAGCCAAACCAAGATGAACCAAAATAAACCAAGGCAAGATTAAACCAGGATCAGGCTAAGCAAGACAAGTCTAACTACGGTCATCTGACAAACGTCAAAAATTTGTACACGTATATTGAAAATACGTATAGCAGAAAACGGGAGTGACAACTCTACCCACGTAAAAAAAATTCCGTCCTCAGAATTTAATCAAGAGACTAGAGGTGTCAGGACAAGCTATACTAGTCACTAGCAATCTATGACTAGCAGTCTATCAAGCAATCATTCATACAAGTAAGGAATTAAAAGCATAAGGCATAAGGAAGATATTATATCTTATGAGTCAAACAGGTGTGGATATCGTGATCGGATATCATCCTCACGTTTCCACGTTGACTCACCCAAAGCGTGATGACCCTAAGTAATACGGACTAACTTAATAGTCTTGTTCTTGAGTATCTTCTCTCTCCAGTCCAATATGGATACGGGTCTTTCCTAATACGAAAGGTTGGTACCAACAACTAATTTCGAATGATCAAGGACATGACTCGGATCTGGGATATACCGTCGCAATTGGGATATACGAAAGACATCATGTACCTCACGTAATGATGGCGGAAGAGAGAGATGATAGGACACATCACCTACTTGCTCGAGAATGTCAAACGGCCCTATATACCTAGGATTAAGCTTTCCCCGTGCGTTGAATCGAATGACGCCACGGGTAGGTGAGATCTTGTCACGATCCGTACCCGCTTTTTCGGATACGAGATATGTCCAAGCCAGCCTACGCCGCAGAGTCGGCGGTAGAACGCTGTCAAGCCCATAAGAAAATAAATGCTCAAAAATAAACTTTATTGCTAATTCACATTTCTAAATTTATTACAAAATTTACAATATTTATATTTGAAGGAAAATACAATATTTTCACAATATAGAAAAGACAACTAGTTCCACTGTCTAAGTCGACCTCAGCATACCCATGTCTTTCCAGTGCTAAGAGTGATCGCGGGTAAACCTGAAAAATGTTGGTTTTCAGTCAGGAATGGAACAAGTACACAAACCGACGACAATGCAAAAACACAATAGAATTAACAAGACATGAAAATAACATATGAGAGATAAAAACTATAAGGTAACTGATGACATGGCACGGTGGAGAAGAAAAGGAAAATAAATAAAAAATAACTACCTATGTGGTGTAAAATATCTGTTTCAACATGTGAACGGCTAGGGAGTAAATCTGGCACCTGCACGTGTCGTGTACAGATGCTATTGTTCACGAATAGACATCATGAGGATAGTTCTGGATAGTCCACATGTCTACTAAGATATTTCCCCACCCGATTACTCTGTGTGACGAGCGTGTCAACGAGCAGCAAGATATATGTATAAACATGAAATAAAAAGACTACTATGAATCGAAAGCAATCAGAAAGTGCACTTGCCTGTGGTCCTTAGCTGGTGAAACCGATAATGCCGTTGCATTCATAATAGTCCAGTTAGCCTATGGTCGATATAAAGTAGTCAGAATTCACACGAATTATGATCGTACGACTTGCACGCTCAAGATGAAAATTAATCAAAAATTCGTTTATAAAAATAATCATAACCTTTTGAAGTTATTTATAACTTTTAGAAATATTTATTATACTTAAAAAACATAATTTATTTGTCATAATCTTATAAATAAATATTTTGAACTAAGGAAAGATTATTAGGTTAGAAATATAATTGGAAAATAGATAGAAATTTTATAGATCTATTTTAAGTAAAAAAAATCGTATTTGGAATACAATAATTACAACAATATATTTTAGGATTTTTAGCCCTAAATATTTTAGGTAGTCTACAAACTTTTCTTATATAGAATCTATCGGTACAATTTTTCAAGAACTAAAATATAAAAGGACAATAAAGAAAATTATTTATTTAAAAAAAATAATTACACTGGTTTATCAACAAAACATACTAATACTAATAATACATACTTAATATATATTGATACCATCAATACACTAATAATATTATTATTTTTAATAAAAGGCAATATCACTACCACCTACTTAATTAACAGTCATCTCTACTTTAAGAGAGAGAGAGAGAGAGAGAGAGAGAGAGAGAGAGAGAGAGGGAGAGTTAGATTTAGGAAAAAATCGAGAGTGAAGGAGAAGAGGGGGAAGGAAGGGAACTCACCAGATTTGGGTGTTCGGTGCGACGGGTACTAGCGGGGAGGAGGCTCGTTGGGCGACGCAGCTGAGACACTTCGAGGCGGCCGGATCTGGGCGGCGCCAGCCTCGAAGCTTGGCGGGCACGGTGCAAAGGTAACGGTGACAGCGAAAGAGATCTGGCCCACGAAGGTGCCAGGACATTGTCGGCGGATGTGGACGGGCAGTGGCGGCGAGGAGGACTCAGGGTAGCACCGGCACCGAGGCGCAACGTCGGTGGAGGTGGCACGGCGCACGCCGGAGAGGCCAGTCGGATCCGTGCCGGGGGGTCGCTCCGGTGGAGTAGCGCGTGAGGCCGACGAAGTCGGGGGCGACTCCAGCTCTGGGCGACGGATGTGCGGGGAACTCGACATCGGGCGAAAGAGACGTCCGCGAGAGGGAGAGGCGCCAGTAGTTCTAGGAGGTAATAGCGGTGTTGGGTGTTAGGTCTGGTGGTGATGGCAGGTTCTTGGCTTCTGTGAGGTTCGGTCGGCAGAAGAAGGATGATGGAGAGGAGGTAGGGTTTTCTTTCTTTTTCTGTTGTGGTATGATTTGTGGTGGTGGCCCTTCCGTGGTGATTTGGGCTATCCCGGCCAGTGGTAGTGTGGCCGGAGGGGCCTGGGTGGTCTATTGTCTATGTGTCGACGGTGGAGAAAGCATTGGCCAGCAGTGGTAATGGGTGCTGTGTGTCGGTTTGATGGTGATGTAGTCATAGGTGGTAGTGGTGTTTGGGGATCGGTCGAGGGGTTGTCCAGGGACATGTGGTTGTTGAAGGAAGCGGAGGTGAAGAGTAGACGGCCGGAATGATGATGTTTGGTGAGGGTGGTCGGTCTATTGCGGGAGTGGTCGTGGTGGTTACGACGACTGGGTCGTCCAGGCGGAGTCGGTGTAACAAGGAGGTGTCGAGGATAGATGGATATGACAAGGGAATAGGTTCTAGATAGCTTCACGTTATGTATAAGCCAAAGGGGAATTGATAAGATAGAGATTTGTATGCACAATATACTTAGATAGGATTTTATTTTATAAAAAGATATTTAGGTGGATCCAATCTCACAAAATAATAACTAATAATGTTTAAAAATAGATTTTATTAACTAATCTTAAATTCTATAGATAAGTCTTTAATCAAAACTATTTATTTAAAATAATTTATTTCAATCAAAATCTTCTAGTAGATAATAATAGTTAATATAAATCTATAATTTATCATTACCCAGCAGCTCAACATACGACTTCATACCAAAATAATGATCGACGTAAAGTATAAAATCCTATTTGGTGCTTATCGGATAACATATTTTCGAATCAAAGAAAACATTTTTTTCTTTTTATAAACCACATCCTATAAATAATTACCATAGCAATTTAATATGATTATATCGCAACTAAAAATATATTTTAAATCCAAAACTTCTTTAAAAAACAATTTGACAAAAATGTTATTGATCAAAATAGATATGATCCCTCAATCATTTTTGCGCCTGTCAAAATAATAAAACTTCATCATGCGGTTGAAAAAGGCTTTTATTAGACAACGTAGCATTTTTCGAAGTCTTTAATCTAGAATTAGTTTTTGATAAATAAAAGGAAATATCATTTAAAAGTTTTTGCCAAAAATTTACTTCTAAACATAGATAATCAAAATAAAGAAAATAGTTTTGAAAATCCGGAAAGAGGGGTTACAAATCTACCCACCTTAAAATAAATTCGTCCTCGAATTTAAGGAATATCTAGGATAGATAGGCTTGATGGGTCTAAAGGGAACGGTAGTAACAAAATTTTAAATAAAAATGATATTGGTTAATAAGATAAGATCAAGGATAACGAAAACTTTCTTAATAAGAAATATTGATCAAAGGAAGGATGGAAGTGAAAAAATAGTAATAACAATAATAATAAATAAATAGATAGGGTTTGATGTTTGAGTCTCGTGGTCTTGATTCATAAAAGGTTCAAGTGTTCCCAAAAAATTCGACACAAGCTAATAATGACCTCAAGGACAATTCATCAATGGGAGCCTCTACCCACCTTAGAAATATTATTCTTAAAATTTTGAATGGCACGATTAGTCATGATTAATGATATAAGAAATGATGCGATCATTAATCAAAATAGGTTAGGTTGTGAACATAATTGACTTTAAGAAAAGATAATACGTGGCACGAGTATAGTCAAAGGGTCTAGTCACCATGGTCAAGGATATAATTGAAGGATGATTTGCTAAACTAGAAAAATCGTTAGGCACGATTAACTACTGTTTGGAATAAGCATTAGTCAACAGTCAACTTCTGACGAAGTCTAGGCATGGTTAAAGTCATTATGATGTAGCTAAGATGTAGTCGCGATTAAGGTTAATTATGCGAGTCATCCCAGCATAATCAAACTTCTGAGAAAATTGGCACGAGCATGAACATGATCAAAATAGTCATGATCATAGTTGGATTGGAAAAAATAGAACCTTGTAATAATTTAAGTTGAAATATATGCGCGATTATGATTTAGTCATGAACAAAAGTTGTTTAAGATCGATCAAAATTGGAATCATTGTGGTACGAACAAATAGTTAAGCAAAATTATCTAGGCATGATTATAGAAACGAATTCCAGGATAACATGCGAATTGGCACGATTACAATAGAATCGAATAGTCTAGTCGTGATCGAAAGGTCGTTAAGGATGGTCCAAAATGAAACCATTCTAACATGATCGATTGTGTAAGCATGATCATAGAGACGTAATTTAGGTGTAATTATGAATCTAGTGGAAGAAAATCAAATTAGGTTTAAAAGATGACGATTCGAAAATAGAAAGATATGGAGGAAGAGAACAACCAGTTTATTGAGAAGCTTGTAACTAGGAATAAGACACAAATCAATTTGAAAACTTAATAGTCACATGCCAATAAAGAACGTAGCCTCTATGATATTCGAAAACCGTAGCACACTTGAAATCATTTACCGAGAATTTATGCCTCGCCAGTGTACATCTGGCTGTAGTAAACTCTTGGTTACATGACTCTAAATAGGATACGGTATCGAATATTCTATTAACTATTTCCAATGTTGGCATATTAATTCAAAAATTAAATTGGACAAATAAGACATAGTTTTGATAATAAACGATAACCCACGCTTACTTGGAATTACGTCGACTTAGGGATTATGCCTCGCCAGTGCGCTGCTGGCTGCAGTGAACCCACGGTCTCCATAAGTCAAGTAAATGACGACAGTGTGCTTCAGTCTTGTCATTGTAAATCACCGATCATTCTTTTAACTATGTTCATACAATTTCAAAGGGCTTTTAAAATTTTTAAACAAATTGACTACGATGGAGGAAGCTAGAAATTTGAGTAAATTGATCATGATAGGTAGGTGTGCATATCTGTCCTTGAAGTGAAAGTATATGTTCTAAAATCAGACGATTGATTAGGAAGGGAGTGATCGAAGATAGGAGAAATACAACTTTAATTTCTGTTTCTCTAACATTCAAGATTGAGGAAAAAGAAAAATATGTATAAAGCATTACGTATACCTGCTATGAATGTACATTACACACAAGTATATATGTATATTCTAAATAAATCGCAAAATCCCAAAATCAATCTAAGAGAAGATTATACCATTTCCAAGTAAAAGATAAATTTAAATAGCAATAATACATATATTATATTCGAAATAAAATTTTATAAAAATTATTCACGAGACAAAAATGGACTAGCAATATATATATATATATATATATATATATATATATATATATATATATATATATATATATATATATATATATACATGGACGTCATTGGTCTCATTACATGACTACCAGGACTTGGGTTAGTTTCGGGCTAGTTTGGAACAACCGGGCCTTCAAAAAAGTCGTATTGTTATTAAAAAACTAATTAAATTATTTATAGAGGTCACGTCACAGCTTTGTCTGGTTTTTCTAGCTCGGTTACACTTATGGCTGGGTTTTTCCTACCACAACTAATACACTAGTCAAAGCACGCCTCTGCACTATCCATGCCATCACTTCTAGTCATTTGGCGCTCCAAAATTTTGTTGACACAAAATCACAGTCAACCAAATATTGATAAACTTGACTACATGATACTTGTGATAATTCAATACGACACATGAAGACTACATCCAGTACAAGTCAGACGACAGCTCGAATTTGCAATGCAAGTTATTTTGAGTCTGTATTTTTACAATTTTATTGAGTCTAGACTTATGTAAACTGAGCTGTACTGAGCATCTGAGACTTAGCCTATAACCATACCCAAATCCAATAGCTCCACACATATCCAAAATAAGCCAATTGGACCCATGACCCATTCTGTGCTATGGAGACAGAGTTCGGGCCGAACTCCGCCTCCACACAGAGTTTGGGCCGAACTCTGCCTCCTAAAAATCAGCACCCTAATTTTTAGGGTTGGCTGGTTGCAAGTTGTCCAACGGCCAATTTTTTGAAAATTCCAACCAGAATTCTGGCCGAATTTTGCCTACCTGATATCCTATAAATAGGCCATGAATTCTCTCATTTTCATTCATCCAATCTTCTCTTATTTTCTTTCTAAAGCTCAATACAAGCCATACCCTTCTTCATCTACTAGCCACAAGCTCCCTAAGCCTCAAGTGCTCAGTACTTTTCAGTCAGGAGTTTGTACAAGAGTTCAAGAAGTCGCTTGAAAAATTCCAAGCATCGCCACTGCGATCTTTGTAAGAAGTTGACGTGCTCTTCTGAAGAAAAGGCACGGGGTGTAACTACTATTTCACAAATAGTGGATTTAATCCTGAGCTAGAGTTCTCAGGCCTGGACTAGTCCTCCACGAGGAAAACCAGGTTAAAAATCGGCTGTGTTTGCGTATGCTTTCTTGCTCCTTATTTATTTCCGTATTTACTCTGATTACTTTCAGCTTGTGAAAGAGTTTATTTTTTTTAATTGGCTATTATCACTATAAACTCTATTCACCCATTCTAGAGTTGCCATTTGTTCTTCAATTGGTACCAGAGCTCTGTTCTCTCAACAAGGACTAACATCCTAGAGCTGATCCATGGCAACCACACAATCCTTGATTTCTAATCACGGTGAAGGGCAGTCCACTTATAAGCCTCCCCTATTTGATGGAACTAACTACACCTATTAGAAAATAAGGATGAGCTTTTATCTCAAGTTGCTAGACTTCGACCTGTGGACCATCGTCACCGATGGTTACAAAAAGCCCTCCAGGATAGTTGTCAATGGTGATCTCGTTGAGAAACCACATGACAAATATTCTGACAAGGAGAAGAAACAGGAAAGTCTCGACGCGAGAGCTATTAATGCTTTATTCTGTGCTATAGACAGGAATGAGTTTAACAGGGTCTCAACATGCACCACCTCTCACGAAGTATGGAGACTTCTAGAAGTGACGCATGAAGGAACCACCCAAGTCAAGGAATCGAAGATAAGCCGACTCACTCAAGAATATGAGGCTTTCAAGATGAAGCCAAATGAGACGATCACGCAAATGTTCATAAGATTCCTCGACATCATCAATCCCCTATCTTCGTTCGGCAAACAATATTCAAATCACGAGAAGATTCACAAGCTACTTAGAGGGCTACCAAAGATTTGGAACCCTAAGGTGACAGCCATCATAGAAGGAAAGGATCTCACAACTATGTCCATGGAGACCTTGATGGAAAAGCTGATGACTCATGAGCTTGACCTCAAGGACTTCGAAGAGCCTGCTCCTAAGGCTAAGGAGATCGCCCTCAAAGCTCACCGACGAAGGACTGACTCCGAAGAGATGGATGACGACAACTCGGAAGGTGATGATCAAGCTCTCCTTGTCCGCAACTTCAAAAAATTCCTTCGCTTCAACCGAAGAAAAAAGGAACCACAAAAAGATGACGAAGAAGAGCCAACATGGTACGGTTGCAAGAAGACGGGACACGTCCGAAAAGACTGTCCATTCTTAAAAAAGAACAACCGCTATGAGAAACAATACAAGAAGGCTTCCTCAAAGAAATATGCCAACACAAGTATTTGGCATAAAAGCGAAACTAGTGACTCCGAGGAAGAAAAGGACTCTTCTCAAGACGCTGCAAACGTGTGCCTAATGGCAACGTCCGACAAGGTATCAAACGAAACTCTTGATGATTTTACTTTTGATGAACTTGGCGATGCTTTCACCGATTTACTTGATGATCACAAAAAGGTCATTGGTAAATATAAACATGCCAAGGAAAAGATCAAAAGTCATGAAGTCAAAATTCAAAGACTTTCTTTACTGCTTGATAACATTAGAGACACTTCACCCACGGATGTCACAGATGAGGTATCTAAGCTTAAAATAAGCCTACATGATGCCGAAGCACGCATTGAACAACAAACACAAGAAATCACAGCACTCAACAAGGAGCTTGGATTTCTATTACTAAGATATATGGTTTGAATACTAAGATTGATGAACTGCAGGCTGTGTCTAAGAAATTAGAGACTAAATTGGGAAAACAGGTTGCTCAACCTCAAATCCAATCACATGAGACACACACAAAGCATGACACTACTCATACTAGTCAACCACGTCATCCACATGCAGCTCATAATCATGCTTACATATACACACACTTTCATAAAGCACACAAACCACATGCACGTAGAAATAATTCTCATTTGTCACAGAATCATCATGCTACACATAGATACAATCATCACTATGTTACAAAAAAATGCCATCACTCTACATATAGACATCATCACCATGCTATTCCATATAGACATCATCACCATGCTACTCCATATAGACATTATCACCATATTTCTCCACATCACTCTACATATAGACATCATCACCATGCTAACTCTACATATCATCATGCTACTCCACATCACTCTACCCATAGACATCATATGCATGCTCATAACATAAATAGGAATGCTATATGTACTTATTGTGGATTACATGGACACATTTCACCACAATGTAGAATTAGAAGATTAGTAGATAGAAAGAGATATGCATGGTTTTCGAAAACTAACTTTTCAGGACCCTCAAGAACTTGGGTACCAAAGGTCACATCTACTCTCGATATAGGTGGACCTTCCCTCCTCAACTAAGAGTAAGTGGATTCTCGATAGTGGATGCTCGTGGCATATGACGGGAGACGCAAATCTTTTCGCATCACTATCGATGAAGGGAGAAGGATATGTATCCTTCGGCAACAACCTAAAAGGGTATATTATAGGTAATGGTATTATTGGTCATCCTCCCTCTCCCGTAATAAAGGATGTCTGCCTAGTGACCGAGTTAAAGCATAACATGCTCAGCATTAGTCATCTTGCTGACCATGGATATGACATTAACTTTGGACAAAATAAATGCTTTATTTATGATAGGTCAACGGGAGACATTGCTTTTGAAGGGGTAAGAGAGGATAATTTTTATATTTTCTATCTGTATAGAGATACTAACAATGCAGATAGATGCCTATATGCTCATAAGGATGAAAGATTACTGTGGTACCAGCGTCTTGGTCATGCCAACATGGATACTATATCCAGCCTATCGACTAAGAAGCTTGTTAGAGGCTTGCCCGACATTACATTCAAAAAGGACACTGTATGTGCCGAATGTGAATTAAATAAGGCAACTAAGTCCTCATTTCATTTCATAAACTCTGTAACTACTACTAGACCTTTGCAACTTCTTCATATGGATTTATTTGGCCCTAGTAGAGTAGCCAGTCTTGGTGAAAAACTCTACGCATTTGTTATAGTTGATGTTTTTTCTAGATTTACATGGAATTTCTTTCTTACAAATAAAAGTGATGCTGTTTCGGTTTTCAAGATTTTTGTTAAGAAAGTTCAAAACGAAAAAGGCTACATGATTACTCGAATCCGAAGTGATCATGGAGGCGAATTCGAAAATACTGATTTTGAAAAGTTTTGTGATTCTAATGGTTTTGATCATGGGTTTTCTTGTCCAAGAACTCCTCAACAAAATGGCGTTATGGAGCGGAAGAACAGGACTCTTGGCGATATGGCTAGAGTCATGTTGAACAAGTTTTTACTTCCAAAATACTTTTGGGCTGAAGCTGTCAGTACAACATGCCACATTTTAAATAGGGTGCTTATTCATCCTATTACGAAGAAAACACCTTATGAGCTTTGGTTTGGAAGAACCCCAAATGTTTCTTATTTTAGAGTTTTTGGTTGTAGATGTTTTATCCTTAACACCAAAGACAACTTAGGCAAATTTGATGCCAAAGATGACGATGATATTTTCCTTGGCTATGCTGCCAAGAGCAAGGATTATAGAGTATTTAAACGCTCATTAATTGTGGAAGAGTCTACCAATGTGACTTTTGATGAAGATAATAGTGCAGCAGCTACTCTTGATGATGATGTTGAGCCATCAACTTCTACTCCAATGAATACCACCACCGTAACCAATTCTCTGGAGGGCTTGCCTAAGAAATTCTCTTTCAAGCTGTCACATCCAGAAAATTTGGTAATAGGTGAGATTTCACGTGGAGTAACTACTAGATCATCATTAAGAGACTCTATTGCTAGCACTGCCTTCATTTCACAAATTAAGCCGAAAAATATTTTAGAAGCTTTTAATGATAAATTTTGGATTTCTGCTATGCAAGATGAACTCAACCAATTCGAGAGGAGCCAAGTATGGGAACTCATTCCTAGACCGACAAATCACTCGATTATTGGTACTAAATGGGTATTTAGAAATAAAGTAAATGAAGATGGTTCAGTTACACGCAACAAAGCTCGTCTAGTAGCCCAAGGATACAACCAAGATGAAGGTATCGACTACGATGAGATCTATGTTCCTGTTGCGAGATTGAAATCCATTCGGATGCTTTGTGCATTTGCAAATTTTCAAATTTTCAAATTATTTCAAATGGATGTTAAAAGTGCTTTCTTGAATGGATTTATTAAGGAGGAAGTTTATGTAAAACAACCCCCTGGTTTTGAAAATTATAAATTTCCCGACCATGTTTTCAAGCTAAAGAAAGCGCTATATGGCCTCAAACAAGCCCCTAGAGCTTGGTATGAACGGCTAAGCAATTTCTTGCTTGAGAAAGGTTTTTCAAAAGGGAAAATTGACACCACACTTTTAATAAAATCTTTTAAAGATACTATTCTCTTAGTGCAAATATACGTAGATGATATTATATTTGGTTCTACTAATGAAACCCTCTGTCAAGATTTTGCCAAGTGTATGCAGACCGACTTTGAGATGAGCATGATGGGAGAGCTCAACTACTTTCTTGGACTGCAAATCAAACAAATGTCAAATGGAACTTTCATCTGTCAGTCAAAGTATAAAAAGAACATGCTGAAGAAATTCGACCTTGACAACGTCAAACCAATCATCACTCCAATGGCTACTACAACTAAACTAGAACCAGATGAAAGTGACAAACCTGTGGATCAACGTAAGTATCGAGGTATGATAGGCAGTCTACTCTATTTAACTGCTAGTCGTCCCGATATTATTTTTAGCGTTTGCCTGTGTGCTAGATATCAAGCAAATCCTAAGGAATCACACATGACCGCTGTTAAGCGTATCTTTTGATACCTTAAGGATACGGTTACAGTGGGCCTATGGTATCCCAAGTCAACATCATTTGACCTCATCGGTTACTCTGATACTTATTACGCCGGATGCAAGGTCGACCGTAAAAGTACGAGCGGTACGTATCATTTATTAGGAAAGGCTTTAGTATCTTGGTTTAGCAAGAAGCAGAATTCTATCGCACTATCCATAACAGAAGCTGAATACATCGCAGCTGGACGTTGTTGTGTACAAATTCTGTAGATGAAGCAAACCCTTGAAGACTACAACTTATCTTTTATGCACATTCTAATCTTTTGTGACAACACTAGTGCTATAAATCTCACTAAGAACCCCATATGTCACTCATGCACGAAACACATAGAAATACGTCACCAGTTTTTGCGTGATCATCAGCAAAATGGCACTATTAATTTAGAATTTATTGACACTGATCATCACCTAGCAGATTTCTTTATAAAACTATTATCCGTAGAGCGCTTCAATTTTCTCTGTCGTGAACTTAGAATTTTGGACGAAGATGTTATTAATTAAAATAAACCTGCATAAATATCGAGCATGTCTTAATTCTTTTATGATGAAATTGCTATAGGTACAAGCCGAAAGGGTCTTTCTGACAACAAGACGTAAAAGTCTAAGCGACACGGTGCACTAGTCCTCAGAACTACTGCTAGCTGGGATCCGGCCCCTGCAGCTAACCCATGGCAGCTTCAAAATATTGAATTATGGCATAATTCTTTGTTTATTACATGGTTCATTTTATTTATCACATGCTGAAATGCAGAGTTTCCAACTTCACTTTGCTTCGAATCAATTTTCTGGACCTTTTTCAACTTAGATTTTTTTTTTCTTGTATATGTACTTTTCCTTTGGTCTCTCTCACTTAATCATTTGTTTTCAACTTAGAATCATTTTTCGGCCTGAATCCTGTTCTGTTTCCAGGATCCGGAATTCTGGCCGAACTTTGCCCTATCCAGAGTTCGGGCCGAATTCGGCCTGACTGTTCCAGAACCGGGAGCAGTCTCAGCCGCTGATCATAAGTTGATCCAATGGCCCATATTTGTTCCGACCATTGGAACCCTTTCACATATATTCGGGCTCTCCTCTTTCTCCTCCTCCATTGCCACCTTTTTTACTTCTCCAAACATATTTTTCTCAAACCCTAACCCTAGTTCTTCCTCCCTGGAGCTTATCTCTTCTCCAAACTCAAGGAGAAGGCTTCCCTCATTGTTCTCCTTCATTGTTCTTCATCACATTGAGGTATATCTCAACACTCCTCTCCATCTTAATTTTCTCTATTGTCTTTATTATTTTTTTATGGCTCCATGTTTGTTCAATTGCGGAAAGAGACTTCGAACCGAGGGAGCGTCCTCTTCGAATGCTCCTCCTCGTGGTGAACCGCACATTGAACAACAACCATCTATCCATCCGTTGTTCAACCCGCCTCGTCCACTTGACCCAAACACTTTTGACGACCGAATATTTGTATCACTCGATGCGTCAAATGACTGGTTTAGTAACTTTCGGACACGTCCAGTGTTTACGGATCATCCTAACAATTTTACTATTTTCTCTCAATATGATGCACTTTTTCATGATCTTTGCCTTGACGAACTTGTCACAACCAACTCGGTCATTTATCGTAATGCTATTCAAATGTTCTACTGCAACCTAACTCATGATGATACACATATTTACTCACGGGTTGCGGGCATTGACATCTCGTTTGATGATTTCGATTTGGCCGAACACCTTGAACTCCAAGAGCCAAACTCATGGGAAAAGCTTGTTGAAGCTCGATCGTTTCAATTTTCCGATGGGTCTTCACTTGAAAGCTTCAAGGACGACTTGTGTACTCCGAACACACGTCCTCACAAGCTTTTGGCCAAGTATCTCAATCCCTATTTTTATGAACTTCATCGGATTATCTTTAACACTATTCTATCCAAAGCGGGATCCACCGATGAAGTCACCTACTTTGAAATCTTGGCCTTATATCACCTTCACTTTCATGTACCATTTAATCTTCTACGTACCATGATGGACCGGATGATTAATTCTAGGAAGAAACCAAGATCCTTGGTTTATGCTTTGTATCTTCCTATGGTATTTCGTGCTTTTCGCATACCTCTTGATGAGTGTCAGTTCTTACCTGCCCCTGCCTTTCTCTCTAAGGCACGGAGACTTCAGGCAGCAGTTGGCTCACCTGTTGTATCCGAGCATTCTGATGATGAGCCAGATGCCCCTCCTCTGGGACAGGATCCTCCTCCTCCTCCTGCCACTCTCGAGTCCCTCCAGACTATGCTCCGCGATCGTTTCACCTTGGAGGATGATCGCTGGACTCAGCTTGATTATCGGACTACCTTGCAGATGAGTGCCATTAGCAACTCACTGCATGATATTCGATACTCCATGTCTCGCCATCCTTCCATGCCTATCCCTATGGAGCGGGACCCTGGTCGTGAAGGGTATCGTATCGATGACCCTTGGGTTATTCACTACTTGGATCCAGATGCGGCCTTCGTGGACCCTCGTCGTTCCTTCACTGATCCATCCGACGACGCTGGGCCTTCACGAGCTCGATGATGGATATGGACTTCTACTTGCTGCTGCTATTGAGGATCATAGCTTATGTTTTTATGCACTTTGGATTTTAGTTGCTTTTATGTACTTTGGTTGTATTAGACTTATTATTATGTGTGACTTTTGAGACTTTCAATAGTTTTATCAGTATCTATGCAGTTTCATCTATTACCTTTTGGTGTGCTTGCTAGTTACTATTTGCTTATGGTTTATTGCTAAATGCCAAAAGTGGGAGAAATTTTGGTATATTCTATATTCTTTTTGTATCTGTATCTGTGCTTTGGGGAGAATATTCTTATCAGGCCAACAGGATTCAAAGCAATGTTTACGGGAGAGCTATTGCTAGCTCGGCACTGATTACGGGGGAGCTATGCCACTTCCATATAATGTGTCCAGGTATGAATATTGAATATACAACTATCATTTTGTCAATTATCAATATGGGGGAGAATGTTGACACAAAATCACAGTCAACCAAATATTGATAAACTTGACTACATGATACTTGTGATAATTCAATACGACATATGAAGACTACATCCAGTACAAGTCAGACGACAGCTCGGATTTACAATGCAAGTTATTTTGAGTCTGTATTTTAACAATTTTATTGAGTCTAGACTTATGTAAACTGAGCTGTACTGAGCATCTGAGACTTAGCCTATAACCATACCCAAATACAATAGCTCCACACATATCCAAAATAAGCCAATTGGACCCATGACCCATTCTGTGCTATGGAGACAGAGTTCGGGCCGAACTCCGCCTCCACACAGAGTTCGGGCCGAACTCTGCCTCCTAAAAATCAGCATCCTAATTTTTAGGGTTGGCTGCCTCCTAAAAATCAGCATCCTAATCCGCATCCTATAAATAGGCCATGAATTCTCTCATTTTCATTCATCCAATTCTCTTCTCTTCTCTCTAAAGCTCAATACAAGCCATACCCTTCTTCATCTACTAGCCACAAGCTCCCTAAGCCTCAAGTGCTCAGTACTTTTCAGTCAAGAGTTTGTGCAAGAGTTCAAGAAGTCGCTTGGAAAATTCCAAGCATCGCCACTGCGATCTTTGTAAGAAGTTGACGTGCTCTTCTGAAGAAAAGGCACGGGGTGTAACTACTATTTCACAAATAGTGAATTTAATCCTGAGCTAGAGTTCTCAGGCCTGGACTAGTCCTCCACGAGGAAAACCAGGTTAAAAATCGGCTGTGTTTGCGTATGCTTTCTTGCTCCTTATTTATTTTCGCATTTACTCTGATTACTTTCAGCTTGTGAAAAGTTTATTTTTTTAATTGTCTATTATCACTATAAACTCTATTCACCCCCCTCTAGAGTTGTCATCTGTTCTTCAAATTTAACCATGACTAAGGCATCCTTAAATATTTATAAAATTCCAAAAGTTATATTTTAATTCAAATAAATAAAGAGAATATTTTTAAAATTTCGGAAAGAGGATTAGGGAGAAAACAAAGGGAAGCCTCCCCTATATATAGGAGATAGGTAGCCCTGAATAGGAAGGATCAAATCTATGAAACAACTCCTCTCCCATGAATTAAATTGGGTTTGATCCAACCTCATTCCAAATCAATCACAAAATATTGTCCTACATTATTAACTAGTTTTTAAAATAGATTAAATTATCAAAATATTATTAAGAGTAATTTAAATACATTTATCATAAATGTAATATCTTCTAACATGATATAGCAATAATTTAAATCTAAACATAACACTTGATAATAATCAATTAATCCTAGGAAAAAATTCTCTTCTAAAATTTGGCCATCTCCTTTCTTTCAAAATACTTAAAGTAGAAGTGGAATGGAAGTTATTCTCTGACTAGAAAATACTTAAACTAAAATAAAATAAATAGAAAATTTTCAAACAGTCGGAATATTAGACTTACAAATCTATCCACCTTAGGTTATACCATCGTATCAAATTACAATAGTACTTTCTTATATGAAAGTCATCTAATAGAGTTTTTTTTTGAATTCAATGAGACCTATGTAACAACCTTGACTACCCAATCGGTCAAATTAAAATATAGACACCTAGTCCTGACCATTCTCCTAAAATTAACTTACTCCTAGTTGTGAATGAGCATTTCCTAGTCGCATGCTCGCAGCAGTATGTATAATATGGTACTACCACGAGTTCGCACAATTTGCGAAGACGGACCTGCATGGGCTACCACAAAAACTTGTCATGACCCGCACCCGCTTTTTCGGATACGAGACATATCCAAGCCAGCCTACGCCGCAGAGTCGGCAGTAGAACGCTGTCAAGCCCGCAAGAAAATAAATGCTCAAAAATAAACTTTATTGCTCATTCACATTTCTAAATTTATTACAACATTTACAATATTTATATTTGAAGAAAAATATAATATTTTTACAATATAGAAAAGATAGCTAGTTCTACTATCTAAGTCGACCTCAGCATACCCGTGTCTTTCCAGTGCTAAGAGTGATCGTGACTAAACCTGAAAAATGTTGGTTTCCAGTCAGGAATGGAACAAGAACACAAACCGACGACAATGCGAAAACACAATAGAATTAACAAGACATAAAAATAATATATGAGAGATAAAAAATAGAAGGTAACTGATGACATGGCACGGTGGAGAAGAAAAGAAAAATAAATAAAAGACAACTACCTATGTGGTGTGAAATATCTGTTTCGACATGTGAACGGCTAGGGGATAAATCCGGCACCTGTACGTGTCGTGTACAGATGCTATTATTCACGAATAGACATCATGGGGATAGTTTTGGGTAGTCCACATGTCTAATAAGATATTTCCCCTCCCGACTACTCCGTGTGACGAGCGTGTCAACAAGCAGCAAGATATATGTATAGACATGAAATGAAAAGACTACTATGAATCGAAAGCAATCAGAAAGTGCACTTGCCTGTGGTCCTTAGCTGGTGAAACCGATAATGTCGTTACGTTCATAATAGTCCAGTTAGCCTATGGCCGATATGAAGTAGTCAGAATTCACACGAATTATGATCGTACGACTTGCACGCTCAAGATGAAAATTAATCAGAAATTCGTTTATAAAAATAATCATAACCTTTTGAAGTTATTTATAACTTTTAGAAATATTTATTATACTTAAAAAAACATAATTTATTTGTCAAAATCTTATAAATAAATATTTTGAACTAAGGAAAGATTATTAGGTTAGAAATATAATTGGAAAATAGATAGAAATTCTATAGATCTATTTTAAGTAAAAAAATCGTATTTGGAATACCATAATTACAACAATATATTTTAGGATTTTTAGCCCTAAATATTTTAAGTAGTCTACAAACTTTTCTTATATAGAATCTATTGGTACAATTTTTCAAGAACTAAAATATAAAAGGACAATAAAGAAAATTATTTATTTTAAAAAAATAATTACACTGGTTTATCAACAAAACATACTAATACTAATAATACATACTTAATATATAGTGATACCATCAATACACTAATAATATTATTATTATTAATAAAAGGCAATATCACTACCACCTACTTAATTAACAGTCATCTCTGCTTTAAGAGAGAGAGAGGGAGAGTTAGATTTAGGAAAAAATCGAGAGTGAAGGAGAAGAGGGGGAAGGAAGGGAACTCTCCGGATTTGGGTGTTCGGTGCGGCGGCGTGCTAGCGGGGAGGAGGCTCGTTGGGCGGCGCAGCTGAGACACTTCGGGGCGGCCGGATCTGGGTGGCGCCAGCCTCGAAGCTCGGCGGGCGCGGTGCAAAGGTACACTACTAAAATACAAGGTTTTAGTGATGGCCCTATCCGTCGAAAATCCGTCGGTAATTCCCACTACCGAAGGATTTTCGACGGATACGGGCTAAAAAAATTCGTCGGGAATAACCTCGTCGCTAAAACTAGCTCGTCGCTAGTCCGTCGCTCTGCGACTAATTAGCGACGAATTTTCGTTGGCAAAATAGAAACTTTTAGCGACGGCTAACCGACGGCTTTCCGTCAACTACGACAGTTTAATTTTTTAATATATTTATAAAATTAGCAGCGGACAATTTGTCACTAAATCGTCGCTAACCGTGTATCCGAGGGTTTCTGATACGCAATACCCGTCACTCAAAGCGTCGCTAACCTCGACGGATTAGCGGCGGAAGAGCGACGGATAATACGTCGCCACCCTTCTGAAAATCTTCCATATTTCCAGAATATGAGCGACGGAACGTCCGTCGCCATTCCGTCATAAATTTTTTCCAGAAACAGGCCGACGGACTATCCGTCAGGAAACCGTCGCTACCTGCAAAAGTCAGTCGGTAACCCGTCGGTAATCCGTCGATACCTGCAACAGTCCGTCGGCAACCTATCGATAATCCGTCGCTAAACTGAAATATTTTTGAAAAAAATTACAAAAAAGAGACTATTCCCTGTAATATAACATATTCAGCATCCACCATACACAAATATAACATACCTGACATCCAATATATCCAACAAATATTTATATTGCCAACACAATATCTCCAAACATCCAATATATCACAACATACACAAAAAATATCCAACACAATGACCAACAAAATATCCAACACAATATCCAAAACACTATCCCAACATACATAGCAAAATATCCAAATATAAACAACCCAATACAAATACGAAGGCTCAATCTGGTTGCGTTGAGGCATGTACCATTCTATCAGCCACTTTGCAAAATATCCAAACATAAACAATCCAACACAATGCCACAGAAAAGATCGCAAGTCAGACGATGAATCCTCACAGCCAGGGATCATAGTTGCGTTGAGGCATGTACCATTCTATCAGCTACTTTGCATACGAAGGCTCAATCTGGTTGAGGTCTTCTGTAAGGACAGGAGGGTCGGTCCCGATGCTATTACTCTCTGACGGTGGCTCCTCCTTAACTTCAACCTTGGGAGCAATCTCTTCCCTGATGGTCATCGGTTCTTCCTTGACCTCGACCTTTGGTAACACCTCCTCTTTAACAGTCACCGGCTCTTGTTTGACGACGGGGACTTCCTCCGTGTCAACCTCCAAGGGTTCCTTGCCTCGGCCCCTTCCTCGGCTAGCAGCACCACCTCGGGGAGTCTTGGGAGCCATCTCTCTGACAACAGAAATTTTTATATAGGGTAAATTTTTTTACGCAAATTATAAAAAAAATAAGAAGTTTATCGAAATTTTCAGCCACATATGATATCCACCTCGGGGAGTCTTGGGAGCCTTCTCATCTCCTCCACCATGGCTCTGGACCCATCTTCTCCTTCCTACTTTTCTTCTTCTTATTTGACTCTCTCAGCCACATATGATATCTAGCTCAAGTGTAGAGTCGGAGGAGAAGAAGTGGGCAGGAAGAGGAGGGGGAACCAGCACAGCCGGCGGCATGACCTGGAGAAAGTACAGAGGTTTTGCTGGAGGTGATGGCAATTTTCCCAGGATGGTGTTGAGGAGCAAGTGTAGAGTCGGCCAAAGGAAGTATAGAGGTTTTGCTGGAGGTGATGGCAATTTTTCTTCGGCCGGCTCTACACTTGCTCCTCAACACCATCCTGGGAAAATTGCCATCACCTCCAGCAAAATCTCTGTACATCCTCCAGGTCATGCCGTCGGCTGTGCTGGTTCCCCCTCCTCTTCCTGTCCACTTCTTCTCCCCCGACTCTACACTTGAGCTGGATATCATATGTGGCTGAGAGAGTCAAATAAGAAGAAGGGAAGTAGGGAGGAGCAGATGGGTGTAGAGCATGGATGATACGATACTGATGGTCACTCCATGCAAGCTGACAATCTGTATGAGGTACATCTCTGCTAGTTGATCCGTCGACTGACCAACTCTGAATGGAAAAAAATGAGCTACATTCATGAGATGATCGACGATAACCCATATAACATCTCTACCAGCTGGAGATCTAGGTAACCCAGTTACAAAATCTATGGTGATATGCTCCCACTTCCACTCCAAAATCGGTAAAGGTTGAAGAAGTCTGCATGGTCTCTGATGTTCAACCTTAGCTTGTTGGCAAACTAAACAACGAGAGACAAACCGAGCTATCTCCCTCTTCATGCCATTCCACCAGAAATGCTGACGAATGTTTCGGTACATTTTCGTGCCAACGGAATGAATAGAATATTGTAAACTATGAGCCTCTGCCATGATCTCATGTCTGATATTACCACTGGGTACACAAAGATGCCTTCTATGTCGGAGAGTACCATCTTCATGAATACATAACTCTGGTCTTCGTCCTATTTTACACTCTGCTCTGAGCCGCTGAAGCTTAGAATCTCCTGCCTGAGCTGCCTTGATCCTTTCTACTATACTGGACTGCACTTGCATGTTGGCCATCAGTACCACATTAGTGGGGAGAACTACCTCAATCTCCATCTTTTGAAGATCGGCTAACAATTTTGGTTGCGCTGTTAGAAAATAAACTCCGGCTCTCTACTCAACGCATCTGCAACTACGTTGGCCTTCCCGGGATGATATTGCAAGTTGATGTCATAATCCACATGTAGCTCTAGCTATCTTCTCTGACGTATGTTAAGGTCCTTCTGGTTAAATACATACTTAAGACTCTTGTGGTCGATGAAAATCTCTATCCGATCTCCATACAAATAATGCCTCCACAACTTAAGCGTGAAAACCATCGCTGCTAACTCCAAGTCATGGGTTGGGTAATTTCTCTCATGATCACAAAGCTGACGTGATGCATAAGCTACTACCTTACCATGCTGCATCAAGACACATCCTAATCCTCTGCCGGAAGCATCACAATAAATTGGAAATCCTCCAGTCCCATCTGGAAGAGTAAGAATGGGGGCCGTCATCAATCTCTGCTTCAACTTCTCAAATGAACTCTGACACTCTACTGTCCAAGCAAACTACACATCCTTGCGGGTCAACTGAGTCATGGGCGCTGAAATTCGAGTAAAGTCTGACACAAATTGTCGGTAATAGTCGACCAATCCAAGAAAACTGCAAACCTCGACGACTGTACTGGGTACTGGCCATGACTCTATAGCCACTATCTTCTGGAGGCCACTTCCACTCCACCTCTGGTGATGATGTGACCCAAGTACGATATGCGATCAAGCCAAAACTCGTACTTACTAAACTTCGCGTACAACTGGTGCTCTCTGAGAATCTGAAGGACTACTCTGAGATGCTGCTCATGCTCCGCTTCATACTTGCTATAGACCAAGATGTCGTCTATAAACACTATCATAAATTGATCCAAATAAGGCATGAAGATACAATTCATGAGGTCCATGAATACGGCTGGTGCATTGGTCGCTCTAAATGGCATAACAAGGAACTCCCAATGCCCATATCTTGATCTGAATGCGGTCTTCTGGATGTCTTGCTCTTTAACTCTGATCTGATGGTACCCTGATCGTAAGTCAATCTTCGAGAATACTGCTGCTCCCCTGAGCTGATCAAATAAGTTATCTATCCTTGGTAAGGGATATCTATTCTTGATTGTTACAGAGTTTAAGGTACGATAATCAACACATAATCTTGACGTACCATCCTTCTTTTTACAAGAAGTATCAGGGCTCCCCAAGGTGATCCACTAGCACGAATAAATTCCTTGGTTCTGAGTTCTTCAATCATCTTGTACAAGATCTCCAATTCTGAAGGTGCCATCCTATAGACTCCCTCTGACACTGGTGCCGTCCCTGGAAGCAAATCAATGGTGAAATCTATCTCTCTATTTGGGAGCATACCTGGAAGCTCTTCAAAAAATACATCAGGAAACTCTTCTACTACTCTGGAAAACTGAACTGCTACTGCCATCTGCAAGAATGGTGGAGAAGGTTCTACCTCGCCTCTAGAGAATAAAAACTCTACTTCGCCTGGAATACCAAAAATAATCCTGTCAATATGGCAGTCTATTCTTGCGTATCGATCCTTCAACCAATCCATTCCTAGGATCACATCATAATCGGCCATCGAAAATTCTATCAACCTAGCGGAAAACTCTCTACCGCTAACTACGATTCTACACGAGAAAAAGACTCTATCTACTCCCACAAGACCGTTACCAGTAAGTATATTGAGCCTTACTGATAATGACTCGGGTTCTACTCGTGTTGCGAATCATGCAGACATAAATGAATACGATGCACCCGAATCAAATAATACTGATGCTGGAAAAGAGTTGACGAGAATGGTATCTGCCACCACTTCACCTGAAGCTAACTCTTCCTCCACGGTAAGAACCATAGCCTGACCTTGCCCTCTGGGTGCTGGTCCCCTCTGCTGGAAACCCCTATGTTGGTTCTGAATCTGAGCTTGGGTCTGGACAAACTGCTGGGGTCTCTGCTGCTGGAAGGCTTGTGCCTGAGGCGGCAATGGCCTCGGAGGCTGGTATTGCTGCTGCTGCTGCACTGGTGCTGGGGCTGGTCCCCTAACTGATGGACTAGTTAGGTTTGATGAAGATGAACTGGCTCTATTCGGGCAGGACCCTATCATGTGGTCCGGTGCCCCACAAGCCAAGCATAATCCCTGTGCTCTGCGACACTCCGAAACAACGTATCCTGGCTTCCCACAATGAGTGCAGCCCATTACGGAAGACTGCCTCCACTTCTGTTGCTGAGGGTACATCGGTATTGAATGCTGAACCGACGTAACTGTATTCGTCCTTCGGAGAACTCCAATCTGCCAGGGCTGGTGCTGAGGACAGACTCATCTGCCCATGGGACCTCTTCCTGCTTCTGGTTCGATCCATGATCCTCTGAGAGGTATACTCGTGCCTACTAGCTGCCCTTAAGACAGCATCAAAAGTCTGATGCTCGAACTGCTCCACAGCTAAAATAAATTCTAGGTGGAGTCCCTGCTGAAACTGCTGTGCTCGATCCAACTCGGTTGCCACCAAGGTAGAAGCAAACCGACTCGGTCTTGAAAACTCGGCCGCATATCCATCGACCGTCCTGCTCAGCTGCTTCAAATTGGTGAATCTCGTCTGCAGATCATATCGAGCCACTGTATCAAAGTACTTGATCTGAAACTTGTCACTGAATGTCGTCCATAGGACAGGTGTCGCCAATCCAACAACTAACATCGCCCACCAGGTGCAGGCTAAGTCCAATAACTGTAGGCGTACTACATCCACCTTCTCTTCCTCTGGAGTCTTGGCTACTTCTAAGATAATCTCGATGTCCTGGAGCCTGGCATCAGCTATAATCGCGTCCTCGCTGCCGTCAAAGAAGAGAGGATTCAGGTGCTTGAAATTATTAGCTGTACTGTTACCTTGATAACCAACTCTGTCCATGGCTGTCTGTATTGTCTGGTGCAGGACATCACCTTGACGATCCTGTGATACAAGCAATTTCCTAATAATTCCAATCAAGTACCTGTTGTCGGATTCTGCAGGCTGGACTGGCTGAACTGGGGGCTCTGGGTTATCAGAGTGCATGGCTCGAGATGCTGCTCCCGAGTACTGGGCTTGGTCTTCTTGTTGCTGCTTGGGTGCTGGTTGAGCTCCTTCCAGCTGATCGCTAGGAACAATGCCACTGAAGCAATGACATGGGGAACAATAAGGAAGGACCAAGATAGATCAAGGATTTTAAACATGTTATCAAGTCAAGATTTCAGGAAGATTAGAAAACACGAGTAGAGAACAAAGACGAGTGCAGATTGAGACATCTATTCGGTAAAACTCTCATACATTCTTGATTTACAAGACTTGCATGGGCCACCACTTAAACCATATCACGTCCCATAAGCCAAAATACTGGAGAGCGGGGGACAGACACAGCCATCTACATATATAAAAGTGTAATCCACCTCGATATACAATCACGGCTGTCTAGATGTATGAGGGTTTATCTACAAGCTATCAGTCTCATATGGTCAAGAACAAGCCTAGTATCCCAATCTCAAGCAAGTAATAATAATTATAAGATGTTAGACCATCGAATATTCAATAGTAAGGCGTCCCATACATTTCATATACAGATGATCATGAAGCGAGTCGTACAAGATGCGAGGACTAGCAAGAGTTTTAGTCATACATGATCAATCCTAGGATTTGCCAATCATGTTACAGCCCTTAGGCAGACAAGAAATATAAGTATTCACACGAGCTAACACTTGCTCGACGGCTAAATGCCTCAAAAGAATAATTTTATAATAGAGCGGGAGAGAAAAAATAAAAACCCACTCGTTGCCTGAGTTTCTTCTAGTGTTCACTATCTGGCTGGAAGGCTGGAAGATCCTCGGGTGTTACTCCAAAATTTGGCCATACAAAACCAGTTGGTTCAGACCCCAGAAAGAGCAAGTACCATAAGGGAGGCTTCACTTAAGAACTAAAACCAGCATGTCAGAACATAAACAAGAATAATAACAGAAGACATGAAATATAAATAAGGCAACAAATGACGAGAGGACGAGAAACTATTCCGGAAGCCAGGTTGCAATCCTTAAACCAAACAAGGATCGGGGTTGTAACCCTTCGTCTGAACAGAACCGGGTCTCTAGCCATTTATTGCTAAGATTAAGGCATAAGCAAGCATGTCCTGAGATAGCCATGTACTGGATCTAGACAAGACTGGACAGGATTGGACTCCATCCAACATTTACGGCCAAACAAAGAGTACGGCTTGATACTGTAACTAACTAGGGTTATCACAAGCCCAGTTACTAGCAAGATGCAATGAGATATTCCGACAGTCACAAGTCCTGCAGCTATCCAGGTTATCCAGGCGAAGTTCATGTTAGAGTTATCAAGAATTATTAGGTGACTTGGAGTGCAACACATGACAGTATGCATATTACTTACTTCAAGAAGTGCCCCACATGACAGTGGGCTGGAAATATGCCCTACTCATCGGCAGGTTACAAGTCCATCAGGTGTGGCCGGGATAACGGGATCGCCTGTAACTGGAAAAATCTCTCTATATGAGCTACTTTGATCAATCTAGTAATTAACCTAGTCAGATTCAGCATGAATCCCTGACCGTGGTAACCAGGGATGCAAGTCCTAGACATGATGCGAGACGAGACTGGTAGCTTATACAATCACATTAAAAAATAATTACCCACGGGGTCAAGGTGAGTTATTACTCAGCATATCAAGATAGCCGTTGCAACAGTATTCAAGATTACATGTCACGTTTACTTATCATGTCAAAAGTGCGTCACGACGGATCACTATCAATAATTATAATATCAAGTTGCTTGTCAAGAGTGCACCACGACGGGTCACCATCAAGAGTTATCATGTCATGTTCATGTCAAGTCCAGTCAAATCTTATCAAGTTCAAGCCTTATTATGGACAACAAGTTATTAAGTCGGGTCATCACAGGGCAAATCAAGTAAAAAGGTACAAACAAAGATCACAACATCACACCAAGGACCAAAAGGACAAGTATGGATAAATGTAACAAGAATTATCATGGCAAAAAATAACGCAAGTGGTCAAAAGGGTGCCAGGGACAGCATGCGCCAGGAATAGCATGCGCCAGGACAGCATGCGCCAGGGACAGCATGCGCCAGCATGCATGTGCCAGGACATCATACGCCATGGTCAGCATGCGCCAGGACCGCATGCACCAGGGACAGCATGCGTCAGGACAACATGCTCTATGGGCCAAAAGGCACCATCCACAGCATGCTCCAGGACAGCTTGTATCAGGAACATCATGTACCAGTATAACATGCGCCATGGGCCAAAAGGCACCATCCATAGCATGCGCCAGGACAGCATGTGCCAGGGACAACATGCGCCATGGGCCAAAAGGTACCATTCACAGCATGCGCCAGGACAGCATGTGCCAGGGATAGCATTCGCCAGGACAACATGCACCATGGGCCGAAAGGTACCGTCCAAAACATGTGCTAGAACTGTCACGACCCGCTACCCAAATTGTTGGACTGGGCCGAGCCATGTCCAGCCTACGCTTGGTTAAACCGTAGTAAGCTGTTCTAAGAATAGACAATAAAATATTTAAGCAGCTAATAGTTCTAATATCACATTTAAAAAGGTTCATCACAATAAAGCATGTATAAGCAAAAGTAAAATAAGTAAACACTTAATAATACACTTCCAAAGTATTAAACTGGAGACAAAGTCCAGTGACTACAAGATATAGTCTAAACAGTTCAATAACTAAGCCAAAAATAATCTAAGCGAGACTATCAAGCGAGATTCCCTGCGGGGACTTCCTCGGGAACAATGACCTGGTCCTCTGCAATGGGCCCATAATAAAGATCATATAATAAAATCTTCCTCCGAAAGTATGCCTACAATGTTATCCTGTCAGGACGGAAACAAGTACTAGTTCTACAAACTAAACATACTGAGCTTGGAATGAAAAGAGATGTAATAAATAAGAATCATGTCATATCACAGTCTATCATGTAGAAGATATATTTGTCATGACGACAGATGTATATGTAATATTTAAAACTGGAGCAGGTACGTGATCGTTAATAGATATAAAATATACCGGTGTACAAGTCTACATGTAATAAAATGTACATATGTACAAGTGTACAAGCATAGGTGTACATCCGTACAAAAATGCAGAATAATGGCCTACGACAAGGTATGCATATAAAATGCGACCTTGTTCGATACATACGTACAGGAGAAGGGGGCATCACTACAACAAAAATGGTTAACAACGACACTTTATTGACGACACTTCTAAAATAAGTGCCGTCATTTTATTTTTATGTTGACACCTTACTAAAACGTGTCGTGGTAATGTAATATATATCATCATCTATGACACATTTTTACAAGTGCCATAGACATAATCAACGACATGATTAGAATTTCATGTAATATTAAATACTAATTTACAACACTTTTCTAATGTTATGCTAAAAATAGTTATCCCGCTTCTTTCTTTTCATTTTGGCGCCTCCTAACTTTTTTTTTCCAAATAATCTATTTTACTCTCTATGTAGACCTCATTTTTTTCGTTGTAAAATAGGGGTCTCTCTTCTACAACCAACAGATCCACTCCTCTTCCTCCGCAAAGCTCGATGCCGACCTCAACGACCTCTTTCCCTCCTTCCTTCCGCCGCCCTACCCCTACCAATCCTCCCGCATAAAGAAGCTCCTCATGGGACTACACGCCGACGGCATAGAGGGCAGGCAGGTAGAGGCCGTCACCCAGCTCCACGAGATACTGTCTATCGGCATCAATGACTCGCTCGAGATCTTCTTGGTCGACTCCTTCGTGCCCGTACTCATCGTCCTGCTTACGGTCAACGAGAACAACGCCGACATCATACTGCTGGCAGCCCGGGCCCTCACCTACCTCTGCGACATGCTTTTCCTCCTCGTGCACTGCCATCGTTAGGGTCGACGATGGTAAGGGGAAACCGCCCAAGAGAGGCTCGACAAGCTTGACATGACCAAAAATGCCAACCGCGTATGTACCGCTTGCCTCAACTTCACTAAGGACCGCTCCAACGTCTTAAGGTCTATTTTCTTCTTCTTGCACGCTATATGTTTGTTGCAGTGCTTGTTTGAGTGAAGATTTGCTAATAATAACAACATAATCATAATTGTGTATGTGATTCTTTTAGACTCAAAAAATATTTGTTGAAATGTCTGTTTGATGATTACTCAAATTTAGCCTAATTTTAATCTGAATTTTGATGATTTTACTCACAGTTGAGTTGACAGGTCTAATATACATAAACTCAACTCAACCCAACGATGTTAGAAGAGATTCTCCACACCATTTTCCAATGGAGTTTTCCATGAAAAACTCTGTTGGAGAATGGTGTGGACAAACTGAATCGAAGTATTGTCTACCTGGAAAAGTATCATACCACGTATCAGAGCATACTACATATTAAGCAAACTGCGATACCTGTAAAATGGGCCTAACCTCTTTTTGGTATTATACATTCGCCTAATTCCCAACTTAGTTTGTATAGGTTCCACATAGCCTGCCTAGTTGGAAACTTGTAAATTTATACTGGGTGTGTATACTCCTAAAACTAATTCAGGTCGAGAGTATTACATTAGGTTGTCTTATTATTTAACAAGTTTGAACTAGCTTTGTAGGTACTGTATTGTGTTAACTTGAACGTTGATGAATCAGTTTGTCATATTTGTTTTATTTATTGTTGGAGAAAAGTGAACATTTGTCTTTGGGTTCTCTTGAACTGTTGCAATATGAAAGATCTTGTTATCTGGACTTTCGGCTCACACATCAAGTAGTTCCAAAGTGAATGGCTTGGATTATACATTTTATTGGCTATGGTGATGTAATGGGATTCCCCTTAGTAACTATTTTTCTATACATACTCGATCACCTCTGTATTAAATCCTCTTCTGAGGATCCAAGTCTACTTCATTTGCACACAACTTATATAATTTCTATCGCATTTTATTTTGATATATTTCAGTGGTCCTAGGATATCTGATGTGCATTTTTGAGAAGCTTGTCGAAGACATGCTAGAGAAACTTCAAGCTTTTGCGGTACATAATGTCACGCCCCGACTCGCCGAATCGGTCGCCATCATCTTGACTCGATATAAATCGATCCCCCACTGGTCGAGACGTGATGCCATGCAAGTCTTTATTGGACTTGCACAAGGCAAGGATGTTCAATTGGAAATTCCTTTTGACTCGACGCGTTGAAATTAAATAGTGCAGAGAGTTGAAGACATAGCATAGGAAGAAATTTAGCTTTTCATTCATAAACTTGCAAAGTATGTGCAAGGTCATTTTTATATTACATATGCCGTTACGGCTACATCTTGAAACACAAAAGAAAAACTCTCGACAAGCTTGCCCTAAAATAATCTTTGTCGTTCCATACATTCACGCCCCTTTATACATTTGAACAAAGCCTTCGATCTGAGTTGGGCTTCAAAATACTTCAAAATAGGAGAGCTTCGTGCCGCCTCCCGTTCTTTAGCTTTAGGTCTAGTCTCGAGCTCCCGCAGCGCGCTCGTTACCTGAAGAGTTGGGGGTTAGCACATTTGCTAGTGGATGGGACGAACCCACTCGTCTAAACTGACACTGCTTATTAAGGATTATAGCATACGAAGTGATCTTTCTATTTAGAACTATATGAATTGCAGTTCATATCGAAGGCACATTTTAACGATAACACATAACCAATTTTTAAGCATTCTTACCATGGTCGTGCTCCTTTCCTGCACAAAATATACATGATACTTACCACCTGCACAAGACAATAGGTGAGCATACAATCTATCCTATATGTGGTCATTGGTGATATCGACACCATAAAGGACGATTACGTAGCCTTGCGACGCGCCCTCCAGTCCAGGTAGCGAGCCTAACTGGAGGTCTCATAATGTCTCGCGCCGAAGCACGATTTCCATAATTTCCTCCTAGGCCGATTCGGTCCCAAGGCCCCGGGTACCGTCTCGAGGAAAGCTCACCTTGTGCACAAGTCGTCCTTGACCATGCGAATGTATGAACAGTTTAATATGTATGAAGTGAATTGCATAGCGTAACCATTATCAAACCACATAATCATTCCTACTTGTGCCAGGGTCCTTTTTTTCGAAACCGTACGTTCTGATTTAGCATCCCGTAGGCACCAAATTCCCGAGGCATGATATACTGCAACCGAGGTTTCTACGTTGTGTTTTGCATGGCATGAAATATATTCCATCTCTTTCTTAGAACTTTATCTTTTCTCTACTTAGTGTGAACTTATAGATTCGGAGTTAACTTCTCTAGGTTGATACATTATCCCGAGTTATTTCTCTTAGTGGCAAGCATACATCCCGTTAGCATCATCGATTTGAACGTTGAACTTTAAGAATTTAGTTGGCAGGAAGGAGTAGAAAAGAAGGGGCCAAAGAACCATCCACCTAAGGAGATTGTACCGAGAGTAGAAGAACGCTTCGCAACGGGCAAGCGTTAGTTACACGAACTCCTGCAATGACACGAGCATCGAATTAGAACCCTTCCTTCAATCCTTCCTTCGAAATTCCCAAAGACGCATTCAGAAATAGACACGAAAGCACACTATCAAATCTATGCAACAATTCATTCAGAAAGCCAAGAAAACCAATAAAACCAACGACAGACGGGTTGCATCGCTCCCTTTAGAGTTCCTTCGCCAAGACGCCGTCTACCGTATCTAGGACTTATTCCAACAATAGTCGATGCATAACGGTACTCATATCACTCGTCCAAATCGATTTTATTGATGCCATGGTTTTTGTATACCAAACTCGTCGCCGAGTCAGATTAGCCATCTATGTTCCCGACCATGTTTGACTTGGCACGAGCCTATTACATAGTGCTTCGCCCCAATGGGAGCAGGATACTACATAATATACTACTAAGAAAAAGTTTCGTCCGGAAACTTAAGAACAAGGGTCTGACCTTCGTTGACGAAAAGTGAAGGGTACTTCTCCTTCATCTCCGCCTCTAGTTCCCACGTCGACTCCTCAACGGAATGGTTGCGCCAGAGTACGCGAACCAAGGACATCGATCGGCTCCGCAGGATCTTTTCTTTACGGTCCAAAATTTGTACGGGCTCCTCCGAGTATGATAGATCGGCGCGTAGCTCCAACTGATCGAAACTAACCACATGACTTGGGTCATGCACGTACTTTCGAAGTTGGGAGACATAGAAGACGTTGTGCACTTCAGCCAGGACAAGAGGTAGCGCGATCCGTTAAGCAACGGTCGCCACTCTTTCGAGAATCTCGAAGGGCCCTACGAATCTCGGACTCAGTTTGCCCTTTACTCCGAATCGTATGACGCCCCGTATCGGCGTCACCTTTATAAACACATGGTCCCCAACCAAGAACTATAACGGTCGTCGACGAGTATCTGCATAACTCTTTTGTCGACTCTGAGCAATACGGAGCCTATCTCGAATCATGCGAACCTTCTCGACGGCTTGTTCGACTAGTTCTGGCCCGAGCACCTGTCGCTCCCCGACTTCGCCCCAGCAAATCGGAGATCGGCACTTCCTTCTGTAAAGTGCCTCATAGGGAGCCATTTGGATGCTCGATTGATAACTATTGTTGTATGCAAACTCCGCTAGCGGCAAGTGCGTGTCCCAACTACTCTTCAAATCTATCGCACACAAATGTAATATATCCTCCAGTATCTGATTCACTCTTTCTGTCTGGCTATCGGTTTGCGGGTGGTACGCGGAGCTAAGGTTCAACTTAGTGCCCAACGTCGCCTGTAGACTTGTCCAAAAACGTGATAAGAATCGCCCGTCTCTGTCCGAAATGATCGTGGCAGTTACCCCGTACAGTCTGACGATCTCCTTGATATAAATCTGAGCTAACCGATCGACGCTCCTTGATGCTTTAATAGCGATAAAATGAGCGAATTTGGTCAAACGATCGACAATGACCCAAATCGCATTATTCCCCCGTGACGTCTTTGGAAGGCCCATAATAAAATCTATAGAGATGTCGTTCCACTTTCATACTGGAATGTCGAGGTTCTGTAGCTCCCCGTCTGATCTTTGATGCTTAGCCTTCACCCGTTGACAGGCCATGCACTGTGACACAAATGTTGCCACATCTTTCTTCATACCGTGCCACCAAAAGGTCGTGCGCAGGTCCTTATACATTTTGGTACTCCCGGGGTGCAACGAGTACTTCGCATAATGGGCCTCCATCAGAATCTTCTTTCTAAGTTCAGCCTGGTCCGGCACGCATATCCTCCCTTTCATCTGTGTCTTTCCGTCGAAATCAGCTCGTACATCTTCTTCAGGAATGGGTCGTCCTCCTGTACGGTCCTTATTTTGTTGTGCAAGCTCGACTCAAGGTACAATTGGGCCAATCGTTCTCCACGGTAACGGATTCGGAGTTCGATACCCAGCTCTGCTAATTCTCGCTGTATGTTACGGTTAATAGATAAGCACCCAGCAAACATTCTACTCAGAGCATCCGCTAGACATTTTCCTTACCTGGCGTGTACTCGATAGTCAGATCGTAGTCTTTAATACGTTCGAGCCAACGCCGCTGCCGTAAGTTCAGGTCCCGTTGAGTGAAGATATATTTGAGGCTCTTATGGTCCGTATAGATGCTGCAAGCTACACCATAAAGATAGTGCCGCCATAGCTTCAATGCGAACACAATGGCCGCTAACTCAAGATCATGCATAGGATAATTCTTCTCGTGTTGCTTCAATTGTCTCGAAGTAAACGAAATCACCTTATCCCTTTGTATAAGCACGCATCCCAAACCAGTCCGCGATGTATCGCTAAATATTTGAAACCCTTCTGGCCCGTCCGGAAGTGCAAGGATCGGTACTGAGATGAGCCGTTACTTCAACTCTTGAAAGCTTGATTCGCAGGTGTCGTTCCACTCGAATGTGACTCCCTTCTAGGTAAGGCGAGTCAGAGACGACGCAATCTTGGCAAAGTCTTTCACAAATCTACGGTAGTAGCCTGCCAAGCCGAGGAAACTTCGGATGTCGCCTGCTGAGGTAGGCCACTTCCAATCAACTATCGCTTCAATCTTCTTTGGGTCCACCGTGACGCCTTCAGCTGAGACAACGTGCCCAAGGAAAGTCACGATGCTCATCCAGAACTCGCACTTGCTTAGCTTGGCATAAAGTTGGTGTTCACGCAGAGTCTGTAGCACCGTCTTCAAGTGTTCCGCGTGCTCGTCCTTGCTTTTCGAATATATGAGAATGTCATCGATGAATACGACGACAAATTTGTCTATAAACGGTTGGAACACCCGGTTCATTAGGTCCACGAACGCGGTAGGAGCGTTTGTCAAGCCGAAGGACATGACTAGAAATTTGTAGTGGCCATATCGAGTTCGGAAGGCAGACTTCGGCACATCCTCGGACTTGATCTTTAACTGATGGTAGCCTGAGCGAAGATCAATCTTGGAAAATACCGTCGCCCCTTACAATTGGTCAAACAAATCGTCTATCCTCGGCAACGAGTACTTGTTCCGCACCATGGCTTTGTTAAGTTTTCGATAGTCGATACACAGCCGCATCGATCCATCCTTCTTCCTTACAAAAAACACTGGAGCACCCCACTGGAAGACACTAGGACGAATATATCTGCGATCTAGCAACTCTTGTAGTTGTGCCTTCAGTTCCTTCAGCTCTGCCGGCGCCATTCGATAGGGTGGTTTGGATATCGGTCGGGTGTTCGGAAAGGTGTCAATGCTGAATTCTATCTCTCGGTCTGACGGCATCCCTGGCAACTCGTCTGGGAACACATCAGGAAATTCTACTACGACTTTAGTCTGGGCCGTGCTTGCAATCTCCGTTCTCGTGTCTCGAACTGATGCTAGGTACCCGCTGCACCCAGAATGCAACATACGCCTTGCCGAAATTGCCGATATCATCATTGCTGCATTTGACGCTGCTTCGCACGAATAGGAGAACTCGGTTTCGCCCGGAAGGCGAAACACAACTCTCTTCTCTGCGCACTCGATCGTTGCGTGGCATGCACCCAACCAATCGATGCTGAGGATTATATCGTACTCCTTGACGTCGAGGATGATAACTTCCAAGGATATATTCTTCCCTCCGATGCAGATGTAACTATCCCTACAAATTTGAGTGGCAGACATATCTACTCCCGATGGAGTGGTAACGCTAAGATTCATATCTAAAAGTTGCATGGGTAGTTTATTCTCTTTTACAAAGTCGGCAGATATGAAACTATGCGTAGCACCCGAATCGAACAATACTCTAGCGGGCATATTTTTATAGAGTAGTATACCTGCCACGATAGTGTCAGACGCAAAAGCTTCATCCCGAGTCAGTGCGTAGACTCGGTCTTGCGCCCCTTGGCGATTTTATGGGTTCACGGGCACCGCGTTTGCACCATGGGCGGGAGGCACCCTGTTCTGGTTTTGGCTCTGGACGTCCCTTAGTGGATGTTGGTTCACCCTTCCCATGCGACAATCTACTGCCTTGTGACCTAGCTGGCCACACTTGAAGCATCTCCCTCGATAATCGACCGCCAAATCTCCCATCTTGCCGCAGCGATGGCACCGTACGCCTGGGTGAGGGCCCCGGTACCCAAACGTATTTTGGCACTTTGGCACACCAGATCCTCCCGCATCGTGAGGACGTTTGTTGAAGTTGTTGCGAACGCTTGACCCGGTCTTCTGCGAGGCTTGACCGAAGATCCGCTCACTATCAAGGGCAGCGTTATATGATTCCCTGTAAGTCTGGCATTTTTAGTTCATGACATTTCGACGCAAATCATCATTGAAGCCTTGCTAGAAGCGCTCGTACCACACCTCCTTGTTCGGTAGAAAGGCCCCGATGAACTTTGCAAGCTTCGCGAACTTCGCATCGTAGTCTTCAACGGACAGGTTTCCTTGCTTCAAGGACATAAATCCTCTTTCTTCTGTCGACGAAGGGCACGAGGAATGTATTGCTCAAGGAAGGCCAGTTTGAACGTCTTCTACGAGATCTTGGCGTTGGGGTTGGCCTCTTGGAGTTCTTGCTTCTTCGCTTCCCACCAGTCGTAGGCCCTCAAGTTTAGCTGCAATACTGTGTACCCGACTCGCTTGGACCCCTTGATGCTGAGGAGATTGAACAGACCCTCAATCTTTACTAGCCACCCCATGACTTCGTCAGGCTCTGCTTGACCATTGAACTCAGGCGGGTTCATCTTCTTAAATTAGGTCGTCTTGAGCAGGAAGGAGGAAGACATATGCTTCGTCTTTACGGGTTGTACTTCTTCTTCTGACATGGTAGTCGTTGAGTTCTGTTGGGTCACCATGGTGCTCACGATCCGGGTCAGGGCCTCCATTTGCTTTTGTTGGACGCTGATTTGGACCTGGATCTATTTTTGCAGCTGTCGTTGCTGCATCTCCGACTGGCGTTGTTGGAGTTCCATGAGGCATAGTAGTCGCTCCATGGCAGATTCGTTAGGCGTCGTGCCTTCGGTGCTATCTGTGCTAATCAATGTGGCGTTGACAGCAGGGACACCTAGTCCTTCCGGCATTCCTATAAATTGAGCAAACCCGTTAGTATTCTCAAAATATCTACGGGCTTATATGTATGGAACAATTATTTCAGGCCGCATATGTCGAAAAGCATAGTTTTGAAAAATCACAACGGCATCTAAAAGAAAATATTTTGAAAGGTCCGAGGTGTGAACCTAGCTCTGATACCAACTTGTCACGCCCCGAATCGCCGAATCGGTCGCCATCGCCTTGACTCGATATAAATCGATCCTCCACGGGTCAGGACGTGATGTCATGCAAGTCTTTATTGGACTTGCACAAGGCAATGATGTTCAATTGGAAATTCCTTTTGACTCGACGCATTGAAATTAAACAGTGCAGAGAGTTGAAAACATAGCATAGGAAGGAATTTAGCTTTTCATTCATAAACTTTCAAAGTATGTGCAAGGTCATTTTTACATTACATATGCCGTTACGGCTACATCTTGAAACACAAAAGAAAAACTCTCGACAAGCTTGCCCTGAAATAATCCTTGTCATTCTATACATTCATGCCCGTTTATACATTTGAACAAAGCCTTCGATCTGAGTTGGGCTTCAAAATACTTCAAAATAGGAGAGCTTCGTGTCGTCTCCCATTCTTCAGCTTCAGGTCTAGTCTCGAGCTCCCACAGCGAGCTCGTTACCTGGGGAGTTGGGGGTTAGTACACTTGCTAGTGGATGGGAAGAACCCACTCGTCTAAACCGACACTGCATATTAAGGATTCTAGCATACGAAATGATCTTTCTATTTAGAACTATATGAATTGCAGTTCATATCGAAGGCACATTTTAACGATAATACATAACCAATTTTTAAGCATTCTTACTACAGCCGTGCTCCTTTCCTGCACAAAATATACATGATACTTACCACCTGCACAAGACAATAGGTGAGCATGCAATTTATCCTATATGCGGTCATTGGTGATATCGACACCATGAAGGATGATTACATAGCCTTGCGACGCACCCTCCAGTCCAGGTAGCGAGCCTAACTGGAGGTCTCGCAATGCCTCGTGCCGAAGCACGATTTCTATAATTTTCTCCTAGGCCGATTCGGTCCCAGGGCCCCGGGTACCGTCTCGAGGAAAGCTCACCTTGTGCACAACTCATCCTTGACCATGCGAATGTATGAACAGTTTAATATGTATGAAGTGAATTGCATAGCGTAACCATTATCAAACCACATAATCATTCCTACTCGTGCCAGGGTCCTTTTTCCCGAAATCGTACGTTCTGATTTAGCATCCCGTAGGCACCAAATTCCCGAGGCATGATAACCTACAACCGAGGTTTCTACGTTGTGTTTTGCATGGCATGAAATATATTCCATCTCTTTCTTATAACTTTATCTTTTCTCTACTTAGTGTGAACTTATAGATTCGGAGTTAACTTCTCTAGGTTGATACATTATCCCGAGTTCTTTCTCTTAGTGGCAAGCATACATCCCGTTAGCATCATCGATTTGAACGTTTAAACTTTAAGAATTTAGTTGGCGGGAAGGAGTAGAAAAGAAGGGGCCGAAGAACCACCCACCTAAGGAGATTGCATCGAGAGTAGAAGAACGCTTCACGACGGTCAAGCGTCAGTTACACGAACTCTTGCAATGGCACGGGCATCGAATTAGAACCCTTCCTTCAATCCTTCCTTCGAAATTCCCATAGACGCATTCAGAAATCGACGCAAAAGCACACTATCAAATCCATGCAACAATTCGTTCAGAAAGCCAAGAAAATCAATAAAACCAACGGCAGACGGGTTATGTCGCTCCCTTTAGAGTTCCTTCGCCAAGACGCCGCCTACCGCATCTAGGACTTATTCCAACAGTAGTCGATCTATTAGTTAGAACGGTACTCATATCACTCGTCCAAATCGATTTTATTGATGCTATAGTTTTTGTATACCAAACTCGTCGCCGAGTCAGACTAGCCATCTATGTTCCCGACCATGTCTGACTTGGCACGAGCCTATTACATAGTACTTCGCCCCAACGGGAGCGGGGCACTACACATAACTACTTTATACTTGAACTATATTCCACACTTATGAATAACAGGAATGACAACCAGTTTTCCGAAGACGGGATGAGAAGATACTTCTATCATGTAACTCCACTTCCCAATTTTTGAGAAAATAAAAAAAATAATTTGATTTTTATAATAGCCATTAATTTATTGGGTTTCAAATAAAAAGTTTATTTTATTTAATTAATTTATTTTAATAATAAATATGGTGATTGGTATTTTTGGAAGGAAATTAGTTGGACAGAAATAATAATTATTATTATTTTTATATTTTGAAGGTTGTAACAAACTTTGGGACCCACAATTTGATTTTCTAACTGACTTTCAACCAGATCCTGCAAATATAGAAAGGAAAGGGGGTTTTGTGTAAATATTCTAGAGCGGGGGGATCTTTGTGTAAATATTCTGTAGCGGGGGGGGGGGGGGGGGGGGGGGCTAACTGCAAAAGGGTGCAGTGATGGTTAATTTTGGGCTGGAGTGAGAATCCTCACTCAGCCATTCGTTCTTTTCGAAGAACTTTCCCTCTTCCTCCTCAAAACTCGGCGGCCACCAAACCCTAACCCTAGTTTCTTGCGGCGAAGTCGGCCATAGCGACGGTGAGACGCTTCCTCGGCGGCGACTGAGTTATCGAATCCTTCTCTTCCCTTTCCATTCTTTCCCAAATTGAGCGGTAACCCTAACCCTAGCTGAGATGGCAACGACTCCGGCCACGGAGGCAATGGCGACTCGGCGACGGTGGTGGTCTCCGACCTCGGCATCGGCACGCACGGAGTCTCCGGCGACTCCTTGCCAGCGGTGGCCGTATCTCACCGGCAGCAACGACGTATTGAGCGGTGGCGTGCCTCGACGATTAGGCGGTGATCGAGCCAGGCGGCAGCGATCAAGTTCGGTTGTCGGCAACCTTTTCCAGCGGCGGTCGTCTCAGCCATGGGGGCAGCGGTGGTTGGCTCTTTCCGACGGCGGAGATTACGCTCCTCCGATCAAACACAAAGGATCCACTCGTTCTCGATTCCTTTCAAATCCAGTAAGAAATCTTTGGTGCATTTGTGTCATTTCATTTTAGGGTCAGACTCTCTTTTCCTTATTTTGATCTGTTCTTTTCCGAATCCGATGGTTCTTTGTGTAGAGTGTTATTTGCTTGCCAATTTGCTGAGAATGGCCGAGACTCATTTTCGTTAACCATTGACAGTGAGTTCTTCATCCTTGCGTGTTTTTGTGGTGAATACTTAGTAGATCTTGATGAGTTAAAATCCCTGTTATTATTTATCTTCCAGATTGAAAGATCATTGGTATTCCATTTTATTGAGTCCGATCAATTGTTTTGAGGGAGACGTGATCCAGTCGGACGCAGGAACGTGTCTACTCTCTGTGTTGGTGTCTAGAGGAACTCAGATCACTCAGGTAATTATTAGTTTCTTTCTATCTCAAATTAAAATTGTGGTGTTGCTCGGAATTCTTTGCGTTGATCCAGTTTTGTTTAAATAATATTGTGTCAGCATTGATCGTGTCGGGCTTGGTGTCAACATTGATGCTGTTGTGTTGACCGTGTCTGGCTTGGTGTTTGAGCGTAGCAGTGCCTGTGTTCGTGTTGGACAGACCGATAGCTCGTGTCCTGTTTGTATGTGTCCAAGTTTTGACATCGGGTGCAAGGGTGGTTGTGTTATGTCCAGTTGCGGCCAGTGTTGAGTTTCCATAAAATTATTTGTGTATGGGTTGCCTGAACTGTTCGTGTCCGACTTTGGGCCTGCGTTGGGGTACTGTGGTCGTGTCCGGGCATGGGATAAGAATGCACTTTGGCTTTGAGAACTATTGGATCACTCCACAATTCTTTGGATTGTATAGTTGTGAGTTGTAGTTATATTTTTATGTTACTGTGGGAGTTGTAGTTATATTTTTATGTTATTGTGGGAGTTGGCCTGTAAATGGAATTAGTAGCTGGGTTCATATTTGCAGGGCAAATGTTCTCTATGTATTTATAATTGTGAGTTGTGTAAATTTTTCTGTTAATTCTTTATGGAATATTTGGTAGTTGGAGAAGTGAGTTGATACCTTATCTAAATTCTTCCTGGACATAAACCTTCCATAATGTCAAATCTTTTGAATAATAGCAGTTTATAAGTGTGTTGGTGACCATGAGTTAATTCTGTATGCATGCAAATATTGATTATGATACCGGGGCAGTAAGGTTTTAATTATTGATCAGTTGTGTGTGGGTTAGAGATACCATCGGTTTGTGGGCCAACTAATGTTTCATTCAATTTAGATTGAAATTATAATATTAGTTTTACATTTCTGATTAATGAAAATATTCCTATAATTATATTTTTGCAATTTAGGCATTCCTATTTAGAAGTTATAATTAATCTGGATTAGAGTAAATAGTTAGTTTCTTAATAAATAAAGGAATAGTTAATTGTTTATAGGAACCAGGAATAATTGTATGTACCATAACCAACTTGTATTTAAATTATAATAGAGGAGAACATCTAGCCCCGATCTTCACCCGTACTTTTTGGAGCAAAGGCAAGTACATTCTATGGTCTTGTGCATTTCATTATATCCTGTGCTTTCTTGATTGACACGTTACAACACGTCATGTACTTTCTGGTGCTCATGTTCTCTTGTTCTTACTTATATCTGGGGTGGGAAAATATACTATCTATGTGACCAATCCCAAGTAACAACTCAGGTGTGTTTTAGCTTAGACCCCGTATCATGCACGCGGGTCCTAAGTCACCATTCATGTGCTTTCATGTGCTTACCCTAGCCGGTCACATATTTAGTTATATTTTAAATATAGTACACACATGTTCAGGAGATATACCTTGTACTTATTTTTTGTGATTCCATGATATCATGTTCTTTCAGGTGCTTACATATCATGTACTTTCATGTTCTTACATACCATGTTCTTTCATGTACTTTACACACCATGTTCTTTCATGTACTTATTCACATGTTCTTTCCTGTACTTTTTATGTTCCCTTGTATTTTCATATCATGATGTCTTGTTCATTACCTAGAATTGTACTTTGCTCCGCTCCTGAATAGGATATATTGCAGGTATGCTTGCAGGACATTGATCTACTCTATGGGCCAGAGCCCAAGATTTAGCTGAGCTGGATGAGGCTTAGCTTGAGGTTCAGGTTTAGACTGTTAGCTTTACTTTTAGATATTGACTCTAGAGTTCATAGCACTTTTCATTCCTTTTGATTCTGGTACATTATGATACCTAGATTTGTGGATTATGGTAATTATTCCGGGATACGTTTTTTTTAGATGCTATGATTCTATACTTTCATGTTTATCTGGTTAGTTTTCCCTGGCTTGGTACAGCTTACTTTATTGTGTCTAATAATGAAGGCTGGGCGTGTCCGACTCGTGTCCGATTATTCGGGAGCGGGTCGTGACATGTTTTCAGTGGTGGCCCATGCAGGTCTATCCTAATGGTACCTAGGTCTTAGCATACTATTGGGGGACTTGATTACACTAGGGAAACTTGATCACAGCATAGGAATAATCGAAAAATAAGGGTATATCAGGTATATCAGGTATATTGATATTCTATAAACACTTGTTGTATTTAGGTCTAGGTTATTTTAACAGTTTTCTATTTTTTCAGATAGTTCAAAAGCACGCGACGAACAGTCGATCCACCTATACTTGAGGTCTCCAAGCTTCCACCCCGCAGGTCGTCCCTACTATCCCCATGGGTAGTACGTGGTTGATGGAGATGATTGAAGAGTTCCTTGATACCAAAGAGAGCAAGCCGTCATTTTTTAAGCCAGACTTGTGAATGCACTTTTCGAGCCAGAAAAGACTTATGCTTTCTAGACTTCCAGACCTTTGGACTTCTCCGACACCGAGCACATAACTTGCATCGAGGAACAGATGGAGAACCTGGAGTCGCAACTGAAGATCATCCAAGTTTTGAAGGATCTGACTCCTCTGAAGACTGAAGCCACTAGCCAAGAGATCCACAATATAACACAGACAATGGAATGAGATGAGAAGCTGAAGCACATGAGAGACATGATGACTTATGACGAAGACAACAACTGGCCTGGACCCGCAAAGCGTCCCAACACTCAGTCAACGTTTCTTCGGTCACACCACCAGTTGCATCATCGGGAGCAGATCTCAACAGCCAGCATGTCAACAGACGTATATTCCTATCAGAGGCTCTGCGCTTCAGCCCAGTGGGAGATCCAGACTCAGATTCAGATGACGACCACTTGCAATTTCTGTCGTCGTCAGGACATCACTACAAAGAGTGCCACAAAAGACGAAGGCTATGCCTGCACTGCAGATCGCCTGCCCACCAAGTCAAGAACTGCCTGGAGGCCACTGATCACACTGCCCAAGGACAAGTACGAGGAGCACCAGTATCACAGAAGGACTCGTCTCTCCAGATTCAGCAACAACATGGAGCACTACCACGGGGACCAGTCTACGACAGAACAGTTGAAGAAGATTGAAGAGATTCCAGTCCCGGAAGAATACTGAACATAGACTGAAGACAGAAGACTCTTTTGCATGGTTGGAGAATACCATGGATCGTGATTCATAATCTAGTTTTTCCTTAGATTCCTCTTGCACCTAGTTGCTTCTTAAAAACCTCATTGTTTCCTATTTAAGGATTATTAGATTTTATTTCCTCTTCTGAAACCTTGGTCGCTATTCGAGATGTATTTTGAAAGTTTGTTTCCATTCTTGTTCGTAACTCTGCTCTTATTCGAGGTTTTCTTCCTGCTCGATAACTTGTTTCCTATGACGTCGTTTCCTAATTCAAGATTTGGTTCTACCCGAATTTTGTTCCCCATTCAGACCCTGTTGATATTTAAGACTTTACTTTGGATTACATTCCTATTCAAACTTATGCCATTCAAAATTTTGTTTGAATCTTGCTTCTATTCGAGATTTCATTTGCAGATTTCGTTTTCTATCTTGAAATTTTGACTCGTTCCCTATGAGATTTTATTTCTCATTCGTGAATTATTTTTCGTTCTATTCATGATCTTGTTTGATCTTGCCTCGTATTTTGAGATTACACTTGTTTCATATCCGCTATTTAATACCATGTTTTCATATTCATTTTTTTTCATGACTTTGTTTTCTATTATTGGATTCTATTTGAAATTTTGTTTCCTATCTGAACTGTGTACTATTCAAGAATTATTCTACTCGAAATATCATTTTGAAACCTTGCTTGAACCTTCGCTTCTATTGACGCTTGTTTGGGATTCTATTTCCTATTCCAGATTTTATATTTATTCGAGATTGTTCTTTATCTGCGGCTTTGTTTTAAACTTATTTGAGATTTGCTTGTCGCATATTTACGATCCAATACCTTGTATTCCATTCACTAAATGATACATGCTTTCCATTCACTCTTCGTAAACTAGCTTTCTATTTGAGAATTCTATTCGTGATTTTGTGTCCTATCAGTGACTTGTTAATACTTGATTTTCTATTGTTCACTGTGTACCTTATTGGAGAATTCATTTTCAATTTAAGTTTTGCTCGAGGTTTCATTGATATTCGAGATTTTATTGAAACTTGTACAAAATTTTATTTATTTTGAAACTTGTCTCATATCTAATACCTTGCCTCAGTTCATCCTTCGAGACTCTGTTATTCCTTCGGGATAATATCCCATATATGGAATCTTGTTACCATTCTAGATATCAGTTGGAATTCCGCCATAATTTGAAACTTCGTCCTGTCTAAAAATTTTAAATCTCCCTAGCTGCCTCTTGTACTCACTGATCGGATCCCTTGTCGTTTTTAGTACCTAATAAACTCTTGTATTCTAATAGTCAAATAACCTCACCATTTTCGTGACTTGGACTATTGAAACTTATTTTGATTCTTTGGAATTCCTATGGATAAGTCGAGAGGCTATTCGATGACTTACTATGGCATGACAGTTGCGCGCTGTAGCCATTAGCTGGATTATGGATACTGAAGGTTCACTGCAGCCAGTAGCGCACTGGCGAGGCAGGAACTTTAAGTTGAAGTGATTTCAGACATTCATAGGTTTCGGGTATGATTGAGACTTTGTCCTAAACTCTTCATATTTAGATCTCTTGAGTTGCTTCGTCGATAATTGTTTGAAAATGAATAAGTTGATATGTTATTCGGCAACATATTGTTATTTAAGTCATGGAACCGAAAGTTCACTGCAGCCAGACATATACTGGCGGGGCAGGGATTCAAAGTAAAGTGATTTTAAATATCTATATGTTTTCGGATACCATAGAAACTATATTCCATTTTCATATAATTATTGGTTTTCGAGAATCACAAATCCTTGCATATTCACCCTAATTTGATACTAATATCTCCTGAGTATTTCGTACGTTCCTCAAATCAACCCTTGCTAATTACCTTCTAGTATTGTATCGTTAGATCATTGATTTCCTCAAATTATATATTGCCAGATTTTGGTTCCATACTTCATTAGTATCTTGTCTAAACTTCGATCTTAAACCATGTCTATCAGACCATCATTTTCCTATCTTGTCGTAGTCCACTTGTATTAAGCTATCGATTTTGATCATACTTAATAGTTGTGTCTTCATGATTTTGCTACTCTAAGTTGTAATTGAAATTACTTCCACTTCGTGATTATTTGATCCTCGATCCTTGTCAAAGCGTGATATCCCAAACTTCTTGTGTGTACTTGGACTCAAGGCTGAGAGCGTCATGGATCGACAGAAGCACTAGGCGGACAACAGCAGATGGTTACCAGAGTTCGCAGTTAGAAGTAGAGTGTTCCTGAAGATCTCGCCGACTAGGGGCGTCATCAGATTTTACAGGGGTGGGAAGCTCAGTCCGAGGTACATCGGGCCTTTCGACGTGACGGCGCGAATTGGCAAGGTGGCGTATCGACTAGCGCTTCCAGCTAGCTTGGAGGGAGTGCTTGATGTTTTCCACGTATCTCAACTTCGACATTACATTCCAGATCCGAGCCATGTAGTGGACTATTCAGAGCTAACGGTAGGTCCGAGCTTGACCTACGAGGAGCAGCCAGTGGAGAACCTTTATCGGAGGGAGAAGCAACTGCAGAACCAGACTATTCCACTTGACCGCGTCCTGTGTAGACATCACTCTCCGGGAGAGTCCACATGGGAGCACGAGGACGAGATGCGGGAGCGCTATCCCAGTTTGTTTGTTTGAGTGTACTTGATTTTGAGAATCTTAAATACAATAAATAAATTGTGTTGAATCTTCTTGAGATTTGCTTTGAGTTGTTTTGTTGCCTCTCAAATTTCGAGGACGAAATTCTTTTAAGGAGGGGAGATTTGTAACTCCACTTCCCAATTTTTGAGAAAATAAAAAAAATAATTTGATTTTTATAATAGCCATTGATTTATTGGGTTTCAAATAAAAAGTTTATTTTATTTATTTTAATAATAAATATGGTGATTGGTATTTTTGGAAGGAAATTAGTTGGACAGAAATAATAATAATTATTATTTTTATATTTTGAAGGTTGTAACAAACTTTGGGACCCACAATTTGATTTTCTAACTGACTTTCAACCAGATCCTGCAAATATAGAAAGGAAAGGGGGTTTTGTGTAAATATTCTAGAGCGGGGGGATCTTTGTGTAAATATTCTAGAGCGGGGGGATCTTTGTGTAAATATTCTGTAGCGGGGGGGGGGGGGGGGGCTAACTGCAAAAGGGTGCAGTGATGGTTAATTTTGGGCTGGAGTGAGAATCCTCACTCAGCCATTCGTTCTTTTCGAAGAACTTTCCCTCTTCCTCCTCAAAACTCGGCGGCCACCAAACCCTAACCCTAGTTTCTTGCGACGAATTCGGCCATAGCGACGGTGAGACGCTTCCTCGGCGGCGACTGAGTTATCGAATCCTCCTCTTCCCTTTCCATTCTTTCCCAAATTGAGCGGTAACCCTAACCCTAGCTGAGATGGCAACGACTCCGGCCACGGAGGCAATGGCGACTCGGCGACGGTGGTGGTCTCCGACCTCGGCATCAGCACGCACGGAGTCTCCGGCGACTCCTTGCCAGCGGTGGCCGTATCTCACCGGCAGCAACGACGTATTGAGCGGTGGCGTGCCTCGACGACTAGGCGGTGATCGAGCCAGGCGGCAGCGATCAAGTTCGGTTGTCGGCAACCTTTTCCAGCGGCGGCCGTCTCAGCCATGGGGGCAGCGGTGGTTGGCTCTTTCCGACGGTGGAGATTACGCTCCTCCGATCATACACAAAGGATCCACTCGTTCTCGATTCCTTTCAAATCCAGTAAGAAATCTTTGGTGCATTTGTGTCATTTCATTTTAGGGTTAGACTCTCTTTCCCTTATTTTGATCTGTTCTTTTCCGAATCCGATGGTTCTTTGTGTAGAGTGTTATTTGCTTGTCAATTTGCTGAGAATGGCCGAGACTCATTTCCGTTAACCATTGACAGTGAGTTCTTCATCCTTGCGTATTTTTATGGTGAATACTTAGTAGATCTTGATGAATTAAAATCCCTGTTATCATTTATCTTCCAGATTGAAAGATCATTGGTATTCCATTTTATTGAGTCCGATCAATTGTTTTGAGGGAGACGTGATCCAGTCGGACGCAGGAACGTGTCTACTCTCTGTGTTGGTGTCTAGAGGAACTCAGATCACTCAGGTAATTGTTAGTTTCTTTCTATCTCGAATTAAAATTGTGGTGTTGCTCGGAATTCTTTGCGTTGATCCAGTTTTGTTTAAATAATGTTGTGTCAGCATTGATCGTGTCGGGCTTGGTGTCAACATTGATTCTGTTGTGTTGACCATGTCTGGCTTGGTGTTTGAGCGTAGCAGTGCCTGTGTTCGTGTTGGACAGACCGATAGCTCGTGTCCTGTTTGTATGTGTCCAAGTTTTGACATCGGGTGCAAGGGTGGTTGTGTTATGTCCAGTTGCGGCCAGTGTTGAGTTTCCATGAAATTATTTGTGTATGGGTTGCCTGAACTGTTCGTGTCCGACTTTGGGCCTGCATTGGGGTACTGTGGTCGTGTCCGGGCATGGGATGAGAATGCACTTTGGCTTTGAGAGCTATTGGATCACTCCACAATTCTTTGGATTGTATAGTTGTGAGTTGTAGTTATATTTTTATGTTACTGTGGGAGTTGTAGTTATATTTTTATGTTATTGTGGGAGTTGGCCTGTAAATGGAATTAGTAGCTGGGTTCATATTTGCAGGGCAAATGTTCTCTATGTATTTATAATTGTGAGTTGTGTAAATTTTTCTGTTAATTCTTTATGGAATATTTGGTAGTTGGAGAAGTGAGTTGATACCTTATCTAAATTCTTCCTGGACATAAACCTTCCATAATGTCAAATCTTTTGAATAATAGCAGTTTATAAGTGTGTTGGTGACCATGAGTTAATTCTGTATGCATGCAAATATTGATTATGATACCGGGGCAGTAAGGTTTTAATTAGTGATCAGTTGTGTGTGGGTTAGAGATACCATCGGTTTGTGGGCCAACTAATGTTTCATTCAATTTAGATTGAAATTATAATATTAGTTTTACATTTCTGATTAATGAAAATATTCCTATAATTATATTTTTGCAATTTAGGCATTCCTATTTAGAAGTTATAATTAATCTGGATTAGAGTAAATAGTTAGTTTCTTAATAAATAAAGGAATAGTTAATTGTTTATAGGAACCAGGAATAATTGTATGTACCATAACCAACTTGTATTTAAATTATAATACAGGAGAACATCTAGCCCCGATCTTCACCCGTACTTTTTGGAGCAAAGGCAAGTACATTCTATGGTCTTGTGCATTTAATTATATCCTGTGCTTTCTTGATTGACACGTTACAACACGTCATGTACTTTCTGGTGCTCATGTTCTCTTGTTCTTACTTGTATCTGGGGTGGGGAAATATACTATCTATGTGACCAATCCCAAGTAACAACTCAGGTGTGTTTTAGCTTAGACCCCGCATCATGCACGCGGGTCCTAAGTCACCATTCATGTGCTTTCAGGTGCTTTCATGTGCTTACCCTAGCCGGTCACATATTTAGTTATATTTCAAATATAGTACACACATGTTCAGGAGATATACCTTGTACTTATTTCCTGTGATTCCATGATATCATGTTCTTTCAGGTGCTTACATATCATGTACTTTCATGTTCTTACATACCATGTTCTTTCATGTACTTTACACACCATGTTCTTTCATGTACTTATTCACATGTTCTTTTCTGTACTTTTCACGTTCCCTTGTATTTTCATATCATGATGTCTTGTTCATTACCTAGAATTGTACTTTGCTCCGCTCCTGAATAGGATATGTTGCAGGTATGCTTGCAGGACATTGATCTACTCTATGGGCCATAGCCCAGGATTTAGCTGAGCTGGATGAGGCTTAGCTTGAGGTTCAGGTTTAGACTGTTAGCTTTACTTTTAGATATTGACTCTAGAGTTCATAGCACTTTTCATTCCTTTTGATTCTGGTACATTATGATACCTGGATTTGTGGATTATGTTGATCATTCTGGGATACGTTTTTTTTTTAGATGCTGTGATTCTATACTTTCATGTTTATCTGGTTAGTTTTCCCTAGCTTGGTACAGCTTACTTCATTGTGTCTAACAATGAAGGCTGGGCGTGTCCGACTCGTGTCCGATTATTCGGGAGCGGGTCGTGACATATCATTCTTGGTATGTTAATTTTCTTCTTTCCCAAGCTTTCCCACTAACCAGACACAATCGAAGGAAAAGCTAGCGCCTCTTGGAGTTGTAAGTAGTTCTTTTTTGAGAAGGTCCTTGATCTGGTGACTTGGTTTATATCTTAAGCCTATTCCTTCCTCCAACAAGATAACTTTACTTTTCCTCCAGTTTAAAATCTCATACCGAATTGTATTTATAAGTTTGACTAGGGATCTAGAAAGTTGAATAAAAGGATTGCTGAGATATATTGCAAGGGAGCTGATACACTAACTGATATTAATCATAAGGTTGCAGATACATATGAGCAATAGACTTGAGGGTTAAGCAGGATTTTTGATTTCAAAACTGATTAAATTAACATCAGAGGTTCGCGAGTAAGTTACCTTTTGGCATAAAACCTAGCTAGCTCCTTGCTTGTGCGTTATATAATGATATGACAGATAGTGTCGAAGATTATACTATTACAATCCTTACAAGGAAGCTTCCACTCACCTTCTTGTCCTTCTTTACAACATCTTCTCTTATGAGCCCTTATAATTCTTTTGTTTCTCTCGAGTGAGGTTGGCCAATATACCATAAACTAGAAGGGTTATGGTAACCAGATTCGTTAAATTTATGTGACCGGATTTGCCTGCGCCTGTAAGCGTAATTCTAAGAATTAGCTAACCTCAATTTTCTGACATTTTATTAAATCATCTAAGTCACTTTATTTTCTAGTGCATTTAAAACTAACCACCAATCTTCTATAAATTCTTATTGCAGTCCTTTCTCGATACATACAGCTCTAGGTCCATGATACTCTATGATGAAATATCCAAAATTTGTAGTGAATATGGTTACTTTTGCATTTTTAAAGTTGCATGCTAGGCAATTGCAATTTATCTTTTTCTCATTTCCTCATATATGCCACTAAAATATGAGCTTGTATAATCAATTTTTTATATCTTGGAGGAATGTATGAGCTTGTATAATCAATTTTTTATATCTTGGAGGAATGTGCTTACCTTTCATATTTCTCTATGCATGCAACTGAACTTATTTTGTTTTTTCATTTATCTAGGTGGGGTTAATAGAGGTAAGGGTAGGCGTACAACATTTGGACGGTGCACAGCAGAGTAAGAACTTCACATTCAAATGTCATAGAGAAGGCAATGAGATATACTCCGTGAATTTGCTGAACTTCCATCCTGTAAGTACATACCCTTTTCACTTGTGATGCCTCTTAAATTAATTATCATGTAATATATGAAATGTTGTTCTTTCTCTTTGGATATTTACTTTTGATAATGAGGTGCAAAATTTGTTAACTGTTTTTTTATGATTCCTCATCATGCCAGCAGTTTGAAGAAGACACACTGAACATTCAACTGTATTGTTTATGTTGTAAGAAAAGTTGTGTGGATAAGTTCATTAAGATAGTTCGACAAATTGAATGACTACCCATCTATAGAGCTGTATTTATTGCCACCCCTCCCCTTTTCAAGTTCTTTGTGGAGTTGTGAGAACATTGGGAAGATAATTTCCCTTAGAAAAATTGCTTTTTATTACTCCTATAAACTTTTGGTTACATGCTGAATGCTAGAAACGTAGTCAAATACAGGGAAGATTATAGAGTTAGCTGCCACTATATCATATGTAATAATTACCTGGGATTCTTACGATGTAGACCTCTTTGGTGAATAATGTAAAAATGGAGCATCTCATAGATGAACTCCCTAGGAGTACTATATAATGCAAGGCAAATATACTACATCAGGATGAATATATTTTTGTAAGATGATATTTGGTAGGCGTCCTAGCTAGGCCAGACAACTAGATTAAAGGTCAATAAACTAGATTAAGATAGATAATGTATCTTGAACTAAAACTATAATGAATTGAATTTGCTTTTTTGCTGCTTGACCTCGGGACTACTTAGATCAAAGTTTTTTTTTATAGAGTCCATCATGCGATTATCCCACTCACCAGATCCCCCCATATTGTTTCTAAAACACGAGAATTAAAACGAGAACTGTTAACCCACTAAAAGAAAATTAAATCCCAGATGCAATATAGAGCACAATATGCACAGTTCTACTAATTGTTAAATTGTAGTAGTGCTAGTTTTATGAAGGTTTATTTTTTCTTCCATTTTTTACAGAATGTCCAATTGGATATCATGTAACTATTAACTACAGAAAAGGACAAAAGTAAAAAAAGAAACAAGAAGCAACCAATTTCTCCATACACGTAAATTTCCTACAAATTTAATCACTAAAACTATTAATCTTGAATGACGAAAAACTAAAGTTGACCCAAAGAAGGCATATATTGTATGAATATGGATATAAAGTAAAACCAACTTGAGACAACTTATAGGAGATTGTATTCCGGAGAAGCCGTTGGCATTTCGGAGAAGCCATTGGCATTACCTATGTGATTGTCATATGCTTTTTTGGTCTACTTTGATTCCCCAATGAATTTAGTCAGAGGAGATCAAACTTCAATCGAAACACTTACGGATGGAAAGACCAGGTTTCTTTTCCTAGGATGAAAGATTTGATCCATTTATGTTGGACTACGTACAATCAGGTAATATGTGTACAAGACATTTGTTCATAAGAATCTTCAACTTGAATATTAATTGATTATCTATCCCAACTATATATATTCTGTATAGATATGTCTTGAGTAAACCTTTGATAGGAAAGAGGCATAGTTTGTCTAATCTGGCTTTTGCATGGTGAGTTAGTCAGTGAGTGATCATGATTTGCAGTATAGCAATGCCCCTTCTTTTTATGTGTGATTGAACTGGACATGGCCAATGTTCCTTATGCCTTTTTTGGCTGCTCTCGGGGAGTTTGGGTTTATTATTATTATATATGAGCCATATTGCATTGGCTGTTGTGGCATTTAAAAAAAAGAAACTGAGTTCATAAATCCTCTATACGAGGAGATTTATAAGCTGGACCTTGCAATTACTGCTACTGATATTAGCTGATTGCATCTCTTGTACATATCTGATATTTGTGGAGCTTCTAACTGTGCTCAATAGCTTGGAAAAAGGAGGTCAGTCCAGTTTTTTGTATGACGAAAACTAGTTGCTTTCATTTTATTTCTAGAAGCAACTTTTAAGTTATTGTATGACGATCAAGGAGATCAGTCCAGTTTTTTGTTGCCAGATGTGAGCATTATCTGTGCATGTAAATCTTTTGTATATTTCTCCCACTTCTTTGCTTGAAGTTAGACACTATAGTAGAATGTTGTATCATATTTCAAGTTATGAATCCAATAGTAATTTGGAGCAGAGAGCTTCACTATTTATACATTATACTCCAGATATTGTGATGGATCCTTGCATGTTTTCAAATTTCTTGCAATTTCATTTAATGACTTGTATGTTGATCCTTTCCTTCTTTCCAGGTTCCTCTTGACACTTTTGCCCATTCAATTTGGTTCTCAAGACATGATCCTAATCCAGACGAGGATGCTAAGATACAGTACTAGTAGGACTCTTACATATTATGTAATAGACTTTGTTAGTCTTAAACAAATTGAATCCTATATTCTTGTAACTTTTTAAATATATTACTCTCGGTTAATTATTTGTGAACATGGTTTGTTTTGGTTAATTATTCGTGAGCATGGTTGGTTTTGGTTATATATATATATATATATATATATATATATATATATATATATAAATATATATATATATATATATATATATATATATATATAAAATTGTGAAACATACTTATCAATGACATTTATTAAATGTTATAGAATATTTTAGATGACATCAACAAAGTGTCATAATTTTGATGACATTTATGAACTGTCATTGAAGAATACTATGATGACACCAATAAAGTGATGTGGAATAAGCATTACACGACATCCAGGAAATGTCGTGAAACATATCAATAACATTTATTAAATGTCATTGAAGAATGCTATGATGACACCAATAAAGTGTTGTCGAATAAGCATTACACGACATCTAGGAAATGTCATGGTAAAGTTATTATATGACACTTACAGAGTGTCGTTGAAAGTTAAAAACTTTCTATGACACCCCCTCTAGACAGCACCAAAAAAGTGCCATGGAAAGTCATCAACGACACTTTTTGAGTGTCATAAAACACTTTTTTATTGTAGTGCATGATCGCGTACTCAACTATCAGTTTTTCCATAACCCAAGCTATAACATGTGAGGGATACGAGAGCAGTTTAAAACATGTGAAAGATACTGGGAGCAATATAAAGCATGGTAGGTACTGAGAGCAGTATAAAACATGTGAAGATATGACTTGCAGTTCAAGAAACGATATTTTAACATAGTTCATACGCAATTCATTATCATATGCAGTAAAATAGAGTTTGTAGGGGTACTCACCTCGAGCATGACAACGAAATGAAAATGCAGAGGAAGAAGCCTGGTGTCCTGACACCGTCAAAAAGGGTATAACAAACTCAGATACTATTTTATGTTCAAGACTCTAGACTGCTAACTCTAATACTAGTGGTATGCCATAACTTCTAACTGGGATACTTAGCTAAGTGATGACCCAGTATGGTAGATCAATATGGGTTGACACAAAGCCTATAATCTATATTCAGAGTTCAAAACTCGTACGTCATGACGGGATCTCATGCCAAACGCACGATTCGACTGTTTTGTGCGTCGGAGAGAAGGGAGGCTTGCTTGGGGGCTCGTCGGAGGGTCGCCAGCCGGGGGAGGGGCACGCGATGGCGCGGCAGCTGCTGCTATTGTTGCAGCTAGCTGTGCTGGTGGCAGGGCACGACGGTGCGACGGGGGCACAGCGACGGCGGCGGTGGCTGTAGCGATGTACGGTGGTGGAGAATGGAAGAGAAGGCGGTGGTAGGTGGCTGAGGTGGTGGTGCCCGGGGTGGTGGTAATGGTGTGGTGGTGGTGTAGATGATGGTGAGAATGATTGTCACGATCCGCACCCGCTTTTTGGATGCGTGCTCGTGAGCAAGCCAGCTACGTATCGAACGGACTCCTGCCCGACTCGAATACGTAAACGCTGTCAAGGTTATGGTATACTGCCAAATCATGGCAATACAATCTATATCTTAATCCACAATAAGTGTACGAATATGAATGAACAAATATGGGTCATGGTCTGCAGCCCATTAGCATATTGTCCGATTAAACTCCAAGAATGATATGAGTCTATAAAATAAGCAGAATATATCATGGTATAGAATATAAAGTACGAGAGGATAATAAAGAAATATCACAAGCAAATACCTGTATCCCTGCAGGTGTAATCACTATCATCATGAGCCGCTACCTAACTCCATGCAATCAGCTACCTGAAGAGATCATCAGGTCCTCAAAGGACATAGCAAGATATATAATATACATGCCTATCTAGTAGTTTATCATGCAATAAAAAATAATACAGGAAATAAATGGAAAAAATCTAATTAACACGAAAACACGACTATACATGACTGAAAGAACCACTACACATAACCGAACTGCTGGAGAAGAAAAAGAGAACACGATGTCACGATGTCAACGGATAACCAATCGAATCCTTAAACCCTCACCCCTAGTGTGGACTCACAGGTTTGAACAACTACTAACCCTCGCCCCTAGTGTGGACTTGCAGGTGCGAACAAATGACTACTAACCCTCGCCCCTAGTTTGGACTCGTAGGCTAGCATCAAGAATCACCCTCGCCCCTAGTATGGACTCGCAGGTGCGGAACAGATAACAACTAACCCTCGCCCCTAGTGTGGACTCCCAGGTTAGCTTCACGAAATTAAGGTACAAATAACTACTAAGTCTCGCCCCTGGTGTGGACTCGTAGGTTTGCTTCAAGAATTCAAGGTACAGCAGTTCTGTTATGACTTAGTCATCCTATGACACGATGCGACTCAGTCCAAGTACAGTGATGACACGACACGACCCAATCAAGATACACGAGAGAACCAATCCAATATGAACTACAATGCTAACTATAAACAAGGACTATATGTATATACTAGCATGCACGATGTATAAATCACATGTCAATAATCAACTAATAAAACTATATAAATAAAAATATACATGTAAATAAACTGTAGAGGGAGGCAAGGTATCTTGCCTGGAGGATGTACGCAGATCCAACAAAAAATATAGTCAACTGCTAAGCCATAAAGTCCAAATCATCACAACTTTCTCCGAAAGCTGAAATAAACATTGCCAACATTCTCAGAATAGTCAAATTAGCTAGAATTGCCTGTCCTTAAGTCTAATTTTGGACACAGAGACAAAACGATAATTTTGGGCCAAAACGGTGTTCGCCATTGGACCCGCCTTGCACCAAAAAATGTGCTAGAGTCAATGGTCTCTAAAGTCGTCAAACTACATGTCTATGAATTTTTTTTGATGATACGAACCCAACGGTATGTCCAATTTTGGATTCCGGTGGGCCGTGCACAAAATCGCCCGCTGAATCGGATCGTGGGGCCCACGAAACGGCGATCCGATCAACTGTCTCAGAATTGGACCAAATTTGGCATACAGGACCAGAAAAATGATACGGTCATGTTGGTGCAAGTTTTGTCTCGATCTGACAAACGTGCACAAAGTAATTGAGAAGTTTGTACAGAGGTCGATACGGTGAATTTCGACGGATACTCATCAAATTCGTTGTGCACACGCGACCAATTTGAATTCCGTCAAAGCCCACACGTCCACGAAACTATTACGCACCTTTCGATGCTTTCGGTTCGCGACCACGTCGCCCGAATTGGCGGAACGCACGTCGTACGGGAGGGTTTTTCTAAAAGTTTATTATTTTTGAAAATAGTTTTTGATAATTTTCGAAACCGAATAACTGAGTCGATATTTATTTAAAATAGAAAATAAAAGGAGGATTTCAATCCTGGTCATGAAGTCTAAAGCTTTGTTCAAAGACAATTTCTAATCTGGTGTTAGATCGATCCGAATTGACCTCCTAATATAGGTACATGGACTGTCATAAGTCCTATTTCGGGACAGGGTTTTACCGATATTGGCGTCAAGTTTCTGGGCAGGTTGTGACACTATCCTCAAATCCCCTTGGTGGGATCTCGGGAGGGTTATATAGGCTCTCCGGAATAATTTACGAAACATAAAAGGACGAAGTACAGGGGAAGAAGTTTACCCACGAAGTGGGGCTCTCACAGCCATTTGCTGATGCTGTCGTTTCCATGTTCTGTCACGCGCTGCTGCCATGGCGATTTTGACCGGCCGACGGTGCGCTGCGGTGGCGCGCACGGTCAAGGCTTCCAGGCGCGCAGGATGGTGGTGGCGGTGTTAGGGTTTCTCTCCCGTTCTCTGAACTCTCTGTTATATATATGTCTATACATTTACGTATAGCTCTTTCTCTCGGGCTGGCTTGGGCTGGGATCTGGGAGTTGCTGGATTCGGGCTGGGTTTGGCCCGGGTCCGACTGTGTGCAGGCCGGGCTGGGATTTGGGCCTGTCTGGTTGGCTTTTGTTTTTTTTCTTTTTCTTTTTATTAGCATAAATATATATATATATATATATATATATATATATATATATATATATATATATATATATATATATATGTAATATATATTTATATACATACACATACACACATATAATATTATATATTTATATATACATATATGTACAAACATATATAATAACAAATAAATACATGTATCCATAAATAGATATTCAAAAAATTCTAAATACAGTCTTAGCAATATTCTTCTAGGATAGTGTTATACATATATACATGTATATTTATCTATACATACACACACACACACACACACACACACATATATATATATATATATATATATATATATATATATATATATATATATATATATATATATTACATACACACACACACACACATATATATATAGATGATGTGGTGTAGACCCACCCCACGCGCATTGGGACGCGCGCCTATCCTCCCGTTCCCTAACGGGCAAGACCCGTCCGTTTTCCAACGGACAGAACCCGCTCCGTTGTTTCAAAATTTTGAAATTTCTTTTTGAAATTTCAAAATTTTGGATATGGTTTTAAATTTCGTATTTTCAGTTTTTGGATTATCTTTCTGTTCTAATTCCCACCTGCTCTAGCAGGGCCCATTTTGTGTTTCTCGGCCCTGGACCCGCTTGTAATGCTCTTTCAGAGCCACCCTTTATTTCAATAAATTGCCTTAAAAATATATATATATATATATATATATATATATATATATATATATATATATATATATATATATATATATATATACACATCCATTTATATATATACCTCATATATATATATATATATATATATATATATATATATATATATATATATATATATATATATATATACTCAATTAACCAATAATAATAATATCTAATAGTAATAATTATATTTATTTAATCATCACAAAATAATAAATAATACTTAACTGGTGGTTTGGTGAATCCATACTACTCACCTTTTTTCAGGTCCAGAAAATTATACAAATATTGTAAAACAATATTTAATAATAAAAATATCAATTTTTGTACAAATATTTAAACAATTAAAAAATGCACATTAATACATAAAATAATTTAGGAATATTTGTACACACATAAAATATGCCTACATGGTCGCCTTTGGTCTCACTATATACCTACAAAGGCTTTGATTCAGTTCGGCCCAGTTCGGGCTAAGTTGGTACAATCGGGTCATCTAAAATCAATATATCTAATTAATAAATAATTAATTCATCGGTGGGAGTTAAGTCGCAACTTGGCCTGGTTTTCCTAGTTAGGATGTCACTATGGCTCGACCTTCCCTAGTAGGGCTAATACACTAGTCAAAGCACGCCATTGCACTATCCGTGCCACAATTTCTAATCACCTTGTACTTCAAAACTCAACCATGGCTAAACTCATTTAACGTAATAATTCACTAAATAATTATTTATAAAAATCTGAAGATCACCATTCAAATAAAATAATTAATAATAAAATATTTCAAAAATTTCGGGAAGGGGAGCTACAATGATGGTGGTGGTAAAGAAGAATAGAAGGGGGGAGGTGGCTGTGGTGGTGCTCGTGGTGGTGGAGGTGGTGTTTGTGGTGGTGGAGGTGGTGAGGATGATGATAATGGTGAGGGTGATGGTGATGATGATGGAGTGTGAATAAGAAGAAGAAGAAAGGAGGGGGAGTGTTGTGCTGTGGAGGGAGAGAGGAGAGAGATAGATATTAAAGAGAGAGAGAGTTGAGAGAGAGGTCGGCTAGGGGGGGAGGTTGTCGGCAGAGAGAGGGGAGGTGTTGTGAAGAGAGAGAGAGAGAGAGATATTTGTATATATATATATATATATATATATATATATATATATATATATATATATATATATATATATATATATATATATATATATATATATATATTAGAAAGAGAGAGAAAGATATTTATAGAAAAAAGAAAGATATTTTAAATAGGGAAAAAGCACGCCATTGCACTATCCGTGTCACGATTTCTAATCACCTTGTACTTCAAAACTCAACCATGGCTAAACTCATTTACCGTAATAATTACCTAAATAATTATTTATAAAAATCTAAAGATCACCATTCAAATAAAATAATTAATAATAAAAATATTTTAAAAATTTCGAGAATGGGAGCTACAATGATGGTGGTGGTGAAAAAGAATAGAAGGAGGGGGAGGTGGCTGTGGTGGTGCTCGTGGTGGTGGAGGTGGTGTTTGTGGTGGTGGAGGTGGTAAGGATGATGATAATGGTGAGGGTGATGGTGATGATGATGGAGTGTGAATAAGAAGAAGAAGAAAAGAGAGGGAGTGTTGTGCTGTGGAGGGAGAGAAGAGAGAGAGATATTAAAGAGAGAGAGAGAGAGTTGAGAGAGAGAGAGAGGTCGGCTAGGGGGGAGGTTGTCGGCAGAGAGAGGGAGGGAGGGTATTATGAAGATATATATATATATATATATATATATATATATATATATATATATATATATATATATATATATATATATATATTAGAAAGAGAGAAAGATATTTAAGAAAAAAGAAAGAGATATTTTAAATAGGGAAAAAGAGAGAAATTGTGTGGGGTGTTTGGGTAGCCATGAGAGGGCCTACATAAAATCTGGTTGGGTGTTGGATCAAGTTCGATGGAGTTTGGGATAGGTTTAGTCATAATTACAAATTTAAGTTATTTATAATCATGGATGAAATAAGAGCATACGAAAGATCAATTGGGTGGCACGCAAGTGGCATGTGCATAGTAGGCTTAAAATAGATCAGAACCATATATTGGATCGATTTAATTGGACCGATGTCGGGCCTTGAAATTAAATTGGAAGTTGGATCAGGTTTTATGATAGATAATCAATTGGCCTAAATTGACCCGAAAGTTGCACGATACAAACAGAGTAAAAGGAAACAAGTTTGAGTGGGACACCTTATACCAAAATAAAGATAATCTGGTCTACTACAAAACTCATAAGAGAGTTTCCAGAGATTGACATCTCTAACGCTCCAGAAATCAAAATCACAAAAAATACATTTAATGACAAAAAATAATTATAATAAAATATTTATTGAAAATAATTTATTTAGAAAATTTAAAATAAACCCTAAAATTCAGGGGCTTACATCTTATCCACCTTACAAGAATTTCGTCCTCGAAATTTAAAATCATCCAATAGGTCAAACTATAACATGTAGCTGCTCTGGCTATAATATGCAATCTGCTACCCTTGTGATCATCTCTTCTGTTTCTCTTTACAATCTTTTTGGTTCAGGTTCAACAAAGGTCCTTCTATCATAAACTACGTCATATATCCTTTAGAATCTTCCATACTAATATGGAACCTTAATGTATACCCTAAAATATAGGTCATTCTCTGGGTATGTTTATAAGCCAATAATGCTTAATCATCAACCATATTTCCAACCTCAATTGTAAATACTTGATTTCCTTATCATATTCTAAGTATCCTTATTCTATCAATCCACAGGCCCTTTGCATTATTTTTTTCAATCCTTTTCTACAGCTTCTTCTTGAAATTATACATTCAATACTTATCCTTGGCGTAGAGCCTTCTTCTTTTTACTCAACAACTCCTCCGAATACAAATCCTCAATTTCAAACTCCCGATTTATTAATTACTAGTGTACATATGTCTTTGCCTTATTCCTTGTCGTTTTAACTGATATCTTTTCGATCTCCTACGCAATATTATATCTCATTCTAACTTATTCTATATCATTCCACATATCGATCTACCCTCTAATCATATGTAATTAGCTTATAGATAACCAATAATTACTTGGTCATCAAAGTCCTACGAATGCTCAATCCTCAAACTCTAAGTACAAGATTCTAATCCTCAATCCATAGTCACAACAATATAATATCTCATTATTCCATCTTAGATACCCTATCATCAATTTATACTATTAATACAATCGTTCTTAATGGTTTCCAAGTCTACTATAGTCAGTCACTCATACTTGTCCTATAAGCTTAATCTAACCAATCCTTAGGAAAAGTACTTATCATAATCATACAACAACATTTATAGTTATACTATAGAATTAGTTAACAAGGTTTGGTTATTTCAGTCGTCTATCAAATAGAAGGTAACAAGGCCTAAGACTGGGTCGAACAATCCATAACAGTATCCAAACAAGTTAAAGGGTTAAGCAAGACAGGAAAGTTCGTCGGAATATCTCCAAGAATGGTACGAGGAGAACGAGATGCATAGGACATAGTCGAGGTAAAACTCGAGAACCATATACTTCCGCGATTAGGTCACGTGAAGTTATTGCCAAGTCAGTGTGGGCATCTGGCTGAAATAACTTCTTTGTTCCGTAATACGACGGATGGCTGCAGTGCACAGCTGTCATGCCAGATAATACAAGTTCTTAAACTTATCTTGGCTAAATTCATGAAATATTAATCAAATACACAGGGTATGGTTCAAGTAAGATCCGTAAAACATATGTAACCTTGATGCCATCATTTGAAGTCCTGCCTCGCCAGTATTTCTCTGGCTGCAAAACTCTCGATTCCATAATACAAGGTTAAAATCAACTTTCTTGAACCTTCCTTGGATTAATCTATAAGGTGTTTCCAACAATTACCGAAAAAGATGAGAAGAATTACCCAAGAGGTTTACGAAGAAGAGTTTAGTCAAGTCATAGGAAAGATGGAACACAAAAATAATTATGTCCAAAAAGATAACGTGAAAGTAATCCTGTTGGAGAGTTCTAGAGAACCTATAATCCTAGTTATGGATGTAGATATGACAGAGTTAATCAACACAGAGAAGAATGATGATAAGAATTTGTTCTTGCTCATTTGGTCATAACGAAGTGAACCAAGTTGAGATATGATCTGATAACCATACATGTCTTCCTGAAATTATGTTGCCAGAATTTTTGCCACACCAGTAAGCGTAGATGCAATAAACGATAGAGTCATAACTAAGGTATACACCCTATAATCATGTTATCTAGAATTCTTGCCACGCCAACCGGTATTGCTGCGAGAAAATCTAAATTCCATAACTAAAATAAGTATACCCAAAATCAGGCCTTATGTTTTTGTCATACTAGCTAATATGGCTGTGATAAATTCTAAACTCCATAACTAAAGCAGACATTTACCGTTCTTACTGTTATCATCAAAAATGTTATCAGAATACACCTTAACTCAATCCATAAATTTATCTCGATGTAAAATCAAAGTCAACAACGAATATCTGGAATCAAATTCAACAACGAATTAAAGAAGAGTAAATGAAAACAAGTGGAAATAGATTTCGAGGTAAGATTTAGAGTAAGATTCTCAGAGGTCATCCCAAAGGAACTATCTTGGTCAAAATGGTAATCCACTAAATTTCAAGCAAGAGACTAAATATAGTTAACTGTCCTATGCTGTGATGAGTTTTCCTATATTGCAATCCTAGAAATCCTCTAGGTGTTCTAAATGTTGTCCCTAGTGTTAACAAGTTGTCCTAAGATCCTAATTGCAGGGATGCTTGGTACAATAACGTAACCAAACAACTTAAGTCTCGACCTGCAAGGGGGCACCACATAAAATATATCACGACCCGCTACCCAAATTGTTGGGCCGGGCTGAGCCATGTCCAGCCTACGCTTTGTTAAACCATAGTAAGTTGTTCTAAGAATAGACAATAAATGATCTAAGCTGCTAACAGTTCTAATATCACATTTAAAAGGTTCATCATACCACATCATCTATAAGCGAAAGTAAAATAAGTATAGACTTAATAATACACTTTCAAAGTATTAAACTGGAGACAAAGTCCAGTGACTACAAGATATAGTCTAAACAGTTCAATATCTAAGCCAAAAATAATCTAAGCGAGACTACCAAGCGAGGTTCCCTGCGGAGACTTTCTCGGGAGCAATGACCTGGTCCTTTGCAGTGGGCCCATAATAAAGATCACAGAGCAAAATCTTCCTCCGAAAGTATGCCTATAATATTATCCTGTCAGGACGGGAGCAAGTACTGGTTCTACAAACTAAATATACTGAGCATGGAATAAAAATAGATGTAATAAATAAGAATCATGTCATATCACAGTCTATCATGTAGAAGATACATTTGTCATGGCGACAGATATATATGTAACGTTTAAAACTGGAGCAGGCACGTGATCGTTAATAGGTATAAAATATACCGGTGTACAAGTCTACATGTAATAAAATGTACATACGTACAAGTATACAAGCATAGGTGTACATTCGTACAAAAATACGAGATAATGGCCTACGACAATGTATGCATACAAAATGCGACCTTGCTCGGTATATACGTACGGAAGAAGGGGGCATGATCACGTACTCAACTATCAGTTTCTCCATAACCCAGGCTATAACATGTGAGAGATACGAGAGCAGTTTAAAACATATGAAAGATACTGGAAGCAGTATAAAGCATGGTTAGTACTGAGAGCAGTATAAAACATGTGCAGATATGACTTGTAGTTCAAGAAACGACATTTTAACATGGTTTATACGCAATTTATTATCATATGCAGTAAAATAGAGTTTGTAGGGGTACTCGTCTCGAGAAAGACAACGAAATGAAAATGCAGAGGAAGAAGCCTGGTGTCCTGCCACTGTCAAAAAGGGTATAACAAACTCAGATCCTATTTTATGTTCAAGACTCTAGACTGCTAACTCTAACACTAGTGGTATGCCATGACTTCTAACTGGGACACATAGCTAAGTGATGACCCAGTATGGTAGACCAATATGGGGAGGCACTAAGCCTATAACCTATACTCAGTGTCCTTAGAAACTCAAAGATAATTCTAGAGTTTTACAAAAACCAAGTATACAAATATACTAATTATAAGAATTAATTATAAATTTAGGATGATACACAAGAAAAAATTTACAGATGTCGTCGGATGATAAAATAAATATTACCACTGTGTTCAGAATGGTCAAATTAGCTAGGATAGCCTACCCATAAGTCCAATTTGGACATAGGAGAAAAAAGATAATTTCAGGTTAAAACGGTGTCCGACGTTGGATCCACTTTGCACCGAAAAACGTGTCAGGATAGAAGTCGACAAAACATAGCAAATTATATTTCTACGAATCCAGAATGACGATACGAACCCAACGGTATGTCCGAAATGGAATTCCGATGACCCGATCACAAAATGGTCCGTTGACCTGGATATTGGTATCCGATTTGTACGAAAATGCGTGTCGAAGTCAAAGTCCACTAAATCTAACAAACTTTAAATGAAATCATGCCAGAACGACGCCACGAGTCTACTGGTGGTGTCAAAATTGAAATCCGGAGTCCCGGGTTCAAAATTGAGATTTTATAAGTTGGAAATTACGAATTCGGACTGCCAACTTTGGCATCAAATTCAACCAATCAAACATGCTAACAATAAAATAAAACTTGAGGGACATGAAGATGGTTATACCAGCTGTGCATAGGAACTGACGATGCATCAAACGGAGGTGCGACGGCGGAGTTACGAGCCGACGAAGTTGGCTCCACAAAACTATCCAAAAATTATATAATTTAAAGTGTCAACTTGGTGGCCAATTTTGATGTATCAAACGACAAAATTAACGGATGAAACTTGAGAAAAATGAAGGGGGATATACCGAGATAAAGACGGAAGAAATGAATCGACGATCCAACAGTTAAATTTTTCGAAAAATGCGTACGAAGTCGCTACGACGAAACACGAATTCTGAGTTCAAAACTCACGCGTCACGACGGGATCCCGTGCCAAACGAATGAATCGACTATTTTGTGCGTCGGAGAGAAGGGAGGCTTGCTTGGGGGGCTCGCTGGAGGGTCGCTAGCCGGGGGAGGCGTACACGGCGGCACGCGGCGGCGCTGCTGTTGCTGTGGGGCACGACGACAGCGGTGGTGGCCGTGGCAGCGTGCGGTGGTAGAGAATAGAAAAGGAGGAGGTGGTAGGTGGCTGAGGTGGTGGTGCTCGGGGTGATGGTGTGGTGGTGGTGTAGATGTGTAACATCCAGTTTTCCAGAAGAGGGTAATTTTGAAATTTTGTAATTATATTTATTAATTAATGATATTTATTTCATATTATAATTTTTAGTGATTTTAATTATTTTTACACTATTTAAATTCATGAATAGAGATTTTAGGTGTTTTGCTAGTGAACCGTAGAGACTGTCTACCCTAGAGCCTAGCTATGTGATTAGGATATTTAGACATTTTGGGGGTTATTTGATTTTATTATAATTTATTTGAATTTATAGGAATTTTTAGAATTTATTCTGGAATTATTTAGATGAGGGTTGACTAGGTTGACTTTGACTAGTCTTGACCCTTGTAGACAAACCTAGGAACTAACCCTAGTTAGTTAGACTTGGTTAGACTAAGTGACTCTAGTCTAACCTAGCATGACTTAAGTTAGTGGGTTTAGATTCATTAGAAATTGACTTAAGAAATTAGAAATTAAATGGGTTGAGAAATGACTTGTGGTTTCACAAGTCATTTTGTGACTTAACCTAATAGGACTAGCCAACCTAGTTCAAACCCTAACCTAGTTTGGTCATAGCTAATTTTAGTTAGCCATTTGGAGAATTAGATGGGTTGGATTATAGTTTAAGTCAAGTTAGTTAAGTTTAAGTGAGTTTGTTTAAGACTAGGAAACAACCCTTTGTTCTAGGCCATCTATTTCCCTTGATACAATCCTAGCCATAGGATGAAACCTAAAAACCCTAACCCTAACTATTATGACCAGCCAAGAGACTTTCCCCCTTGCCTATATAATGTCTCTATGGGGATTTGTGCCTCCTTCTTCAATAGTTCTTCATTTCTTAAGGAGATAGGTAAGCCTACACTTCATTTCTCCATAGATCATTCAATATAGGTCCATTTTTATTGGGATTTCCTCCATAGCACTCTAAATACTGTTCCTCTATTGATTGTGGAGTCACATCATAGGTTTGGGACAATTTGAGGGAGTTTTGGAGCTTGGAGAATCATTCTTTATTGGGTCCTTTTGAGGATTGTGCAACCATAGGTAACTTCCTTAGTATTCAATGAAACTCTGTCATTTTCAACATCTAGGGACCCCTAGGCCTAACCTAGCTGTAGGATTAGGTAATCCTAGGTTTTGAGCACTGTACGTGTCCGAATCGGACACGTATCAGTCACTAATCATATGTGTTTGACAAAATGTCTCAATGGGCATTTTGTATTGATTTTCGATTTGTTTTTAGATGGAAATTTATATTTTGTTGTCGCTTATACTTTCGTGATCGACACGGCGACTCAGGTCCTGCCACTTGGCGTGGGCCAAGAGGAAACGACTGACATGAGTCCCTCCAAATCTGAGATGCTTCCGTGTCGTGTCGGACACGGAATCGTATATGCACGGGGACACACTGTGTAGTAGAGTGTTCTGGATTTGTATTCTGATGTTTAATCGTTTCTAAATGTTTTTAAATGATGTTTAATGATTAATTAGATTCTAAATATCATGTTTAATCCTTGTTATTATAGGATTATATATTCGTTTGGGTTTGATGTGGAGTTTGGCTCAATTTGGTTTGAACCTTAAAAATTCTGATACAATGTCTGATACTATGTTTCCAGCTTTTCCCAAACTGTTAAATCCCAGATTCTTGTGATTTCTTCCCTGTCTAATTAGTCCTATATGATTTTTAGTTATGATAACACAGTTTTATATTCATATGTGGGCTTTTGGATTGTGATTTGGAAATTGGGCATGTGAGTTTAGTTCATATTGGTTTGATGAAAACTGGAATTTGATATGAGTAATGTGTTTCCTTTTAACTGTCCAAAACCTGAGATTTAGATTTTTCCCATTGTTAACTTAGCACTGTTGACTGTTGAATATGGATTGGACATTGTGTAGATTTTGAATGGAATAGGACTGGTACTGTGGAGTTCTATAACTGATATGTGTTGATTCTAATGATGTTAAACTAATAGCTAGTTCCTGAGAATTGATACTTGAACCTGAGTTTCTAAATTCCTATTTTTTTCAGAGTGAAATCCCTGTTGTTCCCTGTTAACTAAGATTGCTCACATACATGTTTAATCCTGAACTTTTCGTTCCCTGTTTTTACTGAAATTCTGATTTTAAGCTGCCATGTTTAATCCATGTATTTATGTTAGAGGATAGTTCAGTTTTGATACTGCCACACTGTTTGATGATTATCCTGATATACATCAGCCATGTATACCCCATGGTTCACCCTACAAATTCAGTCCCATATTCCAGACTTGACAGTCCACATTCCAGTTGAGTATATGAATGTTCAGGCCATAACACACATTCCATTCCCTGATTAGTACAAATGTTTACATACTGAATTGATTCCCTTCTCTTTTAACTGAGTATATTGTGTGTTGTATGAGGGTTTCCTGTTTTACTGTGTACACACATTCATGTAGCCTCTCACACACACTTGAATGCCTCACTGTTAGCCTACTGTACACTGATATCACTCTTGCACACACTGTCATGTACTCTTGAGAATGATGCCTATAGACACACATTGATTGTTGTTGAAATTTGAGAATTGAATATGGAATCACATGTTAGTCACACTTTGCTACTGAATTTTCCTAACACTGAACCTGTGAACATTTCCCTCTTGACACATTTCCTGAGAACACTCTCAACTGAGCTTGTTGGCCATGTAAACTGAATTCTTTTTTTTTTTTTCGGAGTATTAATTTAGGACTAAACTGAGAACTGAATTTGTGTTAACCTGTGTTCCTATTTTTCTGAGAACTTACCATGTAGGCACACACAAGCATGTAGGCTGAACCTATTTATTAACCAATTGATTTCCTTTCCTCCTTTCCTTTCACTGTTTGTGTATATTCCTGCCATGTTAGGATAGTTGAATGTTGGACTGATTCAATGGTTATTTAGATAACTCACTGAGATGTATGGAATTATAATTCAGTTCCCTGTTTCATAAATCTGAGAATACAAGAGTGTTTGGAAAGAAAACTGATGTTAAATGTGAAAAGATTTCCAGTTGAATTGTGCATTGTTGGGTTCCCTCTTCACAGTGTTAGATTCCAGATTTCTTCATGATTATAGTCCAATGACTGCCTATTCTGCTCACTGTTTTGATTAGTTTCAGATTTTCATATTACACACACAACCTTCATGCTCAGTCACTCACCCTACACACATTCACATATATACCTATTCATTCCTGTTACATGTTGCACAGACACACCCACTGTCCTCTCCTTTTCACTGATTTTATTCCTGCACATTGTTCATTACACACACACACATACACACTTTAGCATGTATATGTGACACCCTTGAACATTTTCCTTTTTTTCATTTTCTCTACATGTATATATATATATATATATATATATATATATATATATATATATATGTATTCTATATTAGATTGTGTGGTATGGCTATATAGGTATGTGTGATATGTATTTAGTAGCCTATAGGCTATGTATATTTTAAGCTAGATTATAATATATCTTTATGTGTATTAATTTAAGTATAGATATATTGTCATGTGTGAAATGTTATGGTTTGGTTGGTTCATTAGGCATGGTATTGCCTAATTAGCCTATGGCCTATCTGTGTGTCAGTATAGAGTCTGGTTTAGACCTGTGTAGTCTTGTTAGACTTAGAATAGGCTAGTTAGACTAGTATAGACTAGTTTGACTTAGGTTTGACTTGGTTGACCTAGTTTGACTCCTAGGGTTGACCAGAGTTGACCAAGAGTTGACTTTGGCCTAGATTGACCTAGAATCTTGTAGAATGCATAGTAGGACTTCATTATATCATTTTAGACTTGTTGTGACTTGTGCTGTTCTGATTAGGAGCCAGACACCTCTCCTCGGACAGTACATTTCATCCGGACACTCAGATACAGGCGAGTACATTCTCTGATCATTTCATATCCTGCTTAGAATTATTTTCTGCAGTAGATTACTTTACTTGTACTGTCACGTTGGTCACACGGATTGGTACTATATGGATCCTTTCTTGAGATGTTATC